>VZQC01005790.1:235571-349971 GCA_009823505.1 Rhizomys pruinosus | reverse complement strand
CCCCCCTCAACAGTAAGACTGAATAGCCACAGTCCATCTAGTATGTCCCATGGGGCACAGAGGTAGTCTCATTAGACAACAATCGGAAGCACAGGAGATTAACATCAAATCAGAGACACATAAGCTAATAATCAGAATTCAAGGAACTGAGCAAAAAGGGAGGCAGAAGTCACAGAAGGTGAATTTGAGGTGTGCTGAGTCAACCTAGCTAAACGCAAAGGAAGTTATCTAAGTGAATTATATTTGTAGTGGCAGTTAATGTCAGAAGCTACCCTCCCTTCCTGGTTCATTCTAGGAAGGTGACTTTGATTTGTTAAAAATGGAGGTGGTATATAGCTTGGCCTAGCATGCACAAAAATAAAAATAAAATATTACCCAGACCTGGCGGCACACACCTTTAGTCCTAGCACTTGGGATGTAGAAGCAGGTGGATCTCTGTGAGTTCAAAGGTAGCCTGGTCTACAAAGCAAGGTCCAGGCCAACTGGGGCTACAGGAAGACAATAAATAAATAAATAAATAAATAAATAAATAATAAATATTAAAAAGATATTCTTGATGTCATAATGTCAAGAATGATAACAAAGAAACGACTGATACAGTGAAGTTCTCCCCAAAACAATAATCTTCTGCTTTGAAAAAACTTTGGAAAGACTTGGAAAAAGATGTAAGACATGTGTGGTAGAATGCATGAACTTGGGTCGGGCGGGGGGCATGGAAAGGGAAATGAGTCTAAATTGGACTGACAAATGATGTATGAAAAGTTTAATAACAATAAAAATATATTTAAAAAATATATCAGCCGGGCGTGGTGGCGTACGCCTTTAAGCCTAGCACTCGGGAGGCAGAGGCAGGCGGATCTTTATGAGTTCAAGGCCAGCCTGGTCTACAGAGTGAGTTCCAGGACAGCTGGGGCTACAGGGAGACCATGTCTCGAAAAGACCAAAATAAATTTATATATATATATATATATATATATATATATTTCTTATAATGTTTCATTGTTCTTTTTTTTTTTTTTTGTCTTTTTGAGACAGGGTCTCCCTTAGGTCTCTCAACTGGCCTGGAACTCGCTATGTAGACCAGGCTGGCCTTGAACTCACAGAGTTCTCAAGCCTCTGCTTCCCAAGTGCTAGGATTAAAGGCGTGCACCACCACACCTATCTATGTAATGTTTAGTTTTAATTGTCAACTTGACACAACCTAGAATCACCTGGAAAAGACTCAAAGAGGGGCTGCCTTCTAATTGGCCAGTGGGCGTTGATGTGGGAAGACGCAGACCATAGTGGGACAGACGTACTATTCCCTAGGAAAGGGACTGTGAACCATCTAAGACTGGAGAAATTGGGCTGAGCATAAGCAAGCAGGCAAGCCTGGGGGAGATCATGATTATTTTTAATATCTTCTCTAGACTGTGGATGGGATGTAACTGACTATCTCAAGCTCTTGCCTTTGTGATTTTCCCACAACAATAGACTAATCCAGAACCGCAAAAAGACAGAACCCCTTTCTAACCTAAGTCACTTTTTCTTTTAATTAGAGCAAGGGAAATATAACCAGAATAGTTTTTTCTAATCTGTTTGACTCCTTTACAAATCATTATATACATTCTATAAAATTTTCTCTATAATAGACAGTTCTTACCATCCTCAGTATCTATGGCAAACACCCATGCTTTCTTTAACTGAAACAGCTACTTTCAAGGATGACACTGCTCCTTGATACCTTGCTCAGTTTACCACACCGAGTCTCTCACTGTTCATTTGGAAGATCAGCAATGCCATTTAGAAACCAAAATGTCTCTGGCACCTTTCAACCACTCCTCCACATTTCATCCACATTGTGCTCTAACCTTTGTCCTTGCTGTTCATCGCCCACGCCTGTGTTTTTGCAATTGTGTCATGCATTCTCCATGTTAAGCAATGCCTCCGTTCTAAGTGGCCTTCCAGGCTTTTCAATGACTAGCTTTCTCCTGAGGAACGTTCAGCCCTTGTGTCATCTTAGCCACCTCTTTCCAGTGGTCCATAAAGGATTCTTTTCTTTTAATTAATTCAAATGTATAATTGATATTTTTATTTACTTTGGGTGTTTTTTTTTTTTTAGACAGTCTTCCCACAGTCCAACTGGCCTGAAACTCACTCTGTAGACTAGGATAACTTCAATCTCATGGAGATCCACCTACCTCTGCTTCCAGAATGCTAGGATTAATTATTCTTTATATATCTGCCACTTTCAAGATGGTCGTGGTAACATCTCTACTTTCTCCTTTACAGCATGTTCCCTTTCATAGTTTTTCATCCAGCATATATATCTTGTCATCTTAGTGACTCTCAAATTTCTAGCATGTTTACTTATCCCTTTTCTACAGTCCCCATATCCAAGAATGAAGCGGGTCATGGGGCCTGCCTCTAGACTGCCTCTTTTGTCTATGCAGTACAACTCATTTTTACGATTACCATCTAGACTCCACCTTGACGTTTTCTCTCTTCCTGTTATTTCCTATATAGGGGTTTGTTGAGTGTAATGTTGTTACAGCACTATAGACCAATCACGTTTTAATATGCCATACATAAAAATGCATTTAGCAATCAACTCAAACATTGTAGTTTAAAAACACAGGACACTGGGCTGGAGAGATAGCCTAGCGGTTAAGAGCACCGACGCTCTTGCAGATGGACCCGGGTTCGATCCCCAACACCCACATGGCGGCAGAGAGCCGTCTGAAGCTCCAATTCTAGGAGAACTCCAGTTCCAGGGGAATCCGAGACCCTCTTCTGACCCCTACGGCATTGCACGACACGGGTGCACAGACCTGCATGCAGACAATACATTCATACACATGCAAAAAAAAAAAAACAAAAAACAAAAAACAGGGCACTGTAACTTGCTGCTTGTTGATTTTTGTCACATGGCTGGCTAGGATCTGCAGTTCAGTAATGTTGGTCACGATCAACAGAGAATATTTTTATCAGATCTCTAGCCCTAGAAAAGATAAACATTCAAAAATCCAAAGTACAGTTTCTCCTAAGCAAGTGTCTGTTTTGAAGCATATAAAACTGAAACATTTTATGTTTAATGACCCTAAATCAAAGACTACCTGTACTGTATTTTTTTGAACAGGGTCTCCCTTTAGTCCCAGCTGGCTTAGAACTCATTATATAGACCAGGCTGTCCTTGAACTCACAGAGATCTGCCTGCCTCTGCCTCCCAAGTGCTGGGATAAAAGGCGTGTGCCACCATGCCTGGTACCTGTACTTTATTTTTAAAGTATCTTTTTTTTCCTGTTTCTGTTTCCATCCTAAAACTCATTCTCCACTCAGTAGACAGAATTATTTTTAACATTAATATTAATGAGCACTTTAAGTGAAATATATATTTACATCAAGTTATAAGGAATAACACAGACATCAAATCCCAAGTTTATTTCATCTCCCTTGATTAGGAAAGTAATAAGGATGGGAAGTAGAAACATTGAAAGAATAAGAGAATGAAAGAATAGAACATAGATCACTGACAGATGCTGCATATTTTTCCCACCTCTTGAAAAATTATAGAAAATGTTCCCAAATGGCATATAGATCCTGAAAGTCAGAACAACCTTTCTGTCAGTGCCAGGAAAATTTTTGTTTCTTTTAGAACTGTACAGAGCTCAAACTTTCCTCCTTAACCACTGGCAAGCACAAATCTGGTTCATATAAGCTTCTGGAATTTTGTATTTACTAATATAAATTATATTGAACAATAATAAGGTATTCCACCTACTGATGGTTGCTTTTTCACAGAACTTTATTCCCTGGAGTTTCTTGATGTTGTTGCATGGTCAACAATTCATTTTTACTCAGACTAGTGTTCTCTGTATAGATGTGCAAGTTGGCTTATTAATCATTCTTTGAAGGATATCTGAATTAGTTCCATGCATTCTAGGAAAAAAACGGTGCTGTATTTTTTTAAGCATTTATATAAACATTAGCCCTTTTAAAGTATTTTATTTAAAATGTTTAATTCATTAATTACTTTATTTATATTTTTTTTATCAAATCTAAACCCGTGTCCCCCACCCTATCCCCCTACCCCACCAGAGCTCATGCATTCTGCCAAACCTGCTTTTCATCTCTTTCTCAATATTCTCCATGTGGAAATTGACTGTTTTGAGCAAAAGTTCACTGTTTCAGTCAGTTTTTGACGTAGTCCTTTCTGTTGTTGTTGCTGTTGTTTCCAATATGCATCACTCCCAACTGCTTTGGACAAAAGCTCAAGGGGCCATGCACAAGAAATACTTATAACTAGGTAATTGGCACTAGCATCCACAGATGAGGGATACCATTCATCGTTTGTTTTTCTGGGACTGTGCTACTTCACTCAGCATGATGTCCTCTAGCTCCAGCCATTTTCCTGCAAAGCTCATGATGTCATCTTTCTTTACTGCTGCATAGAACTCCATGGTGCAGATGTACCACATTTTCTCTATCCACTCATCAGTTGAGGGGCATTTGGGTTGGTTCCAGCTCCTTGCTATTGTGAAGAGAGCTGAAACAAACATGGCCATGCATGTATCTCTGTGGTGGGGTGAATCTTGAGGGTACATGCCTAGGAGTTCTATGGCTGGGTCGGGTGGCAAGTTCATTCCATGTCTTCCAAGGGTTCTCCACACTGCTTTCCATAGTGGCTGTATGAGTTTACATTCCCACCAGCAGTGGATGAGTGTTCCCCCTTTCCCCACAACCTCTCCAGCACTTGGTATCATTTGTTTTCTTGATCCTAGCCAGTCTTACTGGATTAAGATGATATCTTAAAGTGGTTTTGATTTGCATTTCCTTAATGATTAGTGATGTGGAACACTTCTTATGGTGTTTCTCAGCCATCTCTAATTCTTCACTTGTGAAGTCTATGTTCAGCTCTTTGCTCCATCTACTGAGTGGGTCATTTGTTTTCTTTCTTCTGTGTTTTTTGAGTAGTTTATATATTCTGGAAATCAATGCTTTGTCAGAAGTTTCTGTGGTGAAGGTTTCCTCCCACTCTATGGGATTTCTCTTCACTTGCTTGATTGTTTCTTTTGATGTACAGAAGCTTTTGAGTTTAGTGAGGTCCCATTGGTCATGTGTTGACCTTAATTCTTGTGCAGCTGCTGTCTGATTTAGGAAATCTTTTCTTATGCCTATGTCTTGTAGTCTGCTGCCAACTTTTTCTTCTATCGCCTGCAGAGTCTGGGGTTTCATGTTGAGGTCTGTGATCCATATAGAGTTGACTTTTGTACAGGGCAAGAGGTAAGGGTTTAAATTCCTTCTTCTACAAGTGGTGATCCAGTTTTGCCAACATCACTTGCTGAAGATGCTGTCTTGTCTCCATTGTGTCTTCTTGGCCCCCTTGTCAAATATGAGATGGGTGAAATTGTATGTGCTCAGGTTTGGATCTTTGCTTTTGTTCCATTGGTTAAAAGGTCTGATTTTGTGCCACTACCAGGCTGTTTTTGTGACTATTGCCCTGTAGTATAGTTTGAAGTCTTATATAGAGATCCCCCCTGTATAGCTCTTTTCGATCAGGGTTGTTTTGGCTATTCGGGGTCTTTTGTTTTTCCAAATGAATTTAAGGACTTTTTTTCCCAAGCCTGTGAAGAAACTCTTGGGGATTTTGATTGGGATTGTGTTAAATCTATACAAGAGTTTCGGTACAATGGACATTTTTACAATGTTAATTTTCCTAATCCATGAGGATGGGAGGTTTTTCCATCTTCTGATGTCTTCTTCAATTTATTTCTTTAAAGGTTTAAAATTTTTGTTGTAGAGATCTTTGGTGTCTTTGGTTAGGTTTGTTCCTAAGTATTTTATTTTTTTGAGGCTGTTGTGAGTGGGAAGGTCTCCTTGAATTCTTTTTCCAGTTGCTTGTTGTTGGTGTAAAGAAGGCCACTGATATTTTTAGGTTAATTTTGTATCCTGCCACTTTGCTGAAGTTGTTAATCATTTCTAGGAGTTTTCTGGTGGAGTTTGTAGCATCCCTTAAGTAAAAAATCATATCATCAGCAAATAGGGTTAGCTTGACTTCCTCTTTTCCAATTAGTACTCCTTTAATTTCCTATTCTTGCATTATTGCTCTAGCAAGTGATTCAAGCACTATATTGAAGAGGAGTGGTGACTGGGGGGCAGCCTTGCTGAGTTCCTACCTTTAAGGGAATGTTTCTGTCATTTCCCCATTTAGAATGATATTGGCTGTAGGTTTTCTGTATATTACTTTGATTACATTGAGGAATGACCACTCCAATCCAATTCCCTCTATGACTTTAAGCATGAAGGGATGCTGGATTTTGTCAAAGGCTTTTTCAGCATCAATTGAGAGGGTGGTGTGGTTTTTGTCTTTTATTCCATTTATGTGTTTGATGATGTTTATTGATTTTCGTATGTTGAACCATCCCTGCATCTCTGGTATGAATCCAACTTGGTCATGATGGATGATCTTCTTGATGTGGGTCTGTACGCGATTTGCCAGTACCCTGTTTAGAATTTTGGCATCTGTGTTCATTAGGGAGATGGGTCTATAGTTCTCCTTTTTAGTTGTATCTTTGCCTGGTTTTGGTAATAGAGTGATGCTGGCTTCATAGAAGGAATTTGGGAGAATTCCCTCTGATTATATCCTTCTAACCAATTTCAGTACATTCATACACATACAGAAATAAATAAAAATTAAAAAAAAAGAATTCTTTCGTGAAACTCTCTGGGCCTAGGCTTTTTTTAGTTAGGAGAATTCTCATTACATCTTCAATTTCTTCATGTATTATGGGTCTGTTTAAGCTGCCGATCTCTTCTTGGTTGAGCTTTGGTGATTCACAGGATTTCAGATATTCATCCATTTCTTCTAGGTTTTCCAACTTGGTAGAGTATAGGTTTTTGAAGTATTCCCATATGATTTTCTGGATCTTTTCCTTGTCTGTTGTGATATTTCCCTTTTCATCACGGATTATATTGATTTGGAGTTGTTCCTTCTTTCTTTTGGTTAACTGGGCTAGAGGTCTGTCTATCTTGTTCATTCTTTCAAAGAACCAACTTTTGGATTCATTGAATTTTTGTATTGTTTTCTTTGTTTCTATTTCATTGATTTCTGCTCTGATTTTTGTTATTTCTTCCTGTCTGTTGTGTTTAGGGTTCATCTGTTGTTGCCTCTCAAGTGCTTTTAGCTGCAGTGTTAGATCATTCACTTGTGTTCTTTCTGTTTTTCTAATGTAGGCACCCAGGGCTATAAAATTCCCTCTTAGGACTGCTTTTAAGGTATCCCATAGGTTTTGTTGTGTTGTATTGTCACTGTCGTTCAGTTCCAGGAATGCTTTTATTTCTTTCTTTATCTCTTCCTTGACCCATTCATCATTCAAGAGTGTGTTGTTTAGTCTCCATGTGTTCTTGTAAGCAGTAAGGCTTATCCTGGTGTTGATGTTGAGCTTTATTGCATTGTGTTCTGATAAAATGCAGGAAATTATTTCAATCTTTTTGTATTTGTGGAGGTTTCCTCTGTGTCCCAGTGTGTGGCCAATTTTGGAGAATGTTCCATGGGGTGCTGAGTAGAAAGTGTATTCTCTGGTATTAGGGTGGAATATTTGGTAGAGGTCTATGAGGTCCATTTGTTGTATTGTATCATTCAGTTTAGATGTCTCTCTGTTTATTCTTTGTCCTGTTGACCTGTCCAAAGGACTCAGTGGGGTATTGAAGTCCCCTACTATGAGTGTACTGGGGTTAATTTGTGACTTGTGGTCCTGGAGAATTGTCTTTATAAAGTTTGGTGCTCCAGAGTTTGGGGCATATATATTCATAATTGTGAAATAGTCTTGGTGAATTGTTCCTTTGATAAAAATGTAATGACCTTCTTTGTCTCTTCTGATTTCTTTTACTTTGAAGTCTATTTTGTCTGATATTAAAATAGCAACACCTGCTTTCTTTTTGGTACCATTTTCTTGGAATGTTTTTTTCCATCCTTTCACTTTAAGGTTGTGCCTGTCCTTGAAGGTAAGATGTGCTTCTTATTGACAACATAATAATGGATTCTGTTCCCTAATCCAATCTCCCAGTCTATGTCTTTTGATTGGGGAATTTAGTCCATTAATATTTAAGGTTATGACTGATATGTTTGTGTTGTTCCTTTTGCCTTATTATCCATTTGTGGTTTTGGTTTAGGTTTCTACTCCTGCAGTTCTGCTTTTATTGATTTCTCTTTCTAGGTGCCTGGGGATGGTTGTTCCTTTCTTCTGTCCTTTGAATTGCTTCAAGTATTCTCTGAAGGTTTGGTTTTCTGGACATGTATTCTTTCATCTTGTTTATGTCATGGAAGTTTTTTCTCTCTCCTTCAACTATAATTGACATTTTTTCTGGGTATAGTAACTTGGGTTGGCATCTATTGTCCTTTAACACTGGGAATGCTTTGCTCCAGGTTCTTCTTGCTTTCATAGTTTGCATTGAGAAGTCAGTTGTTATTCTGATAGGTTTCCCATTATAGGTCACTTGTTTTTCTCTTGTGGCTTTAAGGATTTTGTCTTTGTTTTGGGTGACTAGCATTTTAACTATGACGTGGCGTGGAGAGTTTCTTTTCTGATCTTGTCTGTTTGGAGTTCTATGTCCTTCTTGTATTTGTATTGTTTTGTCTATTTTTTAGTTTGGGCAAATTTTCATCTATTATTCTGTTGAAGATCTGGTCAATACCATTCTCTTGGGATTCTTCTCCTTCCTCTATTCCTATGATGCAAAGGTTTCATCTTTTCATAGTGTCCCACAGTTCCTGCTTGTTCCACTTTTGTGTATTTTTAAATTTTTCATAATCTTTCCTTGAGGTTTTTAGTTGTTCTTTGTTATCTTCCAGGTCTGATATTCTTTGTTCTTCCTCCATTCTGCTTCTGAGGCTTTTTCCATTCCTTTCCTCTTGATTGGATGAGTGTTTGATTTACTTTTTCATATCCTCTTCTGATTTCTTTAGTATTTCTACTTCCTTTTGGAATTTCTCAATCACTTCTTGTAGCTCTTTGCTTCACTGGTTGGTTTCCTTATCTTTTTCAGCATGGGATCTTTTCAGTCTTTCTACTTCCTTCTGGAGTTTGTCATTCTCTCTCTAGGTCCTTCTTCAGTTCTTCATTCTCTTTTCTTATTTCTTTGATTTGCTCTTTATAATCT
This sequence comes from Rhizomys pruinosus, assembly GCA_009823505.1. Classification (NCBI taxonomy): domain Eukaryota; kingdom Metazoa; phylum Chordata; class Mammalia; order Rodentia; family Spalacidae; genus Rhizomys; species Rhizomys pruinosus. The sequence continues at coordinate 340,833 of VZQC01005790.1, read as the reverse complement.
TGTAGTTCTTTAATATGTTCCCAATTGTGTTTCTGATATCTGTGTCCTGGGCCATCCCCAGGGGTTCCCACTGTAGGAATCTTCCATAGGGTTGGTAGAGCTTGGTGTGGGATTATCCTGCCCCTTTCCTGTGTTTTCTCTCCTTCGTGTTCCTGACATATTGGCTTCTCCTTGCCTGTATTACAATGTGAGTCCCAAATGCCTCTTCAATGTGTTGAAGGCTTTCTTTGCTTGCCTCTTTCAGATGCCTTTGTAATCCCGGCTGGTGATGGGGGGTGTTCTAGTCTGTCTTCCATTGCTGTGACAAAGCACTCTGACCGACACCAACTTGGGGAGGAAAGGGTTTATTCAGCTTACATCTCCTGGGTCACATTTCATCACTCAGGGAACTCAAGGCAGGAACTCAGGGTAGGAACCTGGAGGCAGGAGCTGAAGCACAGGCCATGGAGGAATCCTGTTCACTGGCTTGCTCCCCTGGCCCATATCCAGCCTGACCTCTTATACAGTACACAACAACTGGCCCCAGAGTGGCGCCACCCATAGTGGGCTGGGCCCTACCACATTGCTCAACAATCAAGACAATACTCCACAGAAGTGGCCACAGGCCACTCTAATGGAGTCAATTCCCCAACTGAGGCTCCCTCAACCCAGGTGTGTCAAGTTGACACTAAAGCTATCCAGCACGGGGGGAGGGTGCTCTTTAGCCTGTGCCCCAGTACCTTACTGCACTTCAGCTGGTCTTGGAAGATCTCAGATCTCAAGACTCACACAACCCTACCTTTTATACCAGCTGGGAGGATAACTCTGCCCCCACAGCCACAAAAGCCAGCCAAAGACAACTGGATTAACTAGATTAAGTCAATCAACAATCAGCCTTGCTGAAGCACCCAGTTCCTACCTACCTTCCTGAGCATCAGCTGATCTTGGGAGATCTCAGATCTCAAGACTCACACAACCCTACCGTTTATGCCAGCTGGGAGGATAATTCTGCCCCCACAGCCACAAAAGCCAATTAAGCAAAAGACAGCAGGATTAACTAGATTAAGTCAAACAACATTCAGCCTTGCTGAAGCACCTAGCTCGTACCTACCTTCCTGTGCTTCAGCTGGTCTTGGGAGATCTCAGATCCTATTTAAATTTATTTTAACTAATGCATGCCAACATTAAAGCTGGTCATATTTTGGTGTCATGTGATATTTCAATACGTGTAAATATTGTCTTCAAATTATGGCAAATATATTTATCTTCCTGAACATGGAGAAAAATGACTTTAAGTCTCTAGGTTACCTGCTCTAGGGGGACATCACTGCAGCACACATGGTATGGTTGCTGTTTAAAGCAACTATGAAGAGGGTTCTTGAAGTTCTGTGACATTTTCACATTCCCACCATCAATTTGGAGTGACCCAAGTTTTTTGTTTCTTTACCAGCCTTTGGGGTTTCTTTGTTTGTGTAATTTCATAGGTATATGTAATGTTCATATTTTGAAAGGTATATGGTGATTTCTCATTGTATTTTCATCTATATCTGTTGTCTAATGCAGCTTAATTTACTTATTTTACTATATGTATATATTCTCAGGTGAAGTGGACAGCTTGTTTCAGGCTCGCATTCTACTTGAGATATTTATTTTGTTTGCTGAGGAGTCCTGAGAGATTTTATGATTTATTCTCTATATCAGTCTTTGACATTTTTATTGCCATGAGGCTTCTCCAGGGATGTAATTTTAACACTTCTTGAAGATTTTGCTTTCATCACCAGAACTGTATCCTTTGCAGTGTTTATATATTGAATAGCTTTGTATCCATGGATAGGTGCTTCAATCTTATTTTAAAGTAGTTGTAAATATTATTTTACTTTTAATTTATTAGTTTAAAATTCATTTTTTATTTTAATTTCATTTTCTTGCTGTACTCATATATTAGTTCTTTAAAAGTTCTTCCTTCCTTCCTTCCTTCCTTCCTTCCTTCCTTCCTTCCTTCCTTCCTTCCTTCCATTTTTGCTTCTTTCCTTCTTTCCATCCCAGAAAAATAGTTCATTTAACTCTTTTTTATTTTTGGTCTTTTTGAGACAGGCTCTCCTTGTAGCCCATGTTGGTCTGGAATTTACTATGTAGACCAGGTTGGCCTCAACCTCATAGAAACCTACCAGCCTCTGCTTCCCAAGCCCTGGGATTGAAGGGTTGTGAGCCGAGCTGGGCTGTAGTTTGTTTAGCCTTTCTTTTGGGAGTCTAGGACCTCCTGCCTGCACAGCACATGCTCTGTCACTGAGCTGCACCTCAGCTCCTAATGCTGCAAATTCTAGTTCAGGGTATAAATCCTAGTTAGGGCAATAGAGAGTGAAAGAAAATAAAGTCACATGTATCTGAAAAGAAGAAATAAAACTGTCCCCAATTTCAGATTTCTGCAATTGGTCAAACGTAGGGGAAAATTGTCTGTGGCACACTGAGCCTTAAGCGACAATTTTTCATTACAACCTCACCACTTAAGATGTGAGCCTTTAAACTCTCACCAGAGAGGTTTCCTTATGCAGCAGATGGTGATTAACACAACTGGCCATTGTGCAGAGAACAAGGGGCTGCAGACCATGGGAGGAAGCCATCTTCCTGAGCTTGGGGGCACCTGCTTTCCTAGGAACATCACAGATAACTTGTTGACTGTTACCCTCTAGTGGAAAGAAGGGACAGGGAGAGTCAGGCCAAACCTCCAAGTCAGCCAGCTGGCCCTAGTTGCATGTGGGGAAGGGGCTAAGAGCATACAGACTGTGGAAGCTGAGGAGATGCTCTTTCACCGAATTTTTGTGCAGTTGTGGGGAAGTCACCGAATATGTTTGGATGAAGACTTTAAAGTGTGGCCTTAGGAGGTGACCACCCACCCTCTTGTAAGTAAATCCTCACCCACCGATACAGAAGTAAGCCTGTTAACTCACTCACTTCCTAGACTGTAGTTTGGGGAAATTATAAGGTGGTTCATCCTAGGGCCCAAGGGAAGAGGTGTAAGGGGCATTGCTTTTTTATATTTTATTTTATTTTAGTTTTAAATGTTTATGAATGCACTGTCTGCATGTAGGTTTGTGCACCCTTGTCGTGCAATGCCACAGAGGTCAAAAGAGGGTTTCGGAACTGGAGTTAAAGGCGGTTCTCATCCGCCATGTGGGTGTGGGAATCAACCTGGGTCCACTGCAAGAGCAGTCGGTGCTCTTAAGTGCTGAGCCATCTATCCAGCCCCCAAGGGGCATTGTTTATGCCTATTTCAAACTTCTGCCTCTCAAGGCTGAGGAGGCTTTCTTAAGGGCAGATATCAGGGATGAAATAGGATACTGGGAGATCAGTAAATACAGAAGAGGCAATGATTGATGGAGAGTCACTTTCAACAAGACAATAAAAAAAATATGTCTTGTAATCTTACTGAGTCCCATGTACTTTGGATCATTCAATATAAGTTCAGAAATAATAAATTTGGCCAAATAAATGTTCTCCATTGATTAGAACTTTACAACAGATGATAAATAAGTTTGTTGCTTTCTAAAACTTTAAACATAGTAAACATTATTAGTATGATTCATACATAGAGGGAAATCTTTCACATGTTTTTGCAAAAGTATTATTCTGTCTTTCTGAGCAGTAAAGATGTTATGTGAATCAACATGTGATTTAAACAAAATATTTTGATTTTGTAATAATAGTATAAAATACATTTAGTAAATAATAAAATATACCATTAAGTGATGAATTTGCACATGTTATTTAAATACAGTTGATAAACAATAAAATACATACATTAAAGAAATTTGAAAAATTCAAACTACTGTCATTATTTTTTATGTATGAAGGTATTCATGCATGTGTATATGCATACAGGCACACAAAAATCATAGCACACATATCTCAGTCAGAGGACAAATTGTGGGATTTAATTTTATTCTTCCACCATATGGGTTCCATTCCACATATCAAACTCAGGCCTCTAGACATAGCAACAATTATCTTAGCCCAGTGAGGCATCTTGCCAGCCCTAATAATATCCATGTTATTTGTTTTCTGGATCTTAGCTGTTTTAATTAGTATAAGATAAAAATCACAAAGTGGTTTTAATTTGCCTTTCCCTGATGACTAAGGATTTGAACATTTAAAAAACGTATTTCTCATCCATTTCCATTTCATATTTAGAGAACTCCCTGTTCATCTCCTTGTCCCAATTTCTAATTGGGTTGTTTGGAAGTTTTTTTTTGCTATTGTTTAGATTTGTATGTTCTATATGCTAATCCTTCATCTGAGGTATAGCTAGTAAAGATTGCTTCTTCTGTGCAGGCTGGCTCTTCACTCTAATGATCAGGTCCTTTTCTGTAGAGAATCTGTTTAGTTTCCTGAGGTCCCATTTGTCAATTATTGAACTTAATACTTGTGGTATAGGAACTAATGGTGGTGAGGATGTGGACAAAGGGGAACTGATGAATGAATAATGAAAGTGTGGTACATATGCATAATGGATAGATATCCAGTGCTTAAAAAAAATCAAAGTTATGAAATTTGCCTGTAAATGGATGGAACTGGATACAATAATGTTCTCTCTCTTAGCTGGAGGCCATCATTGAAATCTTAGCTACGCATGTTTCAATTTGAAAATCCACAGAGGTCAAGAAACTAATAAAAGTTCATGGGTTTGGGAAGGAGTCTTCCTGGGAGGGGAGGTAGAGTGCAGTGATATAAATGGGGAAACAGGAGCTTGAGGAATGCCTTAACCTCACTGACTGTGTCTCAAAGATAAGTATTTAAATTAAGTAAATGAAATCAATAAGTAAGTTATAAAAATCCACCTTGCTAAATATATAGTAGTTTGATTTTTTTTTATTTTTGGTCTTTTTGAGACAGGGTCTCCCTGTAGCTCCACATATCCTGGAACTCACTATGTAGACCAGGCTGGCCTTGAACTCATAGAGATCCCCTGCCTCTGCCTCCCAAGTGGTAGGATTAAAGGTGTGCACAACCATGCCCCTTGGTTGTTTGATTTTTTCCCCCTGGTCATTATGTTTACATTTTGTTTAGGGAATATGGAAAAACATTTATAATAATTCTCAGTTAGTCCTTTATTTTTTTTATTTATTTTTGTATGTGTATGAATGTACTGTCTGCATGTAGATTTATGCACCCATGTCGTGCAATGCCACGGAGGTCAGAAGAGGGTTTCGGATTCCCCTGGAATTGGAGTTCTACTGGAATTGGAATTACAGACGGTTCTTAGCCACCATGTGGGTGCTGGGGATTGAACCCGGGTCCTCTGCAAGAGCAGTCGGTGCTCTTAACCACTAGACTATCTCTCCAGCCCCAACCTTTATTATTTTTAAATGAGATATCACTGTCATTTACCTATTTATTAACAATTTCACTTTTTCTTGTTTTTTTTTTCTCTAATTTGTAACGGTTTTTTCTTATTTTACCATCTTTACATTTTTACATGCATTACAACACAGGTTTTCATAAACTTTCTCAAGAAAATGATTTTGATTTTCCAGTATATTCACATTTCTTCACCAAATTAATGGTGTGAATAAGCTTATAAAAATGATTTTAAGGGGGCTGGAGAGATGGCCTAGCAGTTAAGAGCACTGACTGCTCTTGCAGAAGACGTGGGTTTGATCCCCAGCACCCACATGGCGGCTGAAAACCATGTTTAACTCCAGTTCCAGGGGAATCCGTCACCCTCTTCTGACCTCTTCGGCATTGCAAGACACAGGTGCACAAACCTACATGGAGACAGTACATTCTTACACAAAAAAGAACAAATTAAAAAATTAAAAAAATGATTTTAACATGGAACAAAGGACTAAAACTCAAATAGAAGTGAAAATTTAATGAGCTTAGTCCACATTGGAAGGTTAAAAAGCTGTATCTCATATCCTTGAGGAGTGCCAAAAGCAGTGGCATCCACAGAGCAGATGCACCTGCCTGTAAGAATTGAGGACAGGCCAAACAACAGTGCCCTCTTTTTTTCTTTATACTAAGATCTCAAGTTTCATGTCTGCATTATGGTTTCTCTGGTCTTATGGATTATTGATTTTTGGCTGTACTTTCCTTCTGGATGCTTAAGGCCACACAGTTAGCCTAGATTAACCAAGGTTTTGTTTTGTTGAGGTTCTGGTTGAGGATCTGGTTCTCAGGGGTCTCTCTGGTCTTTTTTGGGGGGGAGGGTGGGAGCCCCTTGCTCCTTTCAGCTCCTCATCCACCAGGTTCATACACTTGAGGACAAAATCAGGTCTTGCTAGACCAGGCTTCCTTTTCTGAAGGATGAGCAGACTTTCCTCTTTATAGACTGGACACTGGCTGAAGTCCCCTTAGTGGCTCTCCAAGACCTCCCTGAACAGGAAGACTGGTGACCCAACTCTGCAGAACTTTTCAAGAGATGCCTCCATGCATAATCCCCTAAGACTTGGTTGACCTCTGAAGGCAAGGAAAAAAGTTATCCCCCAGGTTCCTCGGCCAAATTGGTTTGGATGTCAGTATGGTCGTTAAGCACCCAGAAAGGCAAGGTTGAACCAGCCTGTTACATTGCACCTAACATTGTATCCTTTGGAAACAAACTGTATGTTACTTCCATGTTATGTTTCTTGATTCACATCTCTCCATTTTAATCCCATATTACTCTAAAAGATGCACACGTACCCTTCATCATATACTAAAAATCCAAGGTCTGAAAATAAGTGTTAGGTCAGCACTAGAACCTGTGTAGGGATTCCCAATACAAAAGTACAGTTTCTTTAGATCATGAGAAATATAACATTAACGTTGCTCTTTTTTTTTTTTTTTGAAACTAGGTACTTGGTACTAGCATCCACAGATGAGGGATATCATTCATCTTTTGTTTTTCAGGGACTGTGTTACTTCTTTTAGCATAAAATGTTCTAGTTCCATCTATTTACCTGCAAATTTCATGACGTCATCTTTCTTTGCCACTGCATATACTCCATTGTGTAGATGTACCACATTTTCTCTATCAACTCATCTGTTAAGGGGCACTTGGGTTGGTTCCATCTCTTCACTATTATGAAGAGAGCTGCAATAAACATAGCTGTACGTGTATCTCTGCTATAAGAAGAGTCCGATGGATATATGCCCAGAAGTTATATGGCTGGGTTAGGTGGTAGGCTCATTTTGAGTCTTTTTAGGGTTCTCCATACTGCTTTCTATAGTGGTCATACAAGTTTGCATTCCCACCAGCAGTGGATGAGTGTTCCCCTTTCTCCACAATCTCTCTAGCATTTAGTATCATTTGTTTTCTTGATCCTAGCCAGGCTTATTGGGGTGAGATGATATCTTAAAGTGGTTTTAATTTGCATTTCCTTAATTATTAGGGATATTGAACACTTTTTAAGCTGTTTCTCAGCCATCTCTATTTCCTTGCTTATGAATTCTCTGCTCAGCTCTTTACTCCATCTTTTGAGTGAGTCATTTGTTTTCTTACTCCTTTGTTTTTTGAGTAGTTTATATATTCTGGAAGTTAATGCTCTGTCAGATGAATCAGCAGTGAAGGTTTCCTCCCACACTGTGGGTTTTCTCTTCACTTCCCTTATTGTTTCTTTTGCTGTACAGAAACTTTTGAGCTTAATAAGGTCCCACTTGTCAATTGTTGACCTTATTTCCTGTGCAGCTTCTGCCTGATTTAGAAAATCTTTTCCTACACCTATGTCTTGTAAGTTGCTGCCAAATTTTTCATCTAACACCTTGAGGATTTTCCATTTCAAATTGAGGTCTTTGATCCATTTGGAGTTACTTTTGTAAAGGGTGAGAAATAGGGGTTTAATTTTATTCTTCTACAAGTGGTTATCCAGTTGAGGACTGCTGAGATACCCAGCTTGTGAACTAAGCAGCTAATGGCAATTCAGCCTCATCAGAATATGGACTGCATTTTTGGACTACCTTGGCTGTATCATGGAGGCCAGTGCAGGGGGATCAAGACAGGACGCGTGCTTACTGGACTTCATTTGAGGGATGATAAGAGGGAAAGACCCCAATGTGGAGCACAAGTGCAGGATTGTTCGGGCTTGCCAAGGAGGAGCCTTTGAGCACTTCCTTAAGGAAAATATGACATCTTTTAGGAAAAAAAGTCCTCCACTTCAAGTGATTTTTGTATGTATGTATGTATGTATGTATATATTTATGCATATATATATATATATATGCATAAATATATACTGAAGCAATACAGTAGGAAAGAACAATAACAACAAAAGTACTGGAAGAAAAAACTCTGGAAAGACTCAGAAAAAGACGCAGGACATGTGTGGCAGAGTACAGGGACTTGGTTGGGGTGAGGGGCATTGAAGTAAATCTAAATTCGATTGAGAAATGCTCTAAGACTCATGGGAAAAAGTTTAGTAACAATAAAAAAATAATTTGAGAAAAAAAATAATATTTAATGACCTTTTATGTCACTTTAATAATACTAGTGCTATTTAATCTATTTAGGCTTCATCAGGTGTTTGCTGGGAGTGGTTCCAGACCATGACACCCTTCGATCCTAATTTTACCTATTCTCATTTGCAGAAGAAAAATAAGAGTACAAAAATATCTTAATTTTATTATTTTTAAATTTATTTATTAAGAAGTTTTTTTTTTTTTTGTCTTTTTTGAGATAGGGTCTCCCTGTAGCTCTGGCTGTCCTGGAACTCACTCTGATGACCAGGCTGGCCTTGAACTCACAGAGATCCACCTATCCCTGCCTCCCAAGTGCTAGGTTTAAAGGGATATGCCACCATGTCCAGCCTATTAACAAGTTTTGTTGAATGTTTCCAAATCAAACAATAACACTAAAACTATATACACATAGTTGTCATTTAAGCTAATTAAGATTTCTAAAGTTTCCTTAAATATTACATTACCAAATATCAGACTACAGATCCTTGAAGAATTACAGAGGTACGACTGGGTCAGATGGTAGGCTCATTCTGAGTCTTCTAAGGTTCTCCACACTGCTTTCCCCAAAAACTCCTCAGCGTTTGGTATCGTTTCTTTTCTTGATCCTAGCCAGTCTTATCAGAGTAAGATGATATGTTAAAGTCATTTTAATTTGCTTTCCTTAATTATTAATGATTTGGAACACTTTTTAAAGATGTTTCTCAGCCATCTTTATTTCCTCAATTGTGATGTCTCTGTTCAGCTCTTTATTCCAACTCTTGAGTGGGTCATTTGTTTTCTTACATCTTTATTTTTTGAGCAGTTTATATATTCTGAATGTTAATGCTTTGTCAGATGGTGAAGGTTTCCTCTCATTCTGTGGGTTTTCTCTTCACTTCATGGATTGTTTCTTTTGCTGTACAGAGTTTTTGAGTTTAATGAGATCCCACTTGTCAATTGTTGACCTTATTTCCTGTGCAGCTGCTGTTTGATTTAGAAAGTCTTTTCCTATCCCTATGTCTTATAGGTGGCTGCCAACTTTTTCTTCTATCATGTTTCATGTTGAGGCCTTTGATCCATTTGGAGTTTATTTTTGTACAGGGTGAGTGGTAGGGGTTTAGTTTTATTCTTCTACAAATGGCAATCCAGTTTTGCCAGCATCATTTGCTGAAGATGCTGTCTTTTCCTCCATTGACTCTTTTTTGTCCCTCTGTCAAATATGAGGTGGCTGAAATTGTATGTGCTAAAGTTTGGAACCTACAAGACTCATTCAACCACAAAGATACATGCACATTTGTGTTTATTGCAGCTTTCTTCACAATAGTGAAGAGCTGGAACCAACCTAAGCACCCCTCAACCAATGAGTGGCTAGCAAAAATGTGCTACATCTACACAATGGATTTCTATGCAGCAGTAAAGAAAGATGACATCTCCCAATTAAAATCCCCAAGAGTTTCTTCACAGGCTTGGAAAAAAAAGTCCTTAAATTCATTTGGAAAAACAAAAGACCCCGAATAGCCAAAACAACCCTGAGTGAAAAGAACAACACAGGGGGGGATCTCTATACCAGACTTCAAAATATACTATAGGGCTATAGTCATAAAAGCAGCCTGATACTGGCACAAAAACAAACCTGTTGACAAATGGAACAAAACCGAAGATCCAAACTTGAGCACATACAATTTCAGCCATCTCATATTTGACAAGGGGGCCAAGAAGACACAGTGGAGAAAAGACAACATCTTCAGCAAGTGGTGTTGGCAAAACGGGATCACCACTTGTAAAACAATGAAATTAAACCCCTACCTCTTGTCCTGTACAAAAGTCAACTCCAGATGGATTAAAGACCTCAACATAAAACCCCAAATTCTGAAGGAGATAGAAGAAAAAGTTGGCAGCAGACTACAAGACATAGGCATAGGAAAAGACTTCCTAAATCAGACAGCAGCTGCACAAGAATTAAGGTCAACAATTGACAAATGGGACTTCATTAAACTCAAAAGCTTCTGTACATCAAAAGAAACAATCAAGGAAGTGAAGAGAAATCCCACAGAGTGGGAGGAAACCTTCACCACAGAAACATCTGACAAAGCCTTGATTTCCAGATTATATAAACTACTCAAAAAAAAACAAAAAAAAAAAAAGAAAGAAAACAAGTGACCCACTCAATACATGGAGCAAAGATCTGAACAGAGACTTCACAAGTCAAGAATTAGGGATGGTTGAGAAACACCTTAAGAAGTATTCAACATCAGTAATCATTAAGGAAATGCAAATCAAAACCACTTTAAGATATCATTTTACTCCAATAAGACTGGCTAGGATTAAGAAAACAAATGATACCAAGTGCTGGAGAGGTTGTGGGGAAAGGGGAACACTCATCCACTGCTGGTGGGAATGTAAACTTATACAGCCACTATGGAAAGCAGTGTGGAGAACCCTCGGAAGACTTGGAATGAACTTGCCACCTGACCCAGCCATACCACTCCTAGGCATGTACCCCCAAGACTCACCCCACCGCAGAGATACATGCACAGCCATGTTTATTTCAGCTCTCTTCACAATAGCAAGGAGCTGGAACCAACCCAAATTTCCCTCAACTGACGAGTGAATAGAGAAAATGTGGTACATCTACACAATGGAGTTCTATGCAGCAGTAAAGAAAGATGATATCATGAGATTTGCAGGAAAATGACTGGAGCTAGAAGACATCATGCTGAGTGAAGTAATAAGACAGTCACAGAAAAACAAATGACAAATGGTATCCCTCATCTGTGGATGCTAGTGCCAAATACCTAGTTGTTAGTATTTCTTGTGCACGGCCCCTTGAGCGTTTGTCCAAGCAGTAGGGAGTGATGTATATTGGAAGAAACAACAGCAACAACAACAGAAGGGACTGTATCAAAGAACTGACTGAAACAGTGAACTTCTGCTCAAAACAGTCAACTTCCACATGGAGAATATCGAGAAAGACTGAGAAAGAGATGAAAAGCATGTTTGGCAGAATACTTGAGCACTGGTGGGGTGGGGGCATAGGGTGGGGAACACGGGTCTAGATTTGATAATCTCGTACAAAATATATATTTTAAAAAGTATATATTAAAAATAAATAAATAAATAAAAAGATGACATCATGAACTTTGCAGATAAATGGATGGAACAAGAAGACATTATGCTAAGTGAAGTAACACAGTCCCAGAAAGAAAAAAGAAAAAAACGATGAATGGTATCCCTCATCTATGGATGCTAGGACAAAATACCTAGTAGTAAGGCAAACTGAGAAATATTTTCTTTTTTTCTTTTTCTTTTTTATAATTTTTTATTTGATTTTTTAAACAAGCAACAAGTAGTGAAGACAAGCATCCTTCATGTAAAACCAATTTGACAGCAGCTATGCCCAAACCCACACAAACCAAGGCTCCCACCATCCAGCTAGAGAGGCTTGTATGTACAATCATGTTGACCAAATAAGAGTCCAGTCTATATTGCTCTAGTTTTACCATTCACCCCAATCGCAGCCCTTACATTCTACCACACCCCCTCTTCCACAGAGTGTTCCATAGGCTTACAAAAGGGGCACAAGTGGACAACAAGGTAAACAGTCTACTTACTCTGGAGAAGTCGTTTTGGACTTTGATCAGTTCAGGCTGTTTCATTTCATGGGCTGACAGTTTATCCAGGAATAACCTTTCAATCCTACTAATGAAGCATGAGCAATTAGATATACAGCCATTTAAACATTTGTAATTATTGTGGTAGGTTACGTTGGTATAGACACAGATGTTTGGATAATATGCTAATCTATGAACTATAGTTTTTCTGTAGAAGATGACAAGGTCTTACTGTGGCTTATAATATCTCCTAACCACTAGAGAATGTAAGCTTGTGGTATCAGCTGTGAATTATTCCTCCAAGGAGAGAGCTACTAGTCAATTATATTTGGGATATACAGACATATGGCTGCCACTGCTGCACAGTATTTCCAGGCAGTTGAGGTATAGCTGATGCTGACAGAGGAGTCTTGCTTGACTCAAGGAGATCAATATTTGCTTTAGAGAAATATTTTCTTTTACCTGAAAGCAAATGTACCATTATAATGTCAATACCCTAATGGGATCTAGAATTAACCTACCACTTATCTTCAGATTTTGCAATTGTGGTATATGGAGGGAGGGTATGCATGCATACTTTAGAGTAATATAAAATTAAAGGGGAAAATGTGAATTTCAAAAATGGTTACCCACATTTTTGGATGCTAACACTAAATCCCCAGTCAAAAGGCAAGCTGAACAACATTATTGTTATATATATTTTTATCTGAAAGCAAATGTGCTGTCATAATATGAATCTTTTAACGGGCTCTAGAATTGACCTACCACTTATTTTCAGACTCTGTAATTACTGTATATGGGTGGAAGGTACATATTCATATCTTAGAGTAATATAAAATTAAAGGGGAAAATGTGAATGCTTAAACATATTCTGGAATCAACAACAGTTTATTCTCAGAGGTCATATTTTGATACATATGTGATGGTTATATAGGCATATTTTGGAGCAATACAAAGGGGAGGCAACAACAACATAAAGACTGGGTCAAAGAACTGACTGGTACAGTTAAATTCTGCCCCTAACAATAAGCCTCTGCAGTGAAAAACTTTGGAAAGACTGAGAGAAAGATGCAAGACATGTATGGCAGAATGCATGGACTGGGGTGGGGTGGGGGACTAAACTGGACTGAAGGATGATGTATGAAATGCACAAATCATCAATAAAAAATAAATTTAAAAAGAGTAGTGCTAATTCCACACTATACTTATACTCTTCTTTAGAATAAAAATAACTGTAATATGTAAAAAAAATTACAGAGGTAAGTTCTGTGGTCTCTGGTTACAAAATCTTCATCAATCAGTCAATCAATTTCAATCAATCACTATGAACTTTGTTACCTTTATCTTTCTTTTTGTTGAAAGCATTTAACATCAACCCTCTTAGGATGATTCAAGCATACACTACAAAGTTATTCATTTTTGCTACTATGTTGTATATTAGCTTCTCAGAGTTTACTCATATTGTGTAACTTAAATGTAACTTTTATCAATAATTTCTCATTTCCTGCTTCTACTGTATAAAGCCATCCCCATATAGCTTTGCTTTATGTATGCTTTGTTATAAAAACACCATATCCTGGGGACTGGATAGATAGCCTAGTGGTTAAGAGCACCAACTGCTCTTGCAGAGGACCCAGGTTCGATCCCCACAACCCACATAGTGGCTGAGAACCGCCTTTAACTCTAGTTCCAGGGGAATCAGAGACTCTCTTCTGACCTCTGTGGCATTGCACGACATGGGTGCACAAACCTACATGCAGACACATTCATACACATACAAAAATAAATAAAATTAAAAAAAACACCATATCCTTATTCAGTACATTGTTATTTCATTAGCATCAAATTCACAGCTAAGAACTTGTACTTTATGCTTTGAACAAAGCTTATAAAACAATGTGTTTTCTACTTGAAGGATGTATAACCCTCTTGCACTCCAGTAGTCTAAGCAACATTTCAACCCCATGCTTTGGGAGTATCTATCCCAGCCTTTGATGCTCATGATCCCCCTCTTACCTTGCTTTCTAAACTCCTTACATATAGCAAACTTACAGAGTCTGAAATCAAACTATACATTAATTGCAAAACATATTTACAGATTCACAGTTTAACCATAAGCTTGTATACGGGTAAAAAATATAACTTTACGTTTCTAAATTACATAGTGAGTTGATGTATATTTTAACGTACTCAAAAGAACCACTTTTGTTCTTTCCTATAAATCTTAGGGCTAAGAAAAATAGAGACATATACTTCAAGCTATATCTTGGGTTTTTTGTTTTATATATTTATTTTATTTGCTATTTTTAATAATTTCATGCATGATAATTGTCTACACTATTTCCTTCACTTCCAGTTCACTTCTAATGCCCTCATTACCTCTCAATTTCTTCTCCCTTTCTTCATCTTATAGTTACATATATGCATTTATAAACAACATATATATATATGTTGTTTATAAATGCATATATGTAACTATAAGATGAAGAAAGGGAGAAGAAATTGAGAGGTAATGAGGGCATTAGAAGTGAACTGGAAGTGAAGGAAATAGTGTAGACAATTATCATGCATGAAATTATTAAAAATAGCAAATAAAATAAANTTTTTGTGTGTGTAGGCACTTAGGAATATAAACCTCCTTTTTAGAACTGTTTTTAAAGTGTCCCATAGGTTTTGCTGTGTTGCATTATCATTGTCACTCAGTTCCAGGAATGTTTTTATTTCTTTATTTCTTCCTTGACCCATTCATTATTCAGGAGAGTGTTATTTAGTCTCCATGTGTTCTTGTAGGTTGTAGGGCTTATCCTGGTGTTGATATTGAGTTTTATTGCACTGTAGTCTGATAGAACGCATGATATTATTTCAATCATTTTGTATTTGTTGAGTTTTTCCTGTGTCACAGTATACGGTCTATTTTGGAGAATGTTCCATGAGTAGAAAGTGTATTCTCTGGGTTTGGGGTGGAATATTAGATAGATGTCTGTGAGGTCCATTTGGTGTATTGTATCATTCAGTTCAGATGTCTCTCTGTTTATTCTTTTTCCTGTTGATCCTCTGTCAGCATCAGCTACACCTCACCTGCCATGAAATACTGTGCATCAGTGGCAGCCACATGTCTGTATATCCCAAATCTAATTGGCTATTAGCTCTCTCCCTGGAGGAATAATTCATGGCTGATGCCACAAGTTCACATCCTCTAGTGGTTAGGAGACCTTGTAAGCCACAGTAAGACCTTGTTATCTTTTACAGAAAAAATATAATTCATGGATTAGCATACCAACCAAACATCTGTGTCTATACCAAAGTAACCTACCATAATAATTAGTACTGTTTAAATACCTATATATCTAATTGCTTGTGCTTCATTAGTAGGATTGGAGAGGTTATTCCTAGACAAACTGTCAACCCATGAAAGGAAACAGCCAGAACTGATCAGAATCCAAAATGACATCTCCAGAGAAAGTAGACTGTTTTGCTTCTTGTCCACCAGTACCCCTTTTCTAAGCCTAGGGAACAATCTGTGGAAGAGGGGGTGTGGTAGAATGTAAGGACTGTGATTGGGGTGAATGGTGAAACTACAGCAACATAGTCTAGACACTTATTTGATCAACATGATTGTACATATAAGCCCCACCAGCTGGATGGCGGGAGACATGGGCTGTGTGGATTTGGGCATAGCTGCTTGCAAATTGGTTTTACATGAAGGATGCTTGTACTCATAACTTATTACTTATTGTTAGAAAATAAAAATAAAAAATTGGAAAAAAGTACATGATGCAAACCAGCACATACCACACAATGTAGAGTGAAAATGTGTTTTATCAAAAGCTCCGATTTTTATTTCCTGTCATTCATTTAGCCATTTTACTGCCTTGAAAAACTGCTTATATTGAATTTAGGGTTACCACAGAACATGGTTTTCTGAGCAATATGTGGGATCTGTCTTCATCAGAGCAAGAACTTCATCAAGCTTGCAAAAATCCCATCAGATGGAACTTATTGACAATTGACATTTCTTTAAAGAAGAGGAAGAGGGAGAGAATTGTACCCCATCTGAGATTCTATCCATTCCTCTGAGCCCTAATTGCAAACAGTCTATCTCCTGTCATGCATGGGTATAAAATCTGAGCAGGTTAAAATAAAGGAGCTTCATCTATGCAGCTATGAAGACATGATCTATGCTGAGTGAAGACTTCCCATCATTGCTGCTTTGGTTTCAGTCACTTATGCTCAGGAATAAAGCATCAGTCAACTCTGTAAGTAAGCCAATAAACTCAATGGCTCTTCAGGATGAACTTTGCTAGTACTGAACTTTTGCTTATAATTGAGACCATATAAGTCTGGGGTAGATGTTGCTTATGTCTCTCCTATAAGAGAAGTCTCCCAGCAAGGGTATTTTATGAACTATATCTTTATGAGCAAAATATATGGAACACTGGGAGACACAGGTATGTCCTCAAACAAGTAACTCAGTTTTTATGCAGAAAAGAATTACATTTGTTAAATAAGTAAAACTAAATGATTCATTTTACCAGAACTAAAAAAAAAAAAAAAAAAAAAAAAAAAAAAAAAAACCAGGAACATTTAAAAACTAATCTATGAACCAAAATATTTACAATACATCATACATCAATATCTACCCATGCCATGAGGGAGAAATAAACCACCATGGTCCTCAGAATTTAGTTTAAGAAATATCATGTTACCAGTACTTGAGAGATTTCCAGTGAGTTTCCCTAAATAATACCCTCTCTCCAATAAAGAGAACCATTGCCTTGAACTTTGCCCTAATAATTTTCTTTATTTCTGTAATACTGTCATATTATAAATACATTGCTGACTAAATTAATATTGTGTAACATTGTTTATATTTAGAGGCAGAGCTACTGCAAGGCCAAATTTCTCAGTCATAGCAGTAGAGTTCTACGGGCTTTCCAAATATAATACAAATGTCACAAAGAAATTGATTATTTTTGTCAGTTTAGAAAGTTTATACAGCAAATCAAAACCACTATAAAATATCATCTTACTCCAATAAGACTGGCTAGGATCAAGAAACCAAATGATACCAAGTACTGGAGAGGTTGTGGGGAAAGGGGAGCACTCATCCACTGCTGGTAGGAATGTAAACTCGTGCAGCCACTATGGAAAGCAGTGTGGAGAATCCTTGGAAGACTTGGAATGAACTTGCCACCCGACCCAGCCATACCACTCCTAGGCATGTACCCTCGAGACTCATCCCACTGCAGAGATACATGCACAGCCATGTTTATTTCCGCTCTCTTCACAATAGCAAGGAGCTGGAACCAACACAAATGCCCCTCAACTGATGAGTGGATAGAGAAAATGTGGTACATCTACACAATGGAGTTCTGTGCAGCAGTAAAGAAAGATGACACCATGAGCTTTGCAGAAAATGACTGGATCTAGAAGACATCATGCTGAGTGAAGTAACACAGTCTCAGAAAACAAACGACGAATGGTATCCCTCATCTGTGGATGCTAGTGCCAATTACCTAGTTGTAAGTATTTCTTGTGCATGGCCCCTTGAGTTTTTGTCCAAAGCAGTTGGGAGTGATGCATATTGGAAACAACATCAACAACAACAACAATAGAAAGGACTACATCAAAGAACTGACTGAAACAGTGAACTTCTGCTCAAAACAGTCAACGTCCACATGGAGAATAGTGAGAAAGACCGAGAAAGAGATGAAATGCATGTTTCGCAGAATGCATGAGCTCTGGTGGGGTGGGGGGATGGATGGTACACGGGTCTAGATTTGATAAAAAATTTATATTAATATATAAAAAGAAAGTTTATACATACTCTTTTGTTGTTTTATTTTTAAAGTAAGTTTTAATTTTTTTTTATTTTATGTGTATAAGTTTTATGCCTGCATATATGTAAATGCACCCATATTGTACAATGACCACAGAGGTTAGAAGTCAGTGTTGAATGCCAAGATGTGGAGTTACAGATGGTTGTTAGCCACTATGTGGATGCTGGAAACCAAACTTGTTGTCTGCAAGAGCAACCAATGTCCCTAACCACTGATCTATCTCTCTTGCCCCTAATGTAAGTTTTTAAATAATTCTTTGAGAATTTTACATATGCATACAGTGTTTTTGATCATATTCATTCCTGACTCCTCCCCCTGACTCCTCCCAGATTCAAGTCCACCCTTAAGTCCCCAACATCCCCCAACTTCATGTCTCTCTCTTTTTATAACCCATTCTATTGCCCATTTACTTATGAGTGTGTGAGTCATTCATTGAGCTAAACCCTTAAAGAAAACTGTCTTTCTGTCTCCCAGCAGCCATCAGTTGTCAATAGCTCTTCAGCTGGGAGATAGGTACCATGAACTTTCTCCAATCTATGTTGACTGACTTGTTTTTGTGCAGGAAACCATACCTGATGTGAGTTCACAAGTATAGTGATCCTGTCATGTCCAAAAGACATTTTTCCATGTGGTCTTCTACCTCCATGTCCGTTCTTCCCTCATGGTCCCTGAGCCTTGGGATGACGGGATGTGATTCACAACTTCCATTTGTCAGAGAGGGGGGATAACACCCAAAAGAACTCTAGATCCCAAGGAGAAGCAGGGGAGGGTTTATAAAGCTTAAAACCACAATTACATCATGCCAGTCATAAAGCTAATGATGTAACCATATTTACATCAGATCACCATAGTTATAGCAGACCAGGGAGTGGGCAGTTAACAAAGAATTTTTCAGCTAACAATAATTTTCTATAAGGAAACAATGGGCTTCATGGAGATTCAGGTATAGTGTGTGTGTGTGGGGCGGGGATGTGCTATCTGGATGTGCTACCTGGCTACTTGTATGTTTCCCAGTATTGTAGAAGCAATGCACTTCCTGAAACTAGCTGCATGAGATGTTCTGCCTGGCTGGCTGCAGTGTGAATGGCTGAGTACAAACACATGGTAAAGCAAAAGTCATCTAGAGAGAAATGGAGTTAGTTTTGCCATTTCAATGTACATGTCTAAAATTTTTAAAAATAGTCATGTTAAATAGAAAGTTCTAACAGAGACTATGGAACTACAGAAAATGCTAACAAGGGCTGTAAATTGAAAAGAATAAAGTATGAAACAAGAAAGTCACTAGTACAATTAAATCAATCCACTCCATTTAATATTTAAAATTCATTAACCAGTATGATATATATATATATATATATATATATATATATAGAGAGAGAGAGAGAGAGAGAGAGAGAGAGAAAATGTTGCATATAGAGAAATACATATATAAAAAAAATAAAATTTTAATAAAAGAGTTTGTGAAAGAGTTAAAGGAATAGCAGGAGATATGAACTTAGAAATCTGAATTTAATTCCGCAGTATGTAATCTTTACATATATAATCATATGTATAATAGTTACATCTACTACATATTACATATATATTTCTCAGAGATTGATAATGTAACTCTGAAAACAAACAAGTCACCAATTCTGGAAAAAAAATTATAATGAGATAATTAGGTAACAATCTAGCCTCTGTGTTGGTACATACGAAAATCCCACTATTGGGAATGACAGGACGACGTTGTAGTCAGGGTTTGCCAGGGAAGAATAAATAATGAAACTCTTTCTCATAAAGCAAATGAACATAGATCCCAGCATCCAAAGTAAGGCAACAAGAAGGAATCATGAAAATAGCAATGGAGGTTTAGATACTTTGGGTTAATTGCAATGAATTAGTAAAATTATAGTTCTGATTTTTTAGGAAATTATTTGGCTTTAGGCTATGTGGAAAAGGGAAAACTTCACAGCAGAATTCAAAGAGAATTTCATGTAATAGGTTGTGGAAGCTGAAGTTAGGTAAAGAGCAGGGGTGGGGAAACCTTAAGCAAAGTGTAGAATAAAATCTGTTCAAGAGGAAATAAACAAAATCACCTTTCATTGTGAATCTCTCCAAGTTGCCAGTGTATCTAAACAATAAAATGATTTTCATGACTTCTTCTATAACATGGATACATTATCTTTTTAAATCACTGCTCCAAAAGAAGCCAAAAAACTAAAAAGAATAACTGGACATTGAAGGAAATGGTGACATTGGGCCTTGAAAGTAGTTATTTTGAGAATAATGTGAGACTTGTGGATACATTTCCTCCAAATGAATTATAAGAAAATTAGGATAAAACCTGCAAAAATAATTGCAAGGTTGAGTGCAGAGAGAACGATTAAGCATTAGCCACTCCAGGAGCTATGGAAGACCCAAGCGTATCCACTTCCAAACTGATCTCAGCACCATGTTTCCTCTCTTTCCCATTGCTTTTTCTCATCTTTTAGACCTCCATAATGTTCTTTCAGAGGCGTTATAGTGTACTAATTAAATAGCAATATCTGCAACATCTATACTCACTTTTCAGTTAGCAGATTTAAGTCATAGTCATTAAATGGCATGAGAAGGATAGGAAGGTAAATGTAGTTATGCTGGAGAAAGGACAGCAAGCCTTGGACCATGGTCATGAAGACAGTATCATTTGATATTTGTCTGTTTGGGGCTGGCTGTTGAATTTGTTCCTCTAAGCAAGAATACAGCATCATACTTGAGGACTCCTGAGGATTATTTTCAAAGACAAAGAAGGCTTAGAAGGCTAACTTGAGGAGAAGTTTTTTTTTTGTTGCTGTTGTTGTTGTTTTTGTGTGTGTGAGTTGAGGCCCATCATCATTGCCGATAAGCACTAACTTTAATTTTAGCATTAATTTTTTTTTTGTCTTTTTGAGACAGGGTCTCCCTGTAGCCCCAGCTGTCCTGGAACTCACTCTGTAGACCAGGCTGGCCTTGAACTCACAAAGATCCACCTGCCTCTGCCTCCTGAGTGCTAGGATTAAAGGCGTGCACCACCACGTCCAGCTGCATTAATTTTAACAAAATTACACATGCATAGCTTCTAATAACTTAGGTTTAACATTGATAAACACGTCCATGTCACAAGCTGCTTTGAGGATGTCCTAATATCATATGTCTTTGTTGAAAGATTTATTTAAATAATTTAAATTCATTTGTATGTGTATTGCTGTCGGTGAATGCACATGTGTTGTGTAGATGACGAAAGAGGACAGAAAGAGCTCTTGGGATCCATTGGAGTTGGAGTCATAGGCACTCCTAACCTGTCCCTGTGGATGGTGAGATCCAGACTCCAGTCCACATGTTAGAACAGCAGACACTCTCAACTGGTGTGCCACCTCTCTAGTCATCACGTACTGCTTTGAGGATCTGGTAATATCAAATTACTTTATTAGATGTGATATATGTGTATATTACATATTTATGTATTATACATAATTTTCATATAGTTTTAAAGTCTTCATAAAGCTTATTTAATAGAGAAGGAGCTCACAGGTTCCCCGGATAAGAATAATCTTTCAGATTTTGGGTGATTTTTTTGTTATCTTCACATCAAACAAAAGTAATTTTATTTTTAGCACAACAGAAGTATAAATATTAACATCAATGCTTTTGAATTTAAGATAACTGTCAAACTCACTTTTTGCAAAAGTCAGGCTCAATATTTTTATGAGGCTTTCCTATTTTTACCCTAGGTTAGGATACAAGACAACTTCAGTGGCTTGGGGATTAAGTTATTGTAGAATAGAGCTAGGCATTCTTAGAAACTAACCTTGGGTCTGGGACAATGGCATGCTTTAATGCAGTCTTGAGTGCAAAACGAGGGGTCTAACAGTGAATGTATATATGAGTGAATGAGAAATGAATGAATGAATGAATGAAGAATGAAATGCTTCCTTGGAGACCACCAATGTCAACAGGGTGTTCCTGAGTGCTTAGGTGGCTGCTGGGTTTATATAGTCCAGGCTGCACCCAGTCTAGGGACAAAGTACCTGAAGACTGATACTTCTTTTTTTTTCACATAAATTTATTTATTTATTTATTTTTAACAAATCTAGACCCGTGTTCCCGCCCATTCTCCTACCCCGCCAGAGCTCATGCATTCTGCCAAACATAAACAAGACTGATACTTCTTTCAGCTCTTGATATAAACTGAAAATGCATGGTCTCTTTATTTTGTTCTTTTGCAACTGATGACTTATTTTTAAAATAAAGCATGTCTTAACTAATTAGCTCTTGCCATCCATCCCACCTGTCCCCAGTGCTACCGTTTTTAATCAGACTCAACCATGGAAGGATTTAAAACTTGGCCAGTCAGAGAGGGGAAAATTCTCTCTCCTGTGAAACTGCCTCTCTAAAGTTTGGCTTCCACCCAAGCCACAGGAACTTTAAACAGTCTGCTCAGTCAGCCGCCACAGACAGGTTCAAGCTGAGTGGGATGAAAGCGGCCACCAGGCTTTTAATCTCACAGGATGCAGAAGCCCTTGATGTTCTGTGTCTATTCTCTGGAAGGAGGTTTACAGATAGATGACAGTTCTGCAAAAATATTGTTAAAACTTTGTTTATGGTAAATCAAAACAGAAGGAAGTGGATGGGAAGTGCAATAAATTGTTCTGAATATGTGTACTTATTCAGTTGACCATTCAAATGAATAGGTAAATAGTCAGAATCTTGATGTTTTTTAATTTAATTCAACTTCCTGTTTATTTCAACATAAAATAGAAGAAAGTCTCCATATCTCAACCCTGGCTCTGACAATTACTGCCTCTGTGACTTTTCAGAGTTCTTCAGTCTCTCTGAGCACCAGTATCTCATTTGTACCATAAGATTATTATACATGCTGACATAAACACACATACACACACATGAAGAAGTTGTTCAGTAAATGATCATGTTTATTAGCATTACTAACACTTTCTCAAATTAGTTATCTTTTTGTACATATTGATAACTAGATACCTTACCTTACAGTTTTTTTTTCAGCACATGAGTCCTTTTATTGTTTTTATTATTTTTTATTTTTTTATTATTTAATTTTTATTGATGCTTTGTGCATTTCGTACATCATTTTCCAATTCAGATCAGGCATATTTCCCTTTCCCTTCCCCCCCCCCCACCCCATCCCAGATCATGTATTCTGCCATAACTGTCCTGCATCTTTCTCTCAGTTTTTTTTTCCTTTTTTAGCTATAAGTGATAATCCATGAGTACAAGCATCCTTCGTGCAAAACCAATCTGCAGGCTGCTGTGCCCAAACCCCCACAGCCCCACCATCCAGTGGGGGATGACAGGTTGTTTGTTCAATCAAGTTGATCAAATGAGTGTCCAGACTACATCGCTGTAGTTTCACCATTCACACCAATCAGAGCCTTTACATTCTACCACGCCCCCTCTTCCGCAGATTGTTCCCTAGGCTTAGAAAAGGGGCACAGAACCAAATATAATACTAAAGTCCTTGGGCTATGCACTTAGGCAAAGTATATTAATGCAGGAGCTCTGACATCAGCAATGGATTGTTCTACCAGGGGGATGTTGGCCAGGGGATCCAAGGCCCCACAAAAGGTAAGGGCTCCTTGCCCCTAAGTTGGGATACCTGCAGGAGGAGAGGCGATAAGACCCTGCTGCCGAAGACCTGACGTTAACATGGGAGGGATATATTGAGACCGCACATGCAAGTGTACAGATGGCCTCTGGAATGCCAGAGAGTGTTGCCAAAGGCCACTAAACCAATAAAGCAAATACGGGTCTCCCTGAGTCAAGCAAGACTCCACCGTCAGCACCAGCTACACCTTACCTGCCTGGAAATACTGTGCAGCAGAGGCAGCCATGTGCCTGTATATCCCAAATCTAATTGGTTATTGGCTCCCTCCTTGGAGGAATAACCCATGGCTGATGCCACAAGCTTACGTCCTCTACAGGTTAGGAGATGTTATAAGCCACAGTAAGAGCCTGTCATATTTAACAGGGGGGAAAATGTAATTCATGGATTAACATATCATCCAAACATATGTGTCTATGCCAAAGTAACCTACCATAAGTATTAGTGCTGCTTAAATACCTATATATCTAATTGCTTGTGCTTCATTAGTAGGATCGAAAGGTTACTCCTGGACAAACTGTCAGCCCATGAAAGGAAACAGCCAGAATTGACCAGAGTCCAAGTCAACAGCTCCAGAGAGAGTGGACTGTTTTACCTTACAGTTTTTTGATTGATTGATTTTTGTTTTATGTATACATGTGTTGCCTGCATATATGTAAGTGCACCTGTGTGTCCAATGCCAAAGAGGGGATCAGAAAAGGGTGTTGGATCTCCTGGAACTGTAGTTATGGATGACTGTTTGCATTTGCCATTTGGGAACCAAATCTGTGTCCTCTGCAAGAGCAGCCAGTGCTCTTAATGGCTGAGTCATCTCTTCAGCCCACAAGATAGCTTACCTTTTATAATATTCAAGTGAATCAGTCAAATACAACTCAAACTATAAGATATTTGATTTATAATTGTGTAAAATAGTGAATTACATTTGTCACACTCATGAGACTTTTAGCTCAAACAATTTAATCGCATCTGAAATTGTTCCAATCATGTCTTTTTTTAAATTTTTATTTATTTCTGTATGTGTATGAATGTACTGTCTGCATGCAGGTTTGTGCACCTGTGTCGTGCAATGCCGCGGAGGTCAGAAGAGGGTCTCGGATTCCCCTGGAACTGGAGTTCTCCTGGAATTGGAGTTTCAGACGGCTTTCGGCCGCCATGTGGGTGCTGGGGATCGAATCCGTGTGCTCTGTAAGAGCGGTCGGCGCTCTTAACCGCTAGGCCATCTCTCCAGCCCCCAATCATGTCTTAAGTCAGCATCTATGGAGAACAAACATTGCTTTCCTAAGAGTTGCAGTTTAAAAGTAAGGTTTACTTTTTCTGGGAGCTTAAAAGAAGCCTCAGGAAAATGAAAGAAATCACAGTACAATTGTTGGGACTATGTAGGCCATGTAGACCATCACCACTATTTTATTTGTGATTTAATATTGAGACAGGGTCTCCCTGTAGTCACAGCTGGCCTGGAACTCATTGTGCAGACCAAGCTGGCTGCAAACTCACAGAGATCCTCCTGCATCTGTCTCCCAAGTGCTGGGATTAAGAGTTTGGGGTACCACAAACCCAGTGTGATAACAGTTAGTTTAAATTACAAAAAAATGAACCAAAATTGAAGAAATTACAAAGCAAATGAAATTATTAAAATGTAATGACTTCTGGAATGATCTATACCAAAACAGGCTTTCTAAACTATTAGTAATTAAGTGGCATTATTCATGTACAACACTTAAATGTGGATATATGGACTTGGTTCAGATATGTTGATGAGAACAGGAGATATAGAAAGTGGCCAAATGGTTCAGGGACCCCCCCCCCAAAGAGGTAATTCTGAGAGCATCCTCCCTGGAGGCAGAAACACCAGGAGAGAATTCCTGTTTCTGTGTCATCTCCTAAGTGATCACCTCTGCATAGAGGTTGTCCAAATTGACAGGACTGGAACTGCAAGAGGGCACCTGAACACTGGCTGGGCCAACAGGACTGACCAGTTCACCCCCCTCCCCAGACCTAACACCAATTTCCGACTGACATGAGCCCTTTAAAAAGCCTCAGACTTTTTTATCCAAGCCTGTGAAGAATGTCCTGGGGATTTTAGTTGGAATTGCATTGAATTGGTATATTAATTTGGGTAGAATGAACACTTTTACTATATTAATTTTCCCAATCCATGAGCGTGGAAGTCTTTCCATCTTCTGATGTGTTCTTCAATCTCCTTCTTCAGGAGTTTATAATTTTTGTTGTAGAGATCTTTGGTATCTTTGATTAGGTTTATTCCTAGGTATTTTATTGTTTGTGAGGCTTCTGTGATTGGAAGGTCTCCTTGTAGTCCTTCTTCAGTTGCTTGTTGTTGGAGTAAAGAAAGGCTAATGATTTTTCCAGGTTAATTTTGTAACAGGCCACTTTCCTGAAACTCCTAATCATTTCTAGGAGTTTTCTGGCAGATTTTTTAGCACCCTTTAGGTAAACTATCATATCATCTACAAAAAAGGATAGTTTTGCTCCCTCTTTTCTAATTAGTATTCCTTTGATTTCCTTTTTTTGCCTTATTGCCCTAGCCAGTGTTTCAAGCACTATATTTAAGAGGAGTGGTAACAAGGGTCAGCCTTGCCAGGTTCCTACCTTTAGGGGAATGCTTCTAACTTTTCTCCATTTAGGATGATGTTGGCTGTGGGTTTCTTGTATATGGCTTTGAAGAATGATCCTTCCAGTCCAATTCCCTCTAGTACTTTAATCAAGACAGGACCTGTGCTTACTGCACTTCATTTGGGGGACTATGGGAGGGAAAGACCCCAGTAACTAACTAACTGCATATACATATACATATACATATACATATACATATACATATACATATACATATACTGAAACAATACAAGTAGGAGAGAACAATAACAAAAGAACTTGAAAAAAACTCTGGAAAGACTCAGAAAAAGATGCAGGACATGTATCGCAGAGTACAGGGACTCAGGTGGGGGGCATGGAAAGGGAAGTAACTCTAGATTTGATTGAGAAATGATGTAAGACTTATGGAAAAAAGTTTAATAACAATAAAAATAATTTTGTGAAAAATCAAGGTAAAGATCTTAAAAAAGATGTTGAATAATTTAGAAAACAGACTAGTGTTTTAAGGAAGACTAAAAGGACCCTTATTTTTACAAATGAGTGTAAACTTGTGGTACATTTATAATTCAATTGAAAGTATACATATATGTAACAATATTGATATGCAATAATCACATATTTTGACAAAAATACCAATAATATATACAAAAAGAGCCTCAGACATGAGGTCTCCCAAGGAGACCTCATGCTTTTCAGGAGTTCTGATCTTTCTCCTTCTAACCCTCAGGAATCTATAATAAATCTCTCTGTAAAACTCACTCTCTGTGGTCTGTGAGCTTCATTCTTTCAGTCTGTGAGACAAGAGCCCCAAAGCCACTGACTCCAGGTGGCTTTGGTGGCCAACCATCTACAAGACCCTAACTCCCTGAAAAACATATAGCTTCTCTGTTCCTCTATATCAATATGCCTTGGGAAAGCTCATTAAGAACAAAAGACCCTGAATAGCCAAAGCAACCCTGACTGAAAAGAGCAGTAGAGGGGGGATCTCTATACCAGATTTCAAACTATACTACAGGGCTATAGTCATAAAAACAGCTTGGTACTGGCACAAAAACAGACCTGTTGACCAATAGAACAAAAGGTCCAAACTTGAGCACATACAATTTCAGCCACCTCATATTTGACAAGGGTGGCAAAGAAGACACAATAGAAGAAAAACATTTTCAGCAAGGGGTGCTGGCAAAACAGGATCACCACTTGTAGAAGAATAAAGTTAAACCCCTTCCTCTCACCCTGTAAAAAAGTCAACTTCAGATGGATCAAAGAACTCAAAAATCTGAAGGTGATAGAAGAAAAATTTGGCAGCAGCCTACAAGACACAGGGGTCTAGGAAAAGACTTGCTAAATCAGGCAGCAGCTGCACAAGAAATAAGATCAACAATTGACAAATGGGACCTCATTAAACTCAAAAGCTTCTGTACATCAAAAGAAACAATCAAGGAAGTGAAGAGAAAACCCACAGAGTGGGAGGAAACCTTCACCGCAGATACATCTGACAAAGCATTGATTTCCAGAATAGAAACTACTCAAAAATCACAGAAGAAAGAAAACAAATGAATCACTCAAAAGATGCAACAAAGAGCTGATCAGAGACTTCACAAGTGAGGAAATAGAGATGGCTGAGAAACATCTTAAAAATGTTCAATGTCCCTAATAATTAAGGAAATGCAAATTAAAACCACTTTAAGATATCATCTCACTCAGATAAGACTGGCTAGGATCAAGAAAACAAATGATACCAAGTGTCGGAGAGGTGTGGGGAAAGGGGAACACTCATCCACTGCTGGTGGGAATGTAAACTCGTGCAGCCACTATGAAAAGCAGTGTGGAGAACCCTTCTCAAAATGAGCTTTCCACCTGACCCAGTCATACCACTCCTGGGTATATACCCCCAAGACTCATCTTACCACAGAGATACATGCACAGCCATGTTTATTGCAGCTCTCTTCACAATAGCAAAAAGCTGGAACCAACCCAAGTGCCCCTCAACTGAGGAGTGAATAGAGAAAATGTGGTACACCTACACAATGGAGTTTTATGCAGTGGTAAAGAAAGATGACATTGGCCAGGCGTGGTGGTGCATGCCTTTAATCCTAGCACTTGGGAGGCAGAGGCAGGCAGATCTTTGTGAGTTCAAGGCCAGCCTGGTCTACAGAGTGAGTTCCAGGACAGCTGGGGCTACAGGGAGACCCTGTCTCAAAAACGACAAAACAAAATTAAAAAAAAAAAAACGAAAAAGAAAAAAAGAAGAAAGATTGGACCTCATGAACTTGCAGGTAATGGATGGAACTAGTAAGATATTATGTTAGTCCCAGAAAAAACAAATGATGAAATTGTATCCCCTATTCTGGGGATTGTATGTCCAATTACCAGTTATATTTCTTGTGAGGGCTCCTTGAGCTTTCTCCAATATTTTGGAGGATACATAGTGGAACAGTACAACAAACAACAAAGAAAGAGCTGTGTCAAAGAACTGACTGAAACAGTGAACTTTTCGCATTGAGAATTGAGAGACGAGAAAAGATGAAAACACTGCTTGGCAGATGCATGAGCTGCTTGGTGGGGTGGGGGTAGGGAGGGGGACAC
This sequence comes from Rhizomys pruinosus, assembly GCA_009823505.1. NCBI lineage: Eukaryota > Metazoa > Chordata > Mammalia > Rodentia > Spalacidae > Rhizomys > Rhizomys pruinosus. The sequence continues at coordinate 312,163 of VZQC01005790.1, read as the reverse complement.
AGGTACTATATTTGATAATAAGTAATTTTGTATTATATATTATTAAATATATTTGTAAATCATATATATATATATATATATTTAATATATATATATGATTATATATATCCTAAAAAAATAAGTGTATAAAAAATGAAGGAGATTAGCAAATAATGTAAACTCCTTAGGTGATTATTAAATTAAATCAGTTGGAGAAATTGGTAAAATGAACTTACTTCATGTTCTGTGCTCATTCTTCTAATTTATGTTATTAGATTTTCTATAATCCTATTTCAGCTTGGCTTTTATCATAGTGTCTTTAAAGTTGGAGTTTTCATAGTATACAGGTTAGAAATGAATGTGACATGTTACTTAAGGTTCTTCAAAGCAATGTTAGGTGGAGGCGAAACTCACTGACTGACACGGGATACGTTTGAAAAGAGATTATGGAGGGATGGCCTAGCGGTTAAGAGCGACGACCGCTCTTGCAGAGGACCCGGGTTCGATCCCCAGCACCCACATGGCGGCTGAGAACCGTCTGTGACTCCGGTTCCAGGAGAACTCCAGTTCCAGGGGAATCCGAGACCGTCTTCTGACCTCCGCGGCATCGCACGACACGGGTGCGCAGACCTGCATGCAGACAATACATTCATACACATAAAAATAAATAAATAAATAAAAATTAAAAAAAAAAAAAAAGAAAAGAGATTATGAAAATCTCATTCAATAAAGACTGTATATATGCTGAGGATGTACCATTTGTTTAATAGGAGTAGTGTTAAGTTCTGAAATCTAAAAACATTAATTTTATTTTTTCAGACAGAGGTGGAAAAATACCTTCTTTTTAAAGCAATCATCAATCCAGTGGATATATTTATGATCTCAATTAGAAATGGAATCCTAGGCAAAGTAGGTGGCTTGGATGATAAAGTGCTTGTCATGCATGTGCGAGAACCTGAGCAAGGTTGAATTTCCAGAACATATGATCAAAAGTGTGGCACTGTGGTGAGGGACTCCAGCCCAAGTGCCTGGGGTCAGAGACAGGAAGTTCCCTGGGGGCTCATTGACCAGCCAGTCCAGCCAAGGCCAACTCTGGGTTCAGTGAGAAGTATTGTCTCATCATCATCACCACTGCTACCACCCATCATCATCATCCAATAAGGTGGAGAAGCAGCCCAATCTCAATCTCTGGCCTCCACACTCCCAAACATGGCTGAACACAGCTGCATACACATGTGCATGCCCAGGAGTATCTGTCTGTCTGTCTGTCTGTCTGTCTCTCTTTCTCTCTCTCACACAAACACACACACTCACTCACAGACATTGTACTAAAGCTGGTTCATGTAACAATTGACTAGATGTGAAGAATGAACACAGACTGTGAATAAACTTATTGTACCAATTTTTATTAATTACTTTTAAAGTTTTATAATTGCTTAAATATAATTTATAATTACCTTTTAATCTCTCTCAATTTTATAGACTTCTAAAAGGTTTTTCCAAGACATGTTGACATGGGAATATCAGAGTGACTTTGAGAGCAGAGAAGTTTGGCTATTCATCCCTTACATAACATCTCACCTTGTTATTTTTCTAACATCTTGGTAATTTTTGCTAATAATAGAAGCTAGTCTTGAATAAAAAAAATATTTTATCAATTTAGATATCACTGTTCCTCACACAGATGCTCATTTTCTGCCATGCAGAACCAAGTTTCCTCCCTGTTTTTGCTCTGCAACCTCTAAACATAGAGTGACTAATAAGCATCCAGGTGTACAGTGAAAAAAGTTGTTACTGCATTCTTTTTTTTTTAATTTTTTATTTATTTTTGTATATGTATGAGTGTACTGTCTGCATGCAGGTCTGTGCACCCGTGTCGTGCAATGCCGCGGAGGTCAGAAGAGAGTCTTGGATTCCCCTGGAACTGGAGTTCTCCTGGAATTGGAGTTTCAGAGGGCTCTCGGCCGCCATGTGGGTGTTGGGGATGGAACCCGGGTCCTCTGTAAGAGCGGTCGGCGCTCTCAACCGCTAGGCCATCCCTCCAGCCCGTTACTGCATTCTTTACCAAAAGGATAGTCAACTGCTTCTATGATGTCTTTGAAACTAAGCTCACAACCACGACCACATGTGGCTGATGAGAAAACCCGGGAAGAGAGCAGAGGAGGCAGGTGCCTTGCGACTCAGCTGCAGTCATTCACTTTTCTCCAGTTCACCCTCCAGTGAAAAGAAAAAAGAAAAAAAAGGCACAGACATATTGAAAAGTTTCATTATTTGGAAACTCTGAAGAAATTGGGTTATTTTAAGCTAAAATGTATCTTTGACATTATTATTTAGTATGCAAAACGAAATAGATATTTAAATAATCTACTATTTAAAGACTCCTTTAACAAGTGTTGCTGAAGGCACCTTATTTTCTGATATTCGTACAATCATTCTTCCGAAATTTAAGCTATGAAGAAATATTTGACATAAAACGATCCCCTTTATAGACATCAAATAAATACCCAGATTCAGTAAAAAGATGGGAAATATCTCACAAAATGATCTAGCCTACCTGGAGAGGAGGACAAAGCCTAAAATTATATATTTTTTTTTATTTTCAAAATGGATGTTCTTTCCTTCTCAATCTCTCTCTCTCTTTCTCTCTCTCCTCTCTCTCTCTCATTGAATGTAGGAAAAAATACAATCATTAGTTTCTGCAGAGAATACCACAAGACTCACTAATGAATTTTATAAAAGTTTTGTATAAATACTTGCAGGTTTTATGAGGGAAATAGTGTGACTCGTGCTATATATTTTGCTCACCAATGTGACATTTGCTCCTGGTTATGTTAAAAGATAAATTGGAAAATCTAAAACTTCCCATTGAAAAGGTTATCTTGTCTTGTCACTGTGTGCCTTTGCTCAATATATCATGGTATCTTTAGAACAGGAGGAATGAATGACGCTCTTAGATAATTGTTTGTTATAGTCTCTTGAAATTGACAGGTTTATATGCTACTATAATAATAATGTCAAGTCGGTTAAGTAGTAATAAGTTAAAATTCAGAAAATATGACTCAGACTTTAAATTATTGATTTTAGTATAAGCTTCTTGTCTTCTGGTGAGAAGGAATGGTTATATCAGTTTCAAGGTCTAGATTTAGGGGTTGAATATAAATTCGCTTAACTAGATAAATTAAAATATAACTATCAGTTTTGTGAATTGCCCAATATTTTAAACACATCAAGTGATTTGAACAGAAAATGTTAACTCCCTTTTCCTAAGATCTCATAGCAGTTAGAAATAGGTTATCTCAGGTAGAATGAACATATCTGTACAGAACAACAGTTATTTTTCACTAGTCTCACTTTAATGCTTGAAATATGACAAAATAGTAAAAAAAGTTCTTTGAAAATCAAGCTGAAATGTGCACTAAGTTACATGTGCTGTGATCTCTCATTAGTTGAGAGGCATCTTAAAGGAGAATCTAGCATTTTTCTAAAGTGGTAAGTCTCCTGATATAACTTTGCATTTCATTTTTAATTGTTTGACTTCTATCTGTGAGATTAACAGTAATTTATCTGTTCTCATATGGTTGTGTAAGGAACTGGAATATTCTGTTCACACTAATTTCTGACTTAATTATACTTGACCAATTCTTAGATTTTTAAAAAGAATTCCTGAGATATTCCAAACACAATGAATAAATCCACAATTTCTTCTGTGACATTTTCAAGTGCTAAAATAGTTCAAATATTTTCCCATATCCTGTCCCATTCACATTTTATTAGCATCTGTACTTGCTAGTAATTAATACCATTTCAGTTTCATCTTCTTCAGATATGGAAGCTTGAAAAATATCTCCATGTAAATATACTTATTTTAGAATAGTATGTTTTTAAATATTGTGCAAGGTAATTTGGCTACTTGAAATCCTGTTTTTCTTTGAGTAAGAATATTTTGACATCATTCTTCTAGAAGCAACTGTGAAATTGGGTCTTTATTGAGAAAGAGGTAACAAACATTTGTTCTTTTTTCTAAATTTAAGCAAAGCTATATCCATGGTTTTAAAAACAAATCCTGATTGTTACCCTTTTCAAATTTTTACACATTGTTCCCAAAAGCCAAATCAAAGATCAAAGAATAAAATGGAATTTAGAATTTTCTCTCCTTGCTTTTGTAGACTTTATGAGCCTTATAATACCAACACCAACCTCTCCTCTCTGTTTTTTCCAGAAGGCTAGTTTATTCAGTTCTATGATGAATGAGTTATTCAGGTGAATGGTCTATTTTTATTGAGGTACATGTGTGTATGTTGGGTGTCATTTATTTTCAGTCATGCTAAAAGAGAATTATATTATGACTATGATGAGTTTGTTCTGCTTTCTGTCCTGACAGTTTATTTTTACATGCATAATAAAACTTGTTTACAACAGAAACTTCTATAAAGATTAATCACTCTTAGGTAATATATTCCACATACAATGTCATTCATGCACATACAATATCCATCAAAAATCTTCCAGATAATCCCATTACTGGATAATCAAGGGATGCTTTACAAAGGGCTACCAAAGATCAAATAGTACACAAGCTTAAAGATTCATGAATACAAGCGAGGCTCCTGAAATGTCAAAGGAAACACAAATGTAGGCAAAACCACCTAGTAAATTTGGATGGTGTCTTTTTTCCAAATGGGTTAAGAAGAGTGTAGGGCAAAAAGTGGCATCTCCTTCTTCTCATCTCCTTGGATCCTAGGACATTTTGGGCATTCCAGTGGGCCAACAATTGAACAAGAAAGTCATGCAAGAATTGTAAAAAGTAATAAGAAAATGAGGATATATTTTTGCAAAACATTACTTTTTATTCCAGCAGTGGAAATATGCACGGCTGTTTATCTTGGTTCTGCTGCTCCTATGCACTGTCCAACATGGGTTGGCTGCTTGCGTGGCTTTCCACAGCAGCTTACAAGAGCTTCACTATTCGTTAGGGCAATAAGGAGATGCTTTTGAGTTTGTTGAATTAAAAGCTCCATTTAGTCTTTCACTCAATCTGCTTATGTAACTTAAATATTTTTAGTGCCCAGGAGTTCAAAGCAGCTAATGTGTTGTGATTCAAAATGACAAATAGAACACACTAAAAACAGCATTAGAATGTTTTCCTAAGCCAGCTTCAGGGAAATATGTGGGGCTCTGAATGGAACCCTACATAGCAGTTTGGCTATTGGAGCACTTCCTTCCTTGTACTCAAGCCTGAATGAATCATTGTGCCTGGCTCTCCTGCTCCCCTATGGGTCTGGGCCTGACCACTAACCAGCAGTAAGCAAAGCCGGTTTCATATGTGGCTCCCCAGTGGCAGAAAGGAAATACTCCTTCTGGTAATTTATTGATGAGCTAAGCCCACAGGTAGGTGCCAGCTTCCCTCCACAGCCTGTCTTCAGAGCCTGGCTCTGATCTTGAAAGACTGCCAAGGAATTCCTACCAGAAATGGCCAGAAGAACAAACTATTTCTTATTGAAGGATGAGGTATTAATAAACCCGTAGACTGAATACATCCTTGGGAACATATTGAGAGGTATTTCTACTATATGTGCAGTGTTACTAGGAGACTATTTGAGATGGACTAATATATCAGTAACATTCTGCCCTTTTTCATTATGGAGACACTTCATTTATAAAAATCATATTAGTGGAAAATACCAGTCTTGACTCACATACTGATGTGATTAGATGTGACACAAAAAGTCTTTGTGGGAAAGAAATTATTCATGCACTGCCTTCAGCACATGCGACCTTAAAAATCAAGGTTCTTAAAAATACTGAATAGTATTCAAAATATTGTAACAAATTAGATACAGTGAAAGAATTTCCAAGTAAAATTGTAAAAACTGTTGTCACCTTGTGTTTCAGTTGATTTCCATGTAAATTCTATCCACTGCATATGAAAAGGAAGTTCAGCTATGGAATAGAACCATTGTATTAAAAGAACAATGGGGTTCTACTTCATCATTCTACATGATACTCTTTATGATATAGATTAAAAAAAAAATATATATATATATAGTAGATAGATATAGATATAAAACAATAAAAAAAGAAAAAAAAAAAAAAAATATTTTAATGTTTTTTATTGTTATTAAACTTTTTTCTTACATCAACTGTGTCCTCAATCCAATTTAGACTAATTCCTTTCCATGCCCCCCCACAACCTGAGTTCATGCTACTGACATAGTTCTGCATCTTGTCTAGGGTCCAGATTTTTTTCAAAGCAGGAGATGATTGTTGAGGGGGAGAGCTTCATTGTTCAGTCATTCTTTTCTGTCCCAGTTCTTTTGTTGTGTTCCCTCCAACTTGTATTGCTTCACATCATATATATATATATATATATATATATATATATATATGTTGTTGTCTGAAATAATAATATTATGTTGTCTGAAAACAAACTGTATGTTATTTGCAAATCATATTTCAGGATTCACAATTTTCCATTTTGATTTTATATTACTCTAAAATACACATGCATACCCTCTGCCCATATACCAAAAATTCCAAAGTCTGAAAATAAATGGTATGTTAATTCTAGAACCTGTTAAGGGATTCACAATATAAGAGCACAGTTGCTTTCAGATCATGAGGAATAGAACATGAACATTGGTCAGTTTGCCTTACAACTAATTACTTGGTGCTAGCATCCACAGATGAGGGATACAATTAGTCATTTGTTTTTCTGGGACTGTGATACTTTGCTTAACATAGTATCTTCCAGTTCCATCTATTTACCTGCAAATTTCATGATGTCATTTTTTTGATGTGATTTTTTTTTACCACTGCATAGAACTCCATTATGTAGATATACCACATTTTCTCTATCCACTCATGTTTTTGAGGGGCACTTGGGTTGGTTCCAGCTCTTTGCTATTGTGAAGAGAGCTGCAACAAACATGGTTGTGCAGGTATCTCTGTGGTAAGATGAGTTTTGTGGGTATATACCCAGGAGTGGTATGATTGGGTCAGGTGGAAAGCTCATTTTGAGTCTTTTAAAGGTTCTCCACACTGCTTTCCATAGTGGTTGTCCTAATTTACATTCCCACCAACAGTGGATGACTGTTTCCCTTTCCCCACAACCTCTCCAGCATTTGGCATCACATTTTTTCTTGATCCTAGCCAGTCTTATTGGAGTGCGATTATATCTTAAAGTGATTTTAATTTGCATTTTCTTAATTATTAACAATATTGAACACTTTTTTCCAATGTATTTTTTAATTTATTGATGTTTTGTATATTTCATACATCATTTTTTTGATTCAGTTCAGGCATATTCCCCTTTCCCTTCCCCCCACCCCACCCCATCCCAGATCATGCATTCTGCCATAACTGCCATGCATCTTTCTCTCAGTCTCTCTTTTTTTTATGTTTAGAAACTCACATTTCCCTCCATTAATCTTATATTACTCTAAAATGTGGATACATACTCTCCACCCATATACAGTAATTACAGAGTCTGAAAATAATTGGTGGATGGATTTTAGAGCCTGTTGAGAGATTCATATTGTAACAACATAGTTGCTTTCAGATAAACAGAAATATAACCATAATGTCGTTCAGCTTGCCTTTGTCTGGGGGATTTGGTATTAGCATCCACAAATGAGGGAAACCATTCTCCATTTGTCTTTCTGGGAATGTGTTACTTCACTCAGCATAATGGCTTCAAGCTCCATCCATTTACCTGCAAAGTTCATAATGATGAACCACATTTTTGTCATCCACTCATCTGTTGAGGGTCATTTGGGTTGAACACTTTTTAAGATATTTCTCAGACATCTCTATTTCCTTTCTTGTGAAGTCTCTGCTCAGCTCTTTACTCCATCTTTTGAGTGAGTCATTTGTTTTCTCACTCTTAGTTTTTTGGGTTTTTTTTTTAAAGTAGTTTACATATTCTGGAAGTAAATCCTCTGTCAGATGAATCAGCAGGGAAGGTTTTCTCCCATTCTGTGGGTTTTCTCTTCACTTCCCTTATTGTTTCTTTTGCTGAACAAAAATTTTGACTTTAATAAGGTCTCACTTGTCAATTGTTGACCTTATTTCCTGTGCAGCTGCTGCTGTCTGATTTAGAAAATCTCTTCTTACACCTATGTCTTGTAAGTTGCTGCCAACTTTTTCATCTAACACCTTCAGGGTTTTAGGTTTCAAATTGAGGTATTTGATCCATTTGGAGTGGATTTTTGTGCAGGGTGAGAGGTAGGGGTTTAATTTTATTCTTCTACAAGTGGTGTTCCAGTTTTGCCAGCACCATTTGCTGAAGGTGCTGTCTTTCCTCCATTGAGTCTTTTTGTCCCCCTTGTCAAATATAAGGTGGCTGAAATTGTATGTGCTCAAGTTTAGATCTTCAGTTTTTTTTCCATTGGATAACAGGTCTGTTTTTCTGCTAGTACCAGGCTGTTTTATGACTATATAAATCAGACAGCAGCCACACAGGAAGTAAGATCAACAGTTGACAAATGGGATCTCATAAAACTCAAAAGCTTCTGTACAGCGAAAGAAACAATCAAGGAGGTGAAGAGAAAACCCACAGGGTGGGAAGAAATATTTACTAGTGACACATCTAACAGAGCATTAACATCAGGAATATATAAAATACTCAAAAAACAAAGAAGTAAGAAGACAAATGACCTACTCAAAAGATGGAGTAAAGAGCTGAACAGAGTCTTCACCAGTGAGGAATTAAAGATGACTGAGAAACATCTTTAAAAAGTGTTCAATATCATCAATAATTAAGGAAATGCAAATTAAAACCACTCTCAGATATCATCTCACTCCAATATGGCTAGCTAAGATCAAGAAAACAAAAGACAACAGATGCTGGAGGGGTTGTGGGGAAAGGGGAACACTCATCCACTCCTGGTGGGAATGGAAACTTGTACAACCACTATGGAAAGCAGTTTGGAGAACACTTAAAAGACTCAGAATGAGCTTACCACCTGACCCAGCCATACCACTTGGGGGTATTTATCCATCACACTCTTCATACAGTAGAGATACATGAACAATCATGTTTATTGCAGCTCTCTTCACAATAGTGAAGAGCTGGAACCAACCTAGATGCCCCTCAGCTGATGAGTGAATAGAGAAAATGTTGTACAGCTACACAATGGAGTACTATGCAGCGGTAAAGAAAGATGATGTCGGGGCTGGAGAGATGGCCTAGCAGTTAGGAGCACCGACTGCTCTTGCAGAGGACCCGGGTTCGATCCCCAGCACCCACATGGTGGCTAAGAACCATCTGTAACTCCAATTCCAGGAGAACTCCAGTTCCAGGGGAATCCGAGACCCTCTTCTGACCTCCGCGGCATTGCACGACATGGGTGCACAGACCTGCATGCAGACAGTACACTCATACACATACAAAAATAAATAAATTAAAAACAAAGAAAGATGATGTCATGAAATTTGCAGGTAAATGGATTGAACTAGAAGATTTTATGTTAAGTGACGTAACACAGTCCCAGAAAAACAAAAGATGAATGGTATCCCTCATCTGTGGATGCTAGTACCATGTACCTAGGTGTAAGACAAAATGAACAATGTTAATATTATATTCCTCATGATTTAAAGACAACTGTGCTCTTGTATTAGGAATCCCTACACAGGTTCTAGTGCTGACCTAACACGTATTTCCAGACCTTGGACTTTTAGTATATGATGGAGGGTATGTGTGCATCTTTTAGAGTAATATGGGATTAAAATGGAAAGATGTGAATCAAGAAATATGCTATGGAAATAACATACATGTTGTTTCCAAAGGATACAATGTTTATATAAGTGCAATGTAACAGGCTGGTGCAACTTAGCCTTTCTGGGTGCTTAATGACTGTACCTGAAGTCCCTACCAATTTGGCTGAGGGACCTGGGGGACAACTTTGTTCCTTGCCCTCAGAGGTCAACTAAGTCTTAGGGGATTATACATAGGGCCATCTCTTGAAAAGTCCTGCAGAGGTGTGTCACCATTCTTTCTGTTCAGGGAGATCTTGGAGAGCCACTAAGGGGACTTCAGTCAGCATCCATTCTATAAAAAGGAAAGCCTGTTCATCCTTCAGAAAAAGAAGCCTGGTCAAGCAAGTCCTGATTTTGTCTTCATGTGGATGGAACGGATAGATAAGGAGCTGAAAGAAGCAAGGGGCACCCCCCCAAAAAAACAACCCAGAGAGAACCCTGAGGACCAGATCCTCAACTGACTTCAACAAAACAAAACCTTGGTTAATCTGGGCTATCTGTATGGCCTTAAGCATCCAGAAGGAAAGTACAACCAGAAAATAAATAATCAATAAGACCAGAGAAACTGTAATGCAGTCACAAAACTTGAGATCTTAGTAAAAAGATAAAAAGAAAGAAAAAGAGAAAAAAAAAGTTAGGAATTCAATAAATATTCCTTGATTGGTCCCCAGCACTGTAAATATACCCATATCTGGATCGAAGGAGATGAATGTCAAATAAATACTTTCTTCTTCATTGAAAAAAACAAAGTCACACTTTTTAAGATGCTTCTCAGCCATCTCTATTTCCTCACTTGTGAAGTATCTGTTCAGCTCTTCACTCCATCTTTTGAGTGAGTCATTAGTTTTCTTAGTTATTTGTTTTTTCAGTAGTTTGTATATACTGGAAGTCAAATACATATGACAGAGCATTAATTTCCAGAATATATGAATTTTATTTCAGAAAGTTCTAGGCTGTAAATGATGCACTTGCTTTGATAATTGATTACTAGGGAAAGTGGAATTTTATCCTGCAAAAAGATATGTGACTATGAAATTTGATGATGTGGGGTTGGCTCACCAGTTAAGAGCACTGGCTATTTTCATACAGGAACTGGGTTTGATTCCCAACACCAACATGGTAGCCAAGAACCATCCATAATTTCAATTTCAGGAAATCTGATGCTCTCTTCTGACCTCCAACCTAGGTGCACTTACACAGATGCAGGCAATACGTTACTTATATTCATACACATAAAATAATAATAATAATAATAATAATAATAATAATAATAATAAATAACAGAATGCCAGAGAGATTTAAGAGCACTGATTGCTCTTACAGAGTACCTAACACGTACAACTTCATTTTGTTCATTCTCATTTTGTTAACCTTTTTTCTGTTCCTCTGACATTCTACATAAGACTACTCTCCATTTCAACATCCAGGGATAGCCCATATTCGTGATTGACTTTTGTCTGTTGATAGTTTTCTATAATTGAAAAATACAAACCTGCTTTTCAGTGGAAAGTTCCTGGTGATTTATTACAGAATGAGGTTATTGTACATACCTTAATTCCATCTGGACATTTCCCAGCAATGCATCAAAATAATGTCACAATGTGTCCAGGCATGATTCATTCTTTTTAATAAAGGAAAAATATCCCCTAGACAATCTGTGCCTTAGTTGATTGTCTATTTCCAATTTTATTTATAGCCACTGTTTTCTATTTTATTTCTTTCCATTTTCAGGTGAGCATACATATGCAAAGATTTTCTGCTTGCTCTTGTTTTGATTCCCTTTAATGAATTCCTAGGACTGAGATTTCTGGGAAAACTATAACTAATAGTCTACATTCAAAAAGTCTCTTCCACATTTTGATCATCAAAATGTGTGTGTGGGAAGAGTTATTGTCCTAATTTCAGATTTTCACTTTGATTAATCTTATGAACTAGTTTGTTTTTAAATTGAATTATTTGGTGCCTTTGATAATTTTTCTTCTGCCATAATTAAAGAACTTAAAATTATGCTTGCTTGTTTCCTTGTTTGTCTGAGCTTAACAGTGGAGGCTGCTAAGCCATATTTCCAGGCCCAGTTCTGAATATTACTAATTTTAATGTTTCTGTAAATAGCTCAAGTAATCAATTTTTCTATCCAAGTTTTCCATTCCCATTTCTTTTTTTTTTTAAATTAGTTTTTATTGATGCTTTGTGCATTTCATACATTTTTTCCAATTCAGTTCAGGCTTATTTCCCTTTCCCTCCCCCCCACCCCCACCCCATCCCAGATCATGCATTCTGCCATAACTGTCCTGCATCTTTCTCTCAGTTTTTTTTTTCATTTTTAGCTATAAGTGATAATCCATGAGTACAGGCATCCTTCATGCAAAACCTATCTGCAGGCTGTTGTGCCCAAACACCTACAGCCCCACCATCCAGTGGGGGGTGACAGGTTGTTTGTTCAATCAAGTTGATCAAATGAGTGTCCAGACTACATTGCTGTAGTTTCACCATTCACCCCATTCCCATTTCTAAGAGCATTCATACTTGACATGAAACACAAAGTGCTACCTTTTAAGTAATTTCCTTTATCATGTTTATTCACCTTAATATTATCATTTACATTATTCAACGTTTCCATTGTTGATTTTGTAGTATCATTACCTTCTGTTCCAGAGAATTCATTATAAATCTAAGTAAAGTACAATCAAAACAAGGTTTAAACTGCTTCTTGCAGAATGCTAAGTGAACATATTGCTTCTATACAATCCCTAATACAATGAAACTTTTTGAATAATCTCTGTTTCATACTTTCTCTGCTCTTGTTCTTTAGCTGGAATATAGAAATGCATTCACTAACATCATTTAACTTGCCTCTCAGGTGTAGTGACTTTCCTGAGTCACCTTGTGAAACTACAATCATGAAATAAGCTGAGTTCTGCATTTGATTCCCGACTTCTAAGTTTACAGAGCAGCAGGCTATAAAACTGGAGCTCTGAATGTCTCATGGTTAAGTTCATGAACATACATGACACATCTAAAAGGGATGTCATCCCGCAAGCCTTGATAAAAGAGAAAAACAGGAAGATATTTATGTTGCTCTTTGGTTAGTACCTTCAGCCTATCAATCAATGAGGCTTGAGATATTAAAAGAAAATTGGAGGTTTGATGACTGGGGAGAGTTGGCAGATGTTTTGATCCCACACTTGGCAACCACGGAGGGTACATCTTCCCTCATAAGCATAGGGAAAGGGGATTCAGTCAGTATACCCTGGTGTAACCAATTGGAGAGCTTGCAAGACATGTGGGTTAACATTTTGTATGTGTAGTGCACAGTCTGAGTGAACTGGCAGGCTGGAAAGACCTGAAACAGTCTGATGGTAAATAAAGAAAAATGCCATATGGAAGGCCTTCAGAGCTCATTGAACAGAAGATGAATGTTTCATAGTTGTCAGTTATTATCCATGGTGCAGAAGTTTCTCTTAGATGCCACCCACAGGATACCTCTAGCAAATCACTGACAACCATGTTGGGGTAAGGGTCCAGATTGTTTGAGGCTGATAATGATACAGAACTTCAGGTTAAATGTGATCCATTTGCTATATCATGTGAAGCACTTATGAGTGAAAAATGCTCAGAGAAGAATCTTGACAAATGACTATGGGAAAGACAATGATAAATAGATTCCATTTTAAACATCAGCTATGAGGGGCCAGTATCATCTGGGATGCTGGTCAAGGAAGGCCTTCCTGATACACCATTCCTCCATCTTTACTGAATCATAATTTATAAAATGGAGGATAATGTAAAGAAACTTAAGCAAGTACGCCCTTTCTCATTTCAAGTATTTAAAAAAATGGAAAGAACCTTGTATAAATGATTTGAAGTTTTTATTAATAATGGAATTTCATGTCTTAAATTTTTATGTGTATGAGTGAACCGTCTGCATTTAGGGAGTTGCATCTGTGTCATCTAATGCTGTGGAGGTCAGAAGAGGTTGTTGATTCCCCTGGAACTGGAGTTAAAGATGGTTCCTAGCCACCATGTGTGTGCTGGGAATCAAACCCAGGTTCTCTGCAAGAGCAGCCAGTGCTATTAACCACTGAGCCTTCTCTCCAGGCCCTAATGTCTTAATTTTTTAATCAGTACTATCGTGGACTGATATTTTATAGGCCAAGGGGAAACAAACTGTTGAAGAAATTTACTCAAATTTTCTTCAAACTCCTGTACAGTTCGATCATTCTAAAGGAATATTAGAAGAAAACCTTTCTAAATATTTCTCGTGGGCTATCTGACAGGAGAAACAATGCACTATCTACTATTATATCCTATTTATAATAGCAGCACCTCTTGTCTAGTGTAATAATTGGGAGACTCACTATTTACATTCTTTTGGGAGACTTTCAGAAATATAAAAGCATGTTTGTGACCTCTATGATTATATTCAGAGTTGATAAAAGCTTTCCTTCTAAGATAAACTCCAATGTGCCAGGAACAATAGACTGTATCTTCAATTTTAAAACTCATTTGAATTTCATTGAGCCCCATATTAATATTAAATGACATTTAGGCCATTCTGAGTTCACATCATCTGACAAATATAAGTATTTTTGGTAATTTTTAAAGTATATTGTCATCACAATATAAATGAACTAAAAATAAAGAGCTTGATGTGTCATTGTTACTGTCTTCTTTCAATGAAGTTCAGCTACCACTTTCTGTATATTTGATATAATATTTTCACATTTTAGAAAAAGAAATAATGTGCAATTAAATGGTGCTGAGACACAGAAAGCAAATATTATGTGCCTCTATTTTTATAACTTTTTTTATATATCCTAACTATTTTTTCACATGATATATCACAGACTTGCTAAAAGGTGTGTAACTCTTTGGTCCCATAAAGAAATGTTATTACTAATGGACCAAAAGACATTGTATATAAGCATCATAGAGAAAATCCATAACCTCGACTCCAGGGATGGATAGGAAGGCCTTTCTTAATCTAGCGGTTCCTCAGTTGCTCCTTTACCTTTGAACTATAGGCTTCAGAGACCCAGCTCCACAATTCACAGCTATTAACTTAATTTATCCTTTTCCAAAAAATACTTGTATCTTTAATTTTTTACATAAGATTTGGAAGATGAGCCTCACAGCAGCAGGGCTGGCCTGAAGAAAAAAAAAATGTAACAGCCTAAAGCAAAACTCTGAGCTCCTCTTCATACTGAAGATAAGAAAACCTGGAATTATAGTCGTGCCCCATGGAAGGTGATGCATGACAACACACCGGCCTTGTGTTCAGTTAGTTCTCACTGGAGATGGAGGAAAGGACACTTCACCCTGCCCATCTGAATAATTCAGGAATCCAGGTAGACATGCATACCAAATCTTGACCAAATGCTTTCCATTCTTCCTCCCTTCCTTTGAGGGGTCCCGAACTTTATGCCATTCTAATGAGAGATTTACTTATGTCCCTTATCTATCACGACTCTTTTAGCCACAGAAAATCAATTTCTGAATTTTAAACCTCCATCTGCAACGAGTTATCATTGTTTCAAAGTATTTTATATTTTGAGTTAATCCAACTTTAGGTATGTTTTAATAGGCCCAAAACTATAAAGTAAAAATCTCTACTTCAGTCCACCTACTCTGGATCTGAAATCTCACTTAAGGTAAACCCTACCCTTTCCCATCTTTTCTTTTTCTTTGAACATCTATCGGCCTTGCCTTTATGAATGTACATGGAAATATAAATATACATTATTTCCTGTCAGTACAAAAAGGCAGCCTATTATGCAGTGTTTTGTACCTTGCTTTCCACTAAGCATGGCACAAATATTAATATATTCAGAGATCTGAGATGCTGGCTCTTTTGCATCTCTCACTGTTTTTCATATATTCTGTAATGTGCTCACCTACTCTGTATTTTGAATTGACCCACATGATGGCCATTTGGGTCAATTCAAAATACTCTTATTATAGCTGTGCTGCAATAAACTTGGATATGATCATTTCACATTTCTTAGAATAAAACTTTCTGTTAATTTCTAATATTATACTAGGCTAATGTTTTGTATTGGACTCTAAGTATCTTAGTTCACCTTATTTTTTATAAGTTGCATCAATATTCTACTCCAGTAGTACAGAATAGTATTTTTTTAATCTTCCAAGTAGCCTTCAAAAAATAGCTGTGAGGGAATGGAGAGATAGCTCTGTGATTAAGAGCTGTTCTTTCAAAAACCCAGGTTCGATTCCCAGGACCCACATGGCAGATAAGCACTGTTTGTGACTCTTGTTACAGTGGAATCCAATAACTCCAAATCCATGGGAATTTGACACTGTCTTCTGACCTCTGTGGACATTGACAACACTGGTTCACCTACATACAGGCATGCGATACACTCATCCACATAAAATAAAAATAATTACTAAAATATTAAAAATAGCCATGTAATTTTGGGAACGCTTATTTAAAATCATTGTAAATTAGTTTTTGTTCAGTATTTGGTTTTAGCCCTGTGATATGATCCTTGGGCTTTCTGCATGTTAAGCACTTGCTCCATCACTGGGTCACACCCCAGCTTCATAAATCAGCTTAGCAGTTTCATCTCATATCTTTTGATTTGTTTTAACAACCAAATGAACGAATATGTATTGAGTGCTCAATTATTCCTTAGGACAAATTGTCCAAAAAATGCTAACAATTATTGCTGTTATTATAAAAGGTAGTCACTGGAATTTAATGATATTTTTGTCAGGTACTTGAACTAAGTATATTATTGAACAATGGCACAAAATAATTTGATGAGGTGATTTTTGTTTTCATGGTTTTTAACTGTTTAGAAACTATGATGGTCTACAGCTCTATTAGTTAATATAAATTCCTAGAACAAGGCTCAAAATTAATTATAATAGATTTAAATCCATATTTCCAGAATTCCTCCTGGGCTTTGTAGAGTTCATTCCTTTCCACTATTCTTCAACCTGCAGCCTGGTTTTCCAGGGTCATCTTGCATGAATTCATCATTTCTGTTCTGTTTAGTTAATAGTAATGTGCTGAAATATACTGACATAATTGACTATGCAAGGTGATCTAATGGTCCCTTTTGAGTTGTCAAATCCCCACTGACCCACTGTGGTACTTTTTATGTGAATATATGTATACATTTCCATGTAGGCCATATAATTTATTATCCAACTGGGCCAAATTTGAAAGTGAAATAGAGCACTATTTAGTAGTTTTTTATAGAAAATAGGAGTTAATTTACTTTGAGCAAACCCAGAGGAATTGTCAGCTGCCATATATGTTTTCAGAGCATTAAGTCTTTGATATTTTGCAATAAAATTAAATTTTAGCAAAGTTGTCATATTTTTCTTGCTTTTTACTAGCTAACATGCAAACCTTCTTGGTTTTTGTTCTTTTCTGTTGGGAGATGGTTGGTGATCAATATTGGTGGACTAGACTTCCCATGGCCTGAAGGATATAGATTGGGAGAGGAATGAGACTTTAACAGTTGGAAAAGCTCAGAAGAATGGAACTTTTTGTACGGAGTATCTGTGCTGATGCAGACCACGGAGCTTTGAGCAGCTGCCCTATTCTGAGCTCAGCCAGTAAATGACAAGCTAGCCTCCATGACTTCAAACAATCTCACTAATTGGTTTACTCATCTGAAAAGAGAATTTATTTACCGATTTTCCATTATTCATTACCTTTCTCTACCATTCTGGTTGAATGGCTGTTCACCAGTTCCTCTCTACCATGAGATGGAAATGGCTGCCTCATTCCCCAAAAAGGAGTACTTTTTGTGATCCTCTTTAATTAATGTTTAATTTTCTTCATTGATATTTTATAAACGGCAATAATGGTAGAGGGTGAGGACTGATACCCAAGGTCCTCTGACTTCCACGCATTTATGGCACACGTGTGGCTCTATTTTCATACATAAATGTGCATCTACACATATGCTACATACTTAGCTAAAAAGCAATTTCAATGCATTAGAAATGTAGTTTTATAACTTTTCTTTGCTCCCTGTGAATATTTACTTGATGAGTCAATGAATGGTAAGAAACACTGAAACCAAATGAAGGAGCAAAATGAAAGCATCTTCTGTCCTGGTAATTTATATTTTATTTATTTTTTCCACATGCAGATTTAGTGTGTGTGTGTGGGGGGGGCTTGTGTGTGTACAGACCCATGCTACAGCACATGTCTAAATATCAAAGGACTCACTTCAGGAGTTGTTGTTTTTTTTTTCCTTCCACCATGTGGGTCCTGGGGCTGAAACTCAGGTTGTCAACCTTGACAAACAGTGCCTTTACATACTGAGCGTTCACATGCTGATTAGCCTTTATATACTGAGAGTTCACATACTGATTAGCCTTTATGTACCGAAAGTTCACTGATTAGCCTTTTCCTTGTTACTTTTGACTACCAATCCTGCTTAATGGATTTTCACAAAAGTCCTACCACAAAATATAAATGTCTGCCTCATAACCCAGAATGTAGTATGGTTTTGTGGTCCTCTTTAATAACTAATGTAAATTATTATACCTAGGTAGGAAATGACCAGAATTTAGAACATAATAAAATGCCGAGTAAACAAAACATTTGTTAATTTTCATATTGTTGTTCTGGGTTATTTGGAAGAATCACCACAGCTGAATCACGTAATGTAATAGACATGGAAAGCAATAATAGGCTGCATTTTCAAAAACATATCATTTTGTTGTACAATTCTATTGAAAGCTGCCATAAATAATGGATTTAATTGTCCCTATTAGGAATCTGTTTATGTAAGGTGACAAAAACGTGCTATTGAAAAGGCAGATAATAATTTAACCAATTATCTGGTTTTTAAAATGAGGTATAATTAATCTGATTAAGTTTCTTAAAACCCAAAGCAGCTGAATTGTTTGTTGAGTTGACATCATGCAGGCAAGTGTGTCCAGTGTCAGGCATGTTTATTTGCAGAGGAAGAGATAAAGCAATAATTTTATACCATTTATTTTTCCACATGCAATACTTGTTTTTCTTCTGAAATTAAACAGCAACATTGTATTATTCTGATTATAAAAATAAAGGAAAGCTTCTACTAACTGTATACTGTGCTCCTGGTTACCAAGACTTTTCTGCTGAGGAGGCAGGCAGTCTATAATTCCTTGTACAAAAGAAAACACCCATTTCTCAGAGAATGGAGGACACCCTAATACAACAAAAAGGTTCAATCCTCTTTTTTCCTCAGAAATACATGTACTAACTCTTGAATTGGTACTTAAAAACAGAAGCTCAATATTTACCCCTCACATAAACAAATTTTGAGGTTGATACGATGGCTCAGTTGTAAAACAGCTTGCTGTCAAGACTAGCAAGGGCAGTCTGATTCCGGGAGCCCCTTTTGTTGAAAGAGACAATTGAATCGAGTTCAGTAAATTGTCTTTTGACCTCCATGGTCATGGGGTAGAGCATGCATGCTCACACACACAGACACACACACACAGACACATACACACACACACACACACACACACACATACACACACCTAAAAATAAATAAATAAATGCAATGAAAATAATTACATTAATAAAAATAAAGAGCTCTTAGAAGACATCACAAAAACTATAAGTAATTTTACTGGTCACAAAATTAGTACAAGTCGAATATCTATATGTATTTATTTTCAAGTGACAAATCATGGTCAATATGTACATCACTAACTGATTTAAGTCCTGCATTTAATTTGGGGGATATACTACAATGTTGTTATCCTGGCATAGATTGCACACATTTTTTGAGAAATGGGCTTCGTTATTCATTCTGCAGCCATTTTTCTCTCAGTTTTCCTAATGGGATTAAAGGCATGTGCCTCCACGCCCAGCAGAATGTTTATTTTATAACTGAGGAAAGTGAGGTTTTCAGAGATTGCCAAATATAACAACTGGCAAGCAACAAAACCAGAATTCAAATACAGATGACCCTGCATGGAACCAAATGAATTTAATGCAACCCCCTGTTTTAGGACCAATCATTCTTGTACTAACCAGCGATTAGAGCATGGCTTGGCTGTGTTGGTCACCTGGTTCATGTCTCGACACAGACGAATAATACAGTGATAATCATTTTGCAGGTATGATCAAATGTGAAGCAGCATGCCATGGCTTTTTAAATATCTTTACTAAAACCACATAGGGAAAAAGTTAGTATTACCTTTGTTTTCAATATGAAGGAACCAAGATTTAGTAAGGACAAGTGTCTTTCACAAAGCTGCAGTGCTGGTAAGAAGTGAACCTCAGTCTGACATCCAAGCCCAGAGATTGTCCTTTCAATGGAAATTATGTAGTACTGCATGATTCAGAGATTGTTTAAGTAATTGAACATATTGCCCATTTTCTAATCCAGAGAAACCATACTTAAGATAATTTAAATTTAATTTAATGAAGATTTATGAAGAGCTATAAAATCTAAGAAAAACAAAAATAGATGAGGAAAATCCTGTTGAAAATTTTTCAAAGTTGTATGAGAACCCAGATGAAACAAGAAAGATAAATGAAAATTAAAATTCTCTAAAATAAACCTGTTATTACCTATTATTTAATTTAAACTTCATTAGCATACTAAAGGAACAGATTCAAATTTAAATTAAATGTCTTCCCTTGTTTTTTATACTTTTATTTTTCTTTAGTTCCTATATTTTAATAGAGAGTTAAAAAACTGCAAAATAAGAACTTAAGGGAAGCAAAAATAAGTAAGATATCTATAAAAGCTGACATCAAACATAAGAGAAGAAAACATCAAGTTGATTATAGTCTAGGCTGTCTGCTGATCAAGCTTCCTTATACAATCCAAATGCACGAGGCAGGTTATTCTTATTTTTGTTTTTAAAGATGAAGATTGCCAGCAATAGATAAAAGTATATGAAGTGCAAATAATTCTGCATAGTATGAAGTTAATGGCCACACATTTAGGACCATTTCTACAAAAGAGTCACTTAGTTCTCAGTAAGTTAAAAATTAACAATTAGCTATAAAATCAATTCACTTACCAGACAACCTACCTTACTAGACCAGTTATTACTGTTAAACACCTTAACAAGTACTTTATTAAACAAGTACATATTAACAAGTACATATTAAAGGTCTGTATTTGGAATAAACTTATTTGCTTAAAGAAAGATGCAGTACATTTATGGCAGAATGCATGATCTGGAGTGGGGTGGGGGGAAGGGAAAGGGTATTATGTCTAAATTGAACTGAAAAATGATGTCTGAAATACACAAAACATCAATAAATGTATTATATTAAAAATAAAGCAGACTGAAAAATTAAAATCATTGGCTCAACAGAGATTGACAAAATACATGAATTGAACATCTTATAGGAAGTATGTTACTTAACTGAATTCAAAATTATTTGAGCAAAGTTGCAGTTAATATGGTATATTGACAATACATATATTATCTCCATTATTGTTTCACTTCAAGGAAAAAAGTTGATATTGTACAAGGCTAAACAGAAGAGAATATGTGATTAAAGAGAGAGAATGCCAGTGATTTGGTAGCAATACAGACGTGCCAGTTGAGCATTTGCCTAACAAAACAAGTAGAATTCTTGGTGACTGCAGAAGGGGATTGTGTGTAGCTTTCCATCATTATCAAAAATCCATGAGATAACCATTTTATAAGAAGATGGGTATTTGCATACAGTTCAGGAGGTTCCAGTAAGCCCTCCTCATTGATCCCAAGAGAAGAAGTGAGAAGAAACTAAGGATAGCCAACAGATCCTGAAGTCCTCTCACTGGAGGTTGGCTCTTAAAGGCTTCACCTTTGCCCAGGAGCACCAATCTGGCCATCAACCAACAAGTGTGCCCTTCGGGGACATCCAAATTTAGCACAGATAGATGACCTCAGGGAAAGTCAGTACAGGACATTAAAACAAGGTGGTCCATGGAAATTCTTTGGAAGAAGACCATTAGCAAACCCTATAATTATGAAATATTGTCAGAAATGTGAATGAAAAGATAACTCTAGAGATCAGATGCAAGAATGGCATTATGCTTCTTGATACTAACAAAAGAAATCCAGAAACCAGTTGGCCAGATGTCCTCAGAACTTTGCATTACATTTATTTTCAGTTAAGAATTTTATACTTGACTGAACAATTAGTCAAAATGACCATTTTCATATTTGCCATATCTGAATTTTTCCTCTTATCCCTTTCTGGGAAATTCAAATAAAATGTGCTATGCCACAAGAATGGAATAAGCCAATAAAGAGAGAAACCCATGTTTCAATACGCAAGCACAGAAAATATAAATATTTTAGGAGACAAAGTTGAAGATTTCATAATCATAAATCAAATCAAATCTAACCAAGAGGACCAAGCCTGTGGGAGAAAGCCACCTGACAGAGCAAATTGAGCTGTTTTACTTTTTGTGAATTTTGATTATTGGGAAATAATAGGTCATCAAATAAAATATGAATACTTGTCCATAGTTAGAGTTATAACCCAGCAAATCCAAATGATAAAGCATCAAGTCCACGAAGCATACACAAAAAGAACAGAAATATCAGAACACATATTGTCAACAATAGTGGTATTAATGCAATACAAGATCAATGACTGACACTGGTGAACAAAATTTCCACAAAAAATCATGCATCTTTGTGATGGTTAATCCTGGGTGTCAGCTTGACTGGACTAAGGAACAAATAAGAGATAAAGGATCTTCGAATTGGACACCCTCAACCCGGATGGCCCAACCCAAATGTGGGTGTTACCTTCTTCCAGCAGGCAGTATAAAATGCCATGGCAGAGGGAGCTGGTCCCTTTTTTCCTGCGGCTTGCCTCTCTCTCACTGGTGAGTTTGTCTTGCTGCTCTGACCCACCCTCCGGATTCCAGCATGTACTGAGACCCACAGATCTCCTGGAATTCATTGGACCTTCAGCACTAGATTGGGACTACTGAGACATCCAGGCTTGTGGACTGAGCAGTTCCCTGGATTTTCAGCCTCTCCAGTGTGGCATGGCTACTGTTGGACTACTTGAACTCTGTCATGTGTACACCTGGATGCTTATTAGTCACTCTATGTTTAGATGTTGCAGAGCAAAAACAGCGAGAAAACTTGGTTCTGCATGGCAGAAAATGAGCATCTGTGTGAGGAACAGTGATATCTAAATTGATAAAATGTTTTTTACTCAAAACTAGCTTCTATTATTAGCAAAAATTACCAAGATGTTAGAAAAATAACAAGGTGAGATGTTATGTAAGGGATGAATAGCCAAACTTCTCTGCTATCAAAGTCACTCTGATAGTCCCATGTCAACATGTCTTGGAAAAACCTTTTAGAAGTCTATAAAATTGAGAGAGATTAGAAGGTAATTATAAACTATCTTTAAGCAATTATAAAACTTTAAAAGTAATTAACAAAAATTGGTACAATAAGTTTATTCACAGTCTGTGTTCATTCTTCACATCTAGTCAATTGTTACATGAACCAGCTTTAGTACAATGTCTGAGAGTGAGTGTGTGTGTGTGTGTGTGTGAGAGAGAGAGAGAGAGAGAGAGAGAGAGAGAGAGAGAGAGAGATACTCCTGGGCATGCACATGTGTATGCAGCTGTGCTCAGCCATTGATTTTTTTAGGTTAATTTTGTATCCTGCACTTTGCTGAAGTTGTTAAGCATTTCTAGGAGTTTTCTGGTGGAGTTTTTAGCATCCCTTAAGTAAACAATCATATCATCAGCAAATAGGGATAGCTTGACTTCCTCTTTTCCAATTAGTAATCCTTTAATTTCCTTTTCTTGCCTTATTGCTCTAGCAAGTGTTTCAGGCACTATATTGAAGAGGAGTGGTGACAGGGGGCAGCCTTGCTGAGTTCCTGCTTTAAAGGGAATGTTTCTGTCATTTCCCCATTTAGGATGATATTGGGTGTGGGTTTCCTGTATATGGCTTTGATTACATTGAGGAATGATCACTCTGATCCAATTCCTTCTAGGACTTTAAGCATGAAGGGATGCTGGATTTTGTCTAAGGCTTTTTCAGCATCAATTGAGATGATGGTGTGGTTTTTGTCTTTCATTCCATTTATGTGTTTGATGATGTTTATTGATTTTCATATGTTGAACCATCCCTGCATCTCTGGTATGAATCCAACTTGGTCATGATGGATGATCTTCTTGATGTGGGTCCATATGTGATTTGCCAGTATCCTGTTTAGAATTTTGGCATCTGCGTTCATTAGGGAGATGGGTCTATAATTCTCCTTTTTAGTTGTATCTTTGCCTGGTATTGGTAATACAGTGATGCTGGCTTCATAGAAGGAATTTGGGAGAATTCCCTCTGATTGTATCCTTCCAAATATTTTCAGTAATAATGGTTGTAGGTCTTTTTGAAATGTTTTATAGAATTCTGCCATGAAACTGTCTGGTCCTGGGCTTTTATTTAGTTTGGGAGGTTTCTTATTACATCTTCAATTTCTTCATGTATTATGGGTCTGTTTAAGCTGTTGTGCTGGATAGCTTTAGTGTCAACTTGAAACACCTGAGTTGAGGGAGCCTCAATTGGGGAATTGGCTCCATTGGATTGGCCTGTGGCCACATCTGTGGAGTATTGTCTTGATTGTTGGGGAATGTGGGAGGGCCCAGCCCAAAACGAGTGGTGCCACCCTGGGCAGGTTGTTGTGTACCATATAATAAGGCATGCTGGGCATGATCCAGGGGAGCAAGCCAGTGAACAGCATTCCTCCATGGCCTGTGCTTCAGCTCCTGCCTCCAGGTTCCTGCCCTGAGTTCCTGCCTTGGGCTCCCTAAGTGATGAACTGTGACCCAGGAGATGTAAGCTGAATAAACCCTTTCCTCCCCAAGTTGGTGGCGGTCAGAGTGTTTTGTCACAGCAATGAAAGACAAACTAGAACAGAAATCAGTACCAGAGAGTGGGGTATTGCTTGTGAGAGTCCTGACCTTGGTGTTTTGGGGAAGGATTGTGGAAGCGTTTGGAACTTTGGGTTAGAAAAATCATTGAATGCCTAAAGATCTTGGCTGTGGAACTTTGAACAGTTTTGCTGAAAGAGTTGTAGATGATGGAGGCCTGGCTTGTGAAGTTTCTAGTTTCAAAGGGAAGCAGAGATCATCAGGACTGTTTAATCTGTGGGTTCTGGTCAGCTGGGGCTGAAGAATCAGCTGTAAGTAACAAGAGACCAGAGCCTGAAGTGACATCTTTATTGTATTGGGACAATTGATGCTGCTTAGCTGGGGCTGAAAAATCAGCTTTAAATAACAAGATACCAGCATCACTGTGGTGAAATCTTCTGGGAAGAATTTCTTCAGGGTCAGCACACAGAAGCTATGTTCCAGAAGGGGCCCGAGCCTCCATGTCAAGCCAGAAGCAGGACTTGGTAGTGTGTAAGAGTCTCCTATATGATTCTGGTGTTGAAATTTGAGGGGGTCACAGAGAGCAGCCGAGGCTTGGCACTGTGAGAAGTCAGGAAAGACCATTGGTTGAAGTGCACCTCCGTTGCAGTGAAGACCCCAGGATTGCAGGGGTCATGGAGAGAAGCTGAGGTGTGGCAACAGGAGATGTCAGAAGAGACCGTTGGTGAAGGTGCTGCCTCAGTTTCATTGGTGACCCCAGCTTTTTGGAGATGCTAAGACCATGGGTTGACCACCAAGAGCAGCAGCAGGTGTGGAGTGGAGTCAGTCTGGGCCTGTGAGATGAGCTGTGCTTGTCACAGAAGGCAGAGTCAGAGAAGGGGAGCTGCGAAAAACCTTTAGAGCCCAGAAGGTCATGAGTGAATCCCAGGTGTCCAGCCTTGAGCTACTTTGCTGGACTTAGGTTTTGTTTGGGTGTGCCTGATTCTTCCCTTTGAAATAAGACAGTACTTGTTTTGGATTTTACAGCAGCCCAAAGTTAAGAGACTTTTAATAGATTGTGAACTTTTAAGTGTTTGAACATTTTAAGGACTGTGGGGTTTTTAAGGTCTTAGGTTGTGATTAATGTTATCATCATACTTTGGGGATAAGAACCTAACTGTCTTAGGTTGTGATTAATGTTATCATCATACCTTGGGGATAAGAACTGGAAAGGTGGTGGTCTAATAGTGATGTGTTTTGTGTGTCAAGTTGACAAGGGGTCAATTGTGCTGGATAGCTTTAGTGTCAACTTGACAGACCTAGGTTGAGGGAGCCTCAATTGGGGAATTGGCTCCATTGGATTGGCCTGTGGCCAGATCTGTGGAGTATTGTCTTGATTGTTGGGCAATGTGGGAGGGCCTAGCCCACAATGTGTGGTGCCATGCTGGGCAGGTTTTTGTGTACCATATAAGAAAGCAGTCTGGGCATGAGCCAGGGGAGCAAGCCAGTGAATAGCATTCTTCCATGGCCTGTGCTTCAGCTCCTGCCTCCAGGTTCCTGTCCTGAGTTCCTGCCTTGGGCTCCCTAAGTGACGAACTGTGACCCAGGAGATGTAATATGAATAAACCCTTTCCTCCCCAAGTTGGTGGTGGTCAGAGTATTTCTCACAGCAATGGAAGACTAACTAGAACAGCTGTCAATCTCTTCTTGGTTGAACTTTGCTGATTCCCAGGATTTCAGATATTCATCCATTTCTTCTAGGTTTTCAAACTTAGTAGAGTATAGGTTTTTGAAGTATTCCCATATGATTTTCTGGATCTTTTCCTTGTCTGTTGTGATATTTCCCTTTTCATCATGGATTGTATTGATTTGGAGTTGTTCTTTCTTTCTTTTCATTAACTGGGCTACAGGTCTGTCTATCTTGTTTATTCTTTCAAAGAACCAACTTTTGGATTCATTGAATTTTTTTTTGTCTTGTTTTCTTTGTTTCTATTTCATTGATTTCTCCTCTAATTTTTGTTATTTCTTCCTGTCTGTTGCATTTAGGGTTCATCTGTTTTTGCCTCTCAAGTGCTTTTAGCTGCAGTGTTAGATCATTCACTTGTGCTCTTTCTGTGTTTCTAATGTAGGCACCCAGGGCTATAAACTTCCCTCTTAGGACTGCTTTTAAGGTATCCCATAGGTTTTTTTGTGTTGTATTATCATCATAATTCAATTCCAGGAATGCTTTTCTTTCTTTCTTTATCTCTTCCTTAACCCATTCATTATTCAAGAGTGTGTTGTTTAGTCTCAATGTGTTCTTGTAAGCAGTAGGGCTTATCCTGGTGTTGATGTTGAGCTTTATTGTGTTGTGGTCTGATAGAATGCATGAAATTATTTCAATCATTTTGTATTTGTGGAGGTTTCCTCTGTGTCCCAGTATGTTGTCAATTTTGGAGAATGTTCCATGGGGTGCTGAGTAGAAAGTGTATTCTCTGGTATTATGGTGGGATATTCGGTAGAGGTCTATGAGGTCCATTTGGTGTATCATATCGCTCAGTTCAGATGTCTCTCTGTTTATTATTTGTCCTGTTGATCTATCCAAAGGAATCAGTGGGTTATTGAAGTCCCCTACTATGAGTGTGCTGGGGTTAGTGTGTGACTTGTGGTCCTGGAGAATTGTCTTTGTAAAGTTTGGTGCACCAGAGTTTGGGGCATTTATATTCATAATTGTGAAATCTTGGTGAATTGTTCCTTTGATAAAAATGTAATGGCCTTCTTTGACTCTTCTGATTTCTTTTACTTTGAAGTCTATTTTGTCTTATATTAAAAGAGCAACACCTGCTTTATTTTTTGTACCATTTGCTCAGAATATTTTTTCCATCCTTTCACTTTAAGGTGGTGCCTGTCCTTGAAGGTAAGATGTGTTTCTTGTAGACAGCATATCAATGGATTCTGTTTCCTAATCCAATATCCCAGTCTATGTCTTTTGATTGGGGAATTTAGTCCATTAATAATTAAGGTTATGATTGATAGGTTTGTGTTGCTTCTTTTTGCCTTATTATCCACTTGTGGTTTAGGTTTAGGTTTCTACTTCTGCAGTTATGCCTTTATTGATTTCTCTTTCTAGGTGCCTGGGGATGGTTGCTCCTTTCTTCTGTCCTTTGAGTTGCTTCAAGTATTCTCTGAAAGGTTGTTTTTCCAGACATGTATTCTTTCAACTTGTTTATTTTATGGAAGGTTTTTCTCTCTCCTTCAACTATAATTGACATTTTTGCTGGGTATTGTAACCTGGGTTGGCACCTTGTCCTAGTTTATCTTCCATTGCTGTGACAAAACACTGACCGACACCAACTTGGGGAGGAAAGGGTTTATTCAGCTTACATCTCCCGGGTCACAGTTCATCACTTAGGGAGCCCAAGGCAGGAACCTGGAGGCAGGAGCTGAAGCACAGGCCATGGAGGAGTGCTGTTCTCTGGCTTGCTCTCTACTGGCTTGCTCAGCCTGCCTTCTTATACTGTCACTGCTCAACAATCAAGACAATACACCACAGATGTGGCCACAGGCCAATCCAATGGAGCCAATTCCCCAACCGAGGCTCCCTCAACTCAGGTGTGTCAAGTTGACACCAAAGCTATCCAGCACACATCTATTGTCCTTTAACACTGGGAATGCTTTGCTCCACATTCTTCTTGCTTTCATAGTTTGCATTGAGAAGTCAGTTGTAATTCTGATAAGTTTCCCCTTATAGGTCACTTGTTGTTTGTCTCTTGTGGCTTTAAGGATTTTGTCTTTGTTTTGGGTGTCTAGCATTTTAACTATGATGTGGCATGGAGAATTTCTTTTCTGATCTTGTCTGTTTGGAGTTCTATGTGCTTCTTGTATTTTTATTGGTTTGTCTTTTTTTAGTTTGGGGAAGTTTTCATCTATTATTCTGTTGAAGATTTGATCAATACCATCCTCTTGGTATTCTTCTCCTTCCTCTATTCCTATGATGCTGAGGTTTGATCTTTTCATAGTGTCCCATAGTTCCTGGTTGTTCCACTTTTGTGTATTTTTAAATTTTTCATAATCTTTACTTGAGGTTTTTAGTTGTTCTGTGTTATCTTCCAGGTCTGATATTCTTTGTTCTGCTTCCTCCATTCTGCTTCTGAGGCTTTTTCCAATCCTTTCATCTTGAGTGGATGAGTGTTTGATTTCCTTTTTCATTTCCTCTTCTGATGTGTTTAGTATTTCTCCTTCCTTTTGGAGCTTCTCAATCTCTTCCTGTAGCTCTTTGCTTCAATGGTTGGTTTCCTTATCTTTTTCAGCATGGGATCTTTACAGTGTTTCTACTTCCTTCCGGAGTTTGTCATTCTCTCTCTCTCTAGGTCCTTCTTGAGTTCTTCATTCTCTTTTCTTAGTTCTTTGATTTGCTCTTTATAATCTTGTAGTTCTTTAAGTATGTTCACAATTGTGTTTCTGATATCTGTGTCCTGGGCCATCCCCGGGAGGATCCCACTGTAGGAATCTTCCATAGGGTTGGTACAGCTTGGTGCTGGATTATCCTGCCCCCTTCCCGTGTTGTCTCTTCTTCGTGTTACTGGCATATGGGCTTCTCCAAGCCTGTATTCCAATGTGAGTCCCAAATTCCTCTTCACTCTGTTGAATGCTTGCTTTGCTTGCCTCCTTTAGATGCCTTTGTATTCCCAGTTGGCAGGGGGTGGGTACCTGTGCTTCAGCTGGTATCAGGAGATCTCAGATCTCGAGACTCACATAACCCTACCTTTTATACCAGCTGGGAGGATAACTCCACTCCCACAGCCACAAAAGCCAATTAAGCCAAAGACAACTGGATTAGCAGATTAACTAGATTAAATCAAACAAGAATCGGCCTTGCTGAAGCACCCAGCTCCTACCTACCTACCTGCCCTTACTTCAGCTGGTCTCAGGAGATCTCCTACTTTTTTTTTATTTTAAGAAAGATTCTTACTAAATTACTGCCCCCAATCTCACTGTAGGACAGACACCACTAACTTCCCTTCATCTTTTCTCATCATCCAAGTAGATGGAACTGTAGGCCTGAGCCACAAAGCACAGAAGAGTCTTGAATTTAGCCAGTGATCTAGTCCTTGGCCAAAAATGAATATATACAAAGTGTTTTCTGAATTATAGCTTATGAACATCAATTTTGTGCAACAAAAGACAGTAAAAAAGAGTGAAAAATCAACTTACAGAAGAGAAAAAAATACTTGTGAATCATATTTCTGATAAGTTATTTGTATCCTAAGCATCAACAGAAACATTGAGTGAAGAATTGGGAATAGGACTTTAGTAGCTATTTCTAAAATAAAAAGATATACAAATGGCTAGTGAACACATCAAAAGATGTTGACTTATGCTGGTCATCCATGCAAATCTAAACCTCAATGGGGTACCTGATCACATCCATTGGATGGATAATAGATAGGAAAAGAATAGAAGTTAGAGTTGTTGAGGGCAGGAACCACCTGGAATCCTGTGTTTTCTAGTTGCAATGCAGATTTGTCTACTGTAGAATGCAGTGTATTGGTTCCTTTAAAAAGCCAAAATTAAATTACACATTATCTATCCTACTTCTCCTCTGATCTTTCATGAGTATCCCATTTATGAGACCTTCATTCTTGTGACCTAATTGTTTCCCCAAAGCTCAATCTCTAAACTCATCACATTGATCAGATTTCAACAGATGAATTTTAGGAAGACATAAAAGTTCAAGTTTTAACAAGCATGTATGTAACATGCATATGTGTGTGCAGATAGGTACATCTAATTTCACATGGCACCTGTGTTTATCTTACTCTAAACATGACTTTGTACTGATATGTCCAAGTTCACTCCTTTATCAGATGGGCTTACCACTCTTCTCATATGTTTGTCTAAAGCTTACCACAATCAAGGAGAAAATGCAATTCCCTCATTATTAGTTTTCTTAATAGTTCAAATCCCATGGCATTATGGTCTGGGTTCAGCAGGGCTTAGTTCTCCTATGGGAATTCCCTTTTGTAAATCTAGTCTTACCTTGTCAAGTCTTACAATCCCCAATTACAATATTACTTAATTTACTATTATTTTCCATATCATATCAATAAGCTTTTCTTTTCCTCCTTGTGTTTGTGATAAAATTAGAGAACTTTGTCACAATCTGTGTTACACTCCAAATGCCTTTGACCTCCCACTTTTTATTTATTGTAAGTTTTTCATACATTTAGTTTCACTTGATGGTGCAAGGATCTTTAGATTTCGACAAAGACATCTTTTGTATCTATTATTGTAGTACAACACACAATATTTCATATGTCTAAAAAATATCTCTTCTGCTCCACTTTTCCCCACACTCCAGCTGCTATTGAACACCTGACACTCACTCAGCATTTCACTTTTTCAAAACTTTTACTTCACCCAATATGGCATGAAAATTTAATTTTATAGCCTGGAAATTTTTCAGGCCGTATTTATTTCCCACTAAGTAATATGCACTCAGGAGTCATTCATGTTTATTCTTTTTTTTATCATGAGGCATCATTCCATCAGATTAATGAATCACAGTTTATGTATTCATCTATTTAAAGGTATCTTCATTACTTCTAGATTATGTTTAATTTTGTAAAAATCTTCCAACTCCAACCAAGGTGCTAGCACCATCTTGAATGCATCAAATAAACAATGGGAGTCCTTAAATTCTCTGTTCCTTGTAGACTCAGGTTTATCAATTAAGACATTATTATAGATGTGATTTTGAACACCAATTTTCTTTAAACTTTAATCTCCATATTAACAAATATACATTTTTACAATATATGTATTGATTTTCCATATGCGTATTTTTCTGTAGGAAATTCTGTTCAGACCTTTGTACATATTGAGGATTTCACTTGTTTTTCTTTCCTTACAGTTTACAAGTCTTCATTTATTTTGAATATAATTCTTTGTTTTACCAATATTTTCTTCCAGTTCACAGATTGATGTCTCCTTATTTGGCAACATGTTTAATTGTCCAGAATTTTCTGATCTTAATAAACTCCAAATAATTGTTTTACTCTCATGTATTTTCAATATTATAAGAATTCATCACAAAACCTCAGGACATATGGGACTTATTATTTATTTATTTATTTTACAAGATTTACATTGTTGAAATTTAGATCTCTTATCGTGTTAATTTTGTGCAAACTTTAAGTTCTATGTTTAAAATTTCACACTTTCATTTCCTTTTTAAAATTTTATTTATTTTCGTATGTGTATGAATGTACTGTCTGCATGTAGGTTTGTGTATCCGTGTCGTGCAAGGCCGCGGAGGTCAGAAGAGGGTCTCAGATTCCCCTGGAACTGGAGTTCTCCTGGAATTGGAGTTACAGACGGTTCTCAGCCACCATGTGGGTGTTGAGGATCAAACCCAGGTTCTCTGCAAGAGTAGTCGGTGCTCTTAACCGCTAGGCTATCTCTCCAGCCCCCACACTGGCATTTCTGATCACTGTAACACAATTTGTTAAAATGATATTTCTCCAGTGAATTGTCTTTATGCCTTAAAACATCAACTAACCATATTTATGTAGATATATCTGAGTGCTTAATTATTTCCATAGATCTATTATTTTGCCAATTTCATATTGTTTTTTTTTTTTTTTTCTTTTGAAACAGGGTGTCACTATGTAGCCCTGGCTGGCCTAGAATTTGCTTCTTAGAGAAGGCACACCTTGAAATCACAGATCTCCACTTGCCTCTGCTTATCAAGAGCTGGGATAAATGTTATGGACACTTGACTTGTACTGTTTTTTTCCTGATGTAACTATTTCACTTATCTATTATTACTTTTGTGAACTTTGATAAATTTGTGTCTTCTAATGAGTTGGTTCACTTTCAGATAATATATTTAAATTCTCGATTTTGTTGTTTTTCATCATATTTTTTAATTTTACATTTATTTTATTTTTTGTGCATGTATGTGTGGGCCAATGTGCAATGGAGTTCACATAGAGGTCAGAAAACAACTCCTGTTCTCTGCTTCTACCCCGTGGATTCCAGAAATTGCATTTGTCCTCAGTCTCTACAACATGTGCCTATCTCTGGCCCTGGTTACATTATTTTTAAAATCATTTTATTTTTGCGTGGGACCAATAATATATGATGATTTCGTTTTAACATCAATAATTTTTGTCCTTTCTATTTTTCTTTTTTTTATTAATTTTATTTATTTCCGTATGTGTATGAATGTACTGTCTGCATGCAAGTTTGTGCACCCGTGTCGTGCAACGCCGCGGAGGTCAGAAGAGGGTCTCGGATTCCCCTGGAACTGGAGTTCTCCTGGAATTGGAGTTTAAGGACGGTTCTCAGCCGCCATGTGGGTGCTGGGGATCGAACCCGGTTCCTCTGTAAGAGTGGTCGGCGCTCTTAACCGCTAGGCCATCTCTCCAGCTCCTTTCTATTTTTCTGAGCAGTTTGGATGCTAAAAGTCTGAAAACACTTGGACTTTGTTTTAATCTCCATGTTAGCTAATATAGTATTTAACTTGTGTTTTTCTTTTTTTTAATTTTATTTATTTATTATGTGTATGAATGTACTGTCTGCACGTAGGTCTGTGCACCCGTGTCGTGAAATGTCACGGATGTCAGAAGAGGGAGTCGATTCCCCTGGAACTGGAGTCAAAGGTGGTTCTCAGCCTCCATGTGGGTGCTGGGGAGCGAAACTGGGTCCTCTGCAAGAGCAGTCAGTCAGCGCTCTTAACCGCTAGGCCATCTCTCCAGTCCCATAACTTGTGTTTTTCATGCTTAGGTCTGAATTTTCTCTTGATTCGCTGACTTCCAAAGAACACTGACTTCAGAAAGATTTTCTTTCCCTTTTGTATCCATGCTATAATGCACAAACACTCACTACTGTAAACTTCTTTCAAAACATTGATTTATCTGGATCTTACATGTTTTAATGAGTACATTTTTATTTTTATTTAATTAATATCTCTTTGTATTTCTCATTTGACTTTTGGGTTATTTGATGACCTGAGTTTGAATCCCTGGATCCACACTATGGAAAGAGAGAAGAGGCTTTCATGACCCATGGTGTCTACACACACACAGAATCACACATACAATCACACACACATATAAACACATGCACATACACACAAATAAATGTAATTAAATGAAAATGTGTAAATTCCCAAGTATTTGGAGGGATTTTTTTGAGCTGTTTTGTTATTGATTTATAGCTTAATTCTCTTGAAATATGAACCATGTCTTGATTTTTTTCATTCTAAGGAAAATTTATGTGACATTTTTATGGTCTGGAATGTGGTCTTTCTTAGTTCATGTTTCATGTGAGCCTGAGAAGAACTAACATTATGATGATATTGGATGGAATGTTCCACAGTGTGTCTTGATAAGTTAACTGATAGTCGTGGACAGGTCCTGGGAGTCTACACTGTCTTTCACTCTGCTGTAGATCAATTACTAGTAGAGGGCTATGAGGGTTCTAATCATAACAGTGAATTTGATGATTCCTGTAGTCAAATTCCACCAAACTTAATTTTAAATTTATTTATTTATTATTTTTATTATTATTATTTTATGTGTATGAGTGTATTTGTCTCTATGTGGGGAGATGCACTGTGTCATGCAATGCTCATGGAGGTCAGAAGAAGGCATCGTATTCCCCTAGAACTGAAGTTAGGAATGGTTGACAGCCACCATGTGGGTGCTAGGAACTGAACCTGGGTCCTCAGCAAGAGGAGTCAGTGCTCTTAACCACTCAGCCATCTTTCCAGCCCATTTAATTTATTTTTAATAATTATTTATTATTTTAAATTTATGTGTGTGAGTATAATGTTTGCATGTATATAAGTGCATCTGTGTCATGTGACGCCCTTGGAGATCAGAGGAGGGTGTCAGATGCCCTGGAATTGAAGTTACAGATGGTTATTATCTGCCTTATGGGTCCTGGGAATAGAACCAGGGTCCTCTGCAAGAGCAGCCAGTGCTCTTCTCTGTTGAGCCATCTCCCAAGACTCATTTCCACTAAATTTAACCTCACATGACTTAATGATTGAAAATGTTATTAAATTATTAAAATATCAAATTAGAAGTTGGTCTATTAGCATCTTATAAATAGTGTCACTATGATTGAAACTAAGATTTTTAATTCATATTTTCACTTCATAAACTACAGCAGGAAAATATGAGTTATTGTATTTTTATAAGCCCAAACAGGCAAGTAAGATTTCTTTTTAGTGGACTTTGAATGTCAATTTTTATTTTTTATTTATTTTTATTGAATTTTTATGTGTTTCATACATAAAAATCTCAATCTTAATTACCTTTTTACCTCCAAGCTTAAGTAGTTCATCTACAATGCAACCTTTACACCTAAGGCTCACATAACATAGAACAAGGGGGCCCAGAGGAGACTAACAAATCTCTGAACTCTTTAAGGAAGTAACCTCATGCAACAGGGGGCCAGGAACTCAAACTGTGGTGGCTAAGAGTCTTCAGAGCATGGTCAATAGACAAGTCTCCAATATTGGGCTCAGGGACCATTTGCCAAACAGGGGTCAGGGAGATTGTAAGAGCCAGGGAGGTGATGCATGACCATATGGAAATAGAATCCTGTAACCTCCTGGGACCCTGCTCATATGAACCTACAGCAATAGTCTCATCATGCATAAGACTCATGCAAACTCAACTGGACAAAAACCCAGCATGGAACTGGGGAAATGGGCGGCAGAATCCAACCTTAGCTGAAGAAATGTTAGCTGATTACTGTTGGGTGAGAAAATAACATTTTTTAATTTAGCTTATAAATAAACAGAAGTGGCTGTTCAGTTTATATGTTCTCCCCATTATGAAGTCACTGCATCCTTGAATACACTAAAAATTCAGAATCTTCTTGTAAATGTTATTGTTTGGTTGGGGACCTCGGCTGGTCTTAATGCAGGCTGGAAAGCCCCAGCCAACCCACTCTCTAGTCCCACCCACACTGGAAAGTCCTGAACAGCCAGATAGCGCCAAAGCTGAGTTCTGGGTGGCTGATGCAACCTGTTCCCCTGATGTCCCCAGCCCCTCCTAAGTGCCTACCCAAGTCCTCAGCCTGTGACCAAAGTTGGGAACAAAACCAGCTCCTAACTGACACGTCATCTCTCCTCGCCCCTGGACCTATAAAACCCTTCTGCCCTGGGCCTCTGGCCCTGCTCTCTGGGACCACCGAACCTCCCCTGAGAGCTGAACCAAGAAACCCATGTTTGTTCACAGTCTGGTCTGATCTGTCCTCCTTGAGCAGAAGGGCCTTTCAGTTATATTACATACAGAAAGAAAAAATGATAAGATCTTATAACAAGTAGTTCTGAAATGACAGTCAGTTGTTCATAAGTAAATGGCTTTCAGAGGAAAATACATGCTCACCGACACAATGTACACTCGGACTTCTGTGCTGAGAAATAAAATGGAGTGTTGCTGCAGTTACTAACAGACTGAAGGCTGGGCCTGCACTAAGCTCAGCAGGGAGGGAAGGGCATGGGCCTCACATAGGCACCCAGAGGGCCAGGCAAGTCTCCTGCAGGCCCTTCATGTCGTTGGGGTTGGGCAGGCTGGAACAGGGGCCCAGCCCAGGCTATTGAAGAGAGGAAGAGAGGAAGAAAGCTTCATGCTGTCCTTCTCCTCTGTCTCTTATGCATAATTTGATGCTGTGGTTGGATGTTTAGAGGGTATTGTCATGGATGGTGAGTTTCAGTTATTACAGAGAAATTTCATGGACAAGTACCACCAGGAGTTTGAAGACAAGACACAGAAGAGCATAAACTTACCTGCATCCCCAGTTTTAATGAATATACTTCTCTGGTAGAGAAGTACATGGAAGAGCAGCTGCTGGGGTGCATCTCTGGCTTCAACATGGTGACTTTTACCAGGACACTGCAGCACCATAAAGATGAAGTGGCTGGTGACATCTTTCACATGCTGCTCATATTCATAGATTTTTCTGGCTTTTAAGGAAATGTTTGTGGACTACAGTACAGAAAAAGAATGCCATGGACTGGATTTAAGCAGTAACCTGCTTGTGCTTCTTTGTGCAAGTCGTCTTCTACTTCAGCCTCCCAGAACGACCGGTGACAACAAGGCCCACCTTCAGACAATAGGTGGGATCACACTGAAGTCCAGCCCAGCATGCCCAGAGAGGCATGGGCTAATGACAACAGAAGACACAATCAATACTTCATTCATGTAAAGTATTGATTGATGAGTCCCAGACAACATGACCAGCTCTCCTGACCCTTGTTCAGAAACATCTTCTTGTACTCATTAACCCGTGTTCCTCCCCATACAGGCACCTCTCCTATGTGCTTCTGAGTGACCTTGGAACAGGCCTGTGTTGGTCACCCCAGCTGTGGGCCCTTCCCCAGCAACATGTTAGTGTGTCAATGTGGGGATAGCCCATTGGGGGCCCTTCATCCTGGCAGGCTGTGCATGGATCTTTGTGCACCCACAGCTCTTTCTTACATGGGTCTGTTCCATTTCTCAGCCTCAAAGGGGTTTTGTTTGGAAGTATTGATCGAGGGAGTTACTGTAGCCAGCTGCCTGTCCTAATTTCTGAATTGCCTGTGACTGTAGCTTGGCTTGGCTGTAGGAATCTGCTGAGAGGGGTTTTTCTTCTACCTACATGTGAAAATGAGCTCCCCATCTGTACTTGCAGTCCATTAACACTCTCTCTGTTGGTCTTAATGTAATCCCACTGTTTCTGTAAGTCTCTTTTAAGCATTATTTTCAAGAAAAATATTTTTATAGATGAAAACTCAAGCTAACTTAGTGGATATGATCTTGGAACATCCATGATCACCCACTTAAAAGATCAAAGTATTATATGCTATCTGTTTTCAATTGTTAGTATTGCCAGTGCAAACCTGCTCTGTGCATTGGTGAACCTCTTTCTAGGACTCTGTGCAGACAGGCTATGTGCTAGAAGTAGACTGCAGCTATCCTTTTTGCAGCTTGTTAAGTGTGCTTGTGCATGTCTCCCTACAGTCCTTTGTGTATGAGCCATTGGTCGGGGAGGGGAAGGGAGGCAGGGACTCTGAAACTTCCCCTTTCTGTCACTATCTCTCCTACCAGGTGGATGCTCCTCTGATCCAGCTCAGGCTTGGTGGTGGGAGGGAGTGGAGCAGTGCACAGCTTTGCTGGTCACCTGTCAGCTTTGGTGGACTGTCACCAACCAGAAAGCATGAGTAATCGCATCTATAGAAAGAAAGAAAAAACAAAACAATACTTCAAATCAGAATATATACTTTTGATTTTTGTAGTAACACTAAGAATCTGTACTCACTTTTCATGTGACTATTCTGATTTAAAGGATGAGTTGTAAGCTACATATTTTTCTGTAGTTATGTATCACTTATGACTTTTGTAACTAGTAAAATTTGAGGTGTTTTGGAAAAATAAAGATGGGGTGTGAAGTGATATGCTAAAGAGAAGTAAAAGATACTTAAAATATCCAAAATTAAAATGTCAACTTGACATTTTCTTTCCCATCCTTGTATTTTTGTTTGGTTTGTGATTTTTAACCAAGCTTCTATCTTTCTGTCACCTCCCAGGCCACAGTTCAACATTTCAGTTGCAAATGTGGCCTATGGTTTTCTCAAAAGCTTGAAAATGGGATCTTCAAATATCATTAATCTTTAAAAAGCAAAAGAGCTGAAAACAGAATATCACCAGAAAGGAGATTTGGGGAAAAACAAACAACAAACAAACAAACAAACAAACAAACAAATAAGATTGGTTCATAGTTAGCAATTTTATAAAAGAAGTTCATTCACATTAAAATATGAGCTTCAACTTTCAAAGCCCACTTATTTATAGTTGAATAAATGAACAAGCCTTCAATAAAATGCAACAGAATTGAAAGTTGCCATGTTTGCAAAACAAAAAGTAAGTCTAAGCTATCTGGTCCCAGTGTCAGTAGCATGATGGAAATATCAATGGCATGCTTCCCTTCTTATAACTGAAAGCAATAGATCCATAACCAGAAGAAGAATATTTCTGTTGAATTCTCTGTCTGGTTAGTCCTATTTGCATGTAAATTCTTAATACACAAAATGTAAAGCTCTAGTTCTTTCTTTTTGAATGGAACAGAATGAAAAGAACTATCTCAAACATTTCTCACATTGAAAAAAAATCACTGTTATTAATGTATTAATGACATTAAACAATTTATTTGTCACAAGAATTGCAATTCAGAAAAGCTTCCTAAAAAACAAGTAACATCACTTTCTTTTTTAAATTTTTTTTATTTAATTTATTTCTGTTTTATGTGTATGAGTGTATTGCCTGCATGTATGTTAGTACAACTATGTCATACAATGCACAGAGAGGACAGAAGAAGGCATTCGATACCCTGTAACTAAAGTTAAAACAGTTGTTATCTACTGTTTTAGTGAGTCTGTGGAATCGAGCCTGGGTCCTCTGCGAGAGCAGCCAATGTTCATAACTGCTGAGCCATTTCTCCATCCCCAATACTTACTGTCATAAAAGTAATTTAAATATCCAAATTATCAGTGATTCTAAATTAATTTTAAAGACAAAAAATTCGATATTCAAATTTAACATTGATTTGAAATTTTCATGCAGTGTATGCATGATCTGATCATATTCAGACAATATCACTTTCACCCCCACTTTATTATCCAACCACAACATCATATCTTCAATTATTTTTATTTATTTATTTCAAATGTATTTATTTATTTATTAGTTAATTAATTTATTTATGTATTGGTCTTTTTGAGACAGGGTCTTCCTGTAGCCCTAGCTCTCCTAGTACTTGCTATGTAGACAGGCTGGCCTTGAACTCACAGAGATCCACTGGCCTCTGCCTCCTGAGTACTGGGATTAATGGCATGCCCCACCAGGCCTGGCTATATCTTCAGTTATTTTTAAGACCTATGGAGTCTAAGCTGTGTTTCCTAAATGTTCATGAGTGTGGGTCTATGGCTTGGAGTCTGGTTGAGCTACCAGCCATTAACACCAGTAAGGAAAACTGGCTCTCCCTCTCCGGGCATCTAACAATAGCCAATCAGAAAATAACTGCCTACCACTGGACACATCTTGCCTGGCAGGTTGGTATCCTAGCATATAGGATAAGGGACTACTACCGTTTCTAACAGGACAGCCTGCATAGCACTGCATCCTTCAGCACTATGAAACCTAGCTAAAAATGTGTAAACTTTAATTAGCTTAGAAGCTAGTAGATTTTCATATGGCTTCCTCACAGCATGACTTCTGGTTAACTCCCTACTCCTTCCTTTCTCCAGCCCCTTAAACTTTTAACTCACAATATAGCGCCCCCTATACTTTGATATTGCAAGTGTTTACTGTCTATGACCTCATGTTAGAGGTGTTTTTACTTAGGTTGAAAGATCATAGGTTTTCATACAGTTTTTCTATGAACTTCATTTTGGTTAACCCTTCCTTTGCCCACTCTTTTTCTCAGCTCCACCCTATTGGTTGCTTAAACCTTCCTGCCCTCAGCATCCCCAACCTCTACTTGAATTTATATGTATCCTGCTACCTTCCTGTAACACATCTCCCTTCCTAATACTCTGATTTCTAGTTTCTTATATTCCACATGTACTCCAGATTAAACACACAAAACAAAATTAAAGCTAGGACCCACCCACATATGAGAGAGAACATGCAGTATTTATTTTTTTCTGAGCTTGAATGACCTCAGTCAGTATAGTTCTTAGCAGTTCCTTCCATTTACCTACAAGTTTCATGATTTTTTAAAATCTAAGTAATATTCCATCATTGTGTATAGGGACCACAATTTCCTTATCCATTCTTCAGCTGAAAGATGTCTAAGTTTATTACATTTCCTAGCCATTATGAAGATGGCAGCAACAATTATAGATATACATGTATCTCTGAGGTAAGATATAAAGCCCCTTGGGTATATGCCCAAGAGTGTTATAGCTGGGTCATAACAGTTTTATATCTAGTTTTGGTGGTTTTGTTTGTTTTATTTTGTTTTAGAAAAGTCTCCAGATTAATTTGCAAAATGGCTGTACTAGTTTATACTCCTACCAAGATTAAATAAGTGTTCCCCTTCATGCATCTCAGCCATCATTAGTTGTCATTTGTATTCCTGATAAAGGCTATTCTGACAGATTTTAGATAGAATATTAAAGTAGTTTAAGATCTTTCATACTTATAGATTAGAAGAAATAATCTTATAAATATAGCCATTCTGTAAAAAGCAATCTACATATTCAGCATCATTTCAATCAAAATATTCTTCACATATATAAAAAGAAAATCTCCTTTCATCACAGATTCTATTGAAAGGAGACTT
This sequence comes from Rhizomys pruinosus, assembly GCA_009823505.1. Classification (NCBI taxonomy): domain Eukaryota; kingdom Metazoa; phylum Chordata; class Mammalia; order Rodentia; family Spalacidae; genus Rhizomys; species Rhizomys pruinosus. The sequence goes on along the minus strand of VZQC01005790.1, from coordinate 271,280 downwards.
TCTTACCTCCTGTTCATAGAACAAAGAAAAACAGGATGATAATGAAGTCATTCCCTAACTGTAAATTAAAGCCAACTGTTATAGAAGTAATCTCTTATAAAATCAGTATAACTGCTTTCTTTTTTTTTTTTTAATTTATTTATTTTTATGTGTATGAATGTATTGTCTGCATGCAGGTCTGCGCACCCGTGTCATGCGATGCCGCGGAGGTCAGAAGAGGGTCTCGGATTCCCCTGGAACTGGAGTTCTCCTGGAATTGGAGTCACAGAGGGTTCTCAGCCGCCATGTGGGTGCTGGGGATCGAACCCGGGTCCTCTGCAAGAGCGGTCGGCGCTCTTAACCGCTAGGCCATCCCTCCAGCCCCTAACTGCTTTCTTTAATTGACTAATAGACATAGGAACTGTGAAAAGGATTATTCTCCATTCAGAGCCAAATATAATACTAAAGTCTTTTTAAACTGTGCAATTAAGCAAAATATATTAATACAGGAGAGCTCTGGTATCAGCAATGGATTATTCTGCCAAGGAGATATTGGCCAGGGGATCCAAGCCTCCCCCAAAGGAAAAGGCTTCTTGCCTGTAAACTGGGATACCTGCAGGAAGAGAGGCAGTAAGGCCCTGCTGTTGAAGACAAAGACCTTGTGTAAGCATGGGAAAGATGTATTGAGACCACACTTGCAAGTGTAGAGCTGATCTCTAGAATGCCAGAGAGTATTACCAAAGGCCACTAAACCAATAAAGCAAATTTTGGTCTCCTTGAGTCAAGCAAGACTCCTCCATCAGCATCAGCTACAACTTACCTGCCTGGAAATACTGTGCAACAGTGGCAGCCATATGTCTGTATATCCCAGATATAATTGTCTAGTATCTCTCTCCTTGGAGGTATAATTCATGGCTGATGCCACAAGCTTACATCCTCTAGTGGTTATGAGATGTTATAAGCCACAGTAAGACCTTGTCATCTTTTACAGAAAAACTATAGTTCATGGATTAGCATACCATCCAAACATCTGTATTATACCAACATAATCTACTATAATATTTAGTACTGTTTAAAGGCCTGTATATCTAATTGCTTGTGTTTCATTAGTAGGATTGAAAGGTTATTCCTGGATAAACTGTCAACCCATGAAAGGAAACAGCCTGAACTGATCAGAGTCCAAAATGACATCTCCAGAGAAAGTAGACTCTTTTGCTTCTCGCCCACTTGTGCCCCTTTTCTAAATCTTAGAGAACAATCTGTGGAAGAGGGGACATGGTAGAATGTAAGGTTTATGATTGGGGTGAATGGTGAAACTACAGCAATATAGACTGGGAACTTATTTGATCAACATGATTGTATATACAAGCCCCTCCAGCTGGATGGTGGGAGCCTTGAGCTGTGTGGGTTTGGGCATAGCTGCTTGCAAATTGGTTTTACATGAAGGATGCTTGTATTCACTACTTATTACTTATTGTTAAAAAATCAAATAAAAAAGAAACATTAAAAAAATATGATCCATATAAGTAATGTGACTATATAAAACAAAGTCTGAACAATCTCATTCTTTTATAAATTGTTTGCTTAGATTGAAAATATTGTAGAATTATAGGCTGTGACAAAGGAAGAAAAATATATCAGTACATATAGAAAATCAAATGGAACATCAGACCAAAAGTGGTCAGTTTTACTTTTAATGGTATTATTTCTAATTTTCAGGCTATGGCCTGACCCCACCCCAAAGAAGAGCAAACAATATGGCCTAGCTGGGTGATGTTGGGTGGGGCAATGGTGTGTAGTGGTGTGGAGCTGGGGGGCCTATGATTGGCCCTGGGAACCAACATCATTTAGTTTATAAAAGCAGGCTGTAGCAAGGAATAAATTGAATTCCCCATTAACATAAAAAAAGAAAATCTCAAAATTTATATAAAGGAACAAAAGACCAATGATAGCCAAAGAAATACTGCAGGAAAGAATACTGAAGGAAGTATCATCATATCTGATTTCAAATACAGAGCCATAGTAACAAAAACAACATGGTAGTGGCACAAAGCAGACACATGGCACATATAAATAGACCAGCACACCCAAATACAAGTACACCCAATTATAACAAAGATGTCAACAATCTACATTGGAGAAAAGACAGCACCTTCAAAAAATGATGCTTGAAAACCAGAATTTTAAAATACAGAAAAATAAAATTGGCTTCTTAAATCTTACTTGCACAAGACTCAAGTTCAAATGCATAAAGTTCTTCAACATGAAGTCTAATACCTCAAACATGCTGGGGGGGTGGTGGTGGAAGTATGGAGTATAGGGCTAGAGAAATGGCTCAACAGTTAACAGAACTGGGACTGATGTCTTGAATATACAAAGAACTCAGGAACCTAAACATCAAGAAAAGTAACAACTCAGTTAAAACATGGTCTGTGTAACTTACAGAAAGTTATGAAAAGAAGCAGTACAGTTGGCTAGTAGAATTAATATAGTGCTGGCCAACCTTAGCCATCAGAGAAATGAGATTTTATTTGTTTATTTTACCACTGACAGCTCCTAAGAACAACTTTCTGGGCCATTATGCTCTCTTTTCATGTGATTAAGTGTTCCAAATGTTCTATAGTGGATTTCAGTAGTAAATTCTAATAGCAAATATTTTCATTTCCTTTCCATAGCTTCTTGGAAGTGAATTGAATAAAAATATCTATTCAGAAATACTAGATACAGTTTTAAAAGATTTTGTACCTGAAGTTATCTCTAGATAAAACTCACAATTTTTTTTCTTTCTTTTTATTGATGCTTTGTGCATTTCATACATAATTTTCCAATTCAGTTCAGGCATATATACCCTTCCCTTCCCCCCACCCCACCCCTACCCATCCCAGATCATGCATTCTTCCATAACTTTTCTGCATCTTTCTGTTTTTTGTTTTGTTTTGTTTTGTTTTAAAACTGGAATCAACCCAAATGCCCCTCAACTGACGAGTGGATAGAGAAAATGTGGTACATGTACACAATGGAATTCCATGCAGCGGTAAAGAAAGACATCATGAACTTTGCAGGTAAATGGATGGAGCTAGAAGACATCATGTTAAGTGAAGTAACACATTCCCAGAAAAACAAACGACAATGGTAAAACTCACAATTTTTATAAAAGCTTTCAAACATCAAGACCATTTCTGATCATTTGCTCCCTTCTCCAATGCTATACTGTGGTTATTATTGGAGCTTACGTTATATTAATATGTGAAACAGGCACTGAAAGTCCTCAAAATTCTATTAGAAAATCACTTTTGGTGATTCTTTTTATTGTCTGTTCTCATATAAACACTTATGACTTGCTTGTCAACTTCTTTATGATTCCTATATTTAGAGTGAAACTGCATTGTATCCGCAATTCCTCTGTAGATATTTGGTATCTTAGCAATATTGAGTCTTCTAGTTAATAAGCACAATGTATCCTTCCATTTACTTACCTCTTCTTTGAACTTTGCAATTTTCTTCCTGCAGATTTAGCAGATATTTTGCTACACTTATAGCTACATGTTTTGTAAGTTAAAATAATTTTATTTTACCTTCAAAGTATTTGTTGCTATATAGTGAAATGTATTTTTTTTGTTTGGTCTTTTCGAGACAGGGTCTCCCTGTAACCCCAGCTGTCCTGGAACTCACTCTGTAGACCCGGCTGGCCTTGAACTCACAAAGATCCACCTGCCTCTGCCTCTTGAGTGCTAGGATTAAAGGTGTGCGCCACCACGCCTGGATTAGAGAAATGTATTTTTAATGTTGGTTTTAGATTCCAGAGCATTGAATGGGAAAGTATAAAATTCTTAGAGTCCAGAAGGAAAAGAATCAATAGGTAATCCTGAGATTTTTTTCAAGTCAACAGGTTTCTAGGGTCTGGGAAGTAACCCAAAGAAGCAGATCTGTTGCTGTCTAACCCTATCTTTTGATAACTGAAAGCAGGCAAAAAAAACAACAACAACAACAACAACAACAACAACAACAAAAAACCCACCTACAATTACTTTTATTACCTAAGCTACATGACTTAGTATTCTATCAAAAATCTTTAAAAATATGGAACAGGGGGCTGGAGAGATGGCCTAGCGGTTAAGAGCACCGACCGCTCTTTTTTTTTTTTAATTTTATTTATTTCTGTATGTGTATGAATGTACTGTCTGCATGCAAGTCTGTGCACCCATGTCGTGCAACGCCGCGGAGTTCAGAAGAGGGTCTCGGATTTCCCTGGAACTGGAGTTCTCCTGGAATTGGAGCTTCAGATGGTTCTCAGCCACCATGTGGGTGCTGGGGATCGAACCCGGGTCCTCTGTAAGAGCAGTCGGCGCTCTTAACCGCTAGGCCATCTCTCCAGCCCCGCACCGACCGCTCTTAAAGAGGACCTGGGTTCGATCCCCAGCACCCACATGGCGGCCGAGAACCGTCTGAAACTCCAATTCCAGGAGAACTCCAGTTCCAGGGGAATCTGACACACTCTTCTGACCTCCACGGCATTGCACGACAAGGGTGCACAAACTTGCATGCATACAGTACATTCATACACATACAGAAATAAAATTAATAAAAAAATATGGAACAGATACTCACTCCCATTTTTTAGCTAAAGGCACCAGCATGTTTACTGCAAAAGGCAAACTGAAGATAACAGACTGTCCTATGGTTTTATGATGGCAACACTAACTATAGCTACCTGGTAATACAATGTCTTTGTAACCTGAGAAATAAGTTTATGAATGGATTGATTGAGAAAATAAAATATTCCAACTTTATGTGAAATATATAGAAAACTACATGCAGTGCCTTCAATCAAGGCCAGGTAAAATCTCCTATTCTTCATAAAAAAAAGTCTAATATGCTTTATGTGTACGTATATTTTTGACATGATGTAATAAATCAAAATACAACATACTTGTAATTCTTTTTTACTTAATTATTCCTTAATCAGTATAGTAAAATAATTAAGTCATATTTATATTAGGTAATATGTGACCTATGGATGATGTATTATATAGTACATGGAAGGATATACATAGGTTCTCTGTAAACTCCATGCTATTTATTGTAGAGAACCTGAGCATCTGTGGATTTGATCTTTGTGTGAGATAAGCTAAGCTGATTATACTTTTGTCTTGTACCTTTATTCTATGATTATGCATTTCAGAATAAATTCAGACATCTAAATGCAAACCAAGACTGATATAGATTCATTATAAATAGTATCTTAACTTTAGAAATAGTGATTCTTTACCTTGTAAATCAACTATGTGAAGAGTTGCTGTTAGGAATTTTCTGGAAAAGCATTGGTTTCATGAGGGAGAAGTAACTTTATCCTTTGAATATAGCCCTTACATCCTATTTTTTGTTTGTAATAAAATGCTTAAATATACAGAATTAAAATAACAAAATCTGTCTTCAGCCCAACCCCCCAAAATTGTAGGCTAAAGCACATTGTATTTAAGTTGTTAGGGAAAGAGTAGGACAGGCTACCTGAAGTATTATCAGTCTTTATTTTCACATGAAAATAGTTACCCCTGATTACATTGACCCCTTCTATTTGTGAAGTCTGAATTGCATGTAATTTTAAGATTTGCGTCACAAATATGACCTTTCTGTCATCTGGCAGAAGGTGGCTGATTATTTTTAGCTCTTTCAAATATCAAGTTTCATGGTTTTCTTTTTCAAATTCAAATAACAATAACATAATTTCAAAAGAAAAATAATCACCTAACATATATTTTAACAAAAGCAGAGAAAGATAACATCTCTTCATTTTTGACTGTGTTAAGATTTTAAAACATGTATCTTAGAGACAAGCTATTTGTTCACTTTTATTTTGGGTACTAGGCCAGGGAGAATGAGTGATCTATTTTGTTTCTGTTTCCTGCATTCAATTTCATGCCATACCAGGGAAATTCCTTCTTTTAAATCACAGAAAACTTAGGAAAAAGGTCTTCCAAGGACATACAGGGGCAGAGAGCTTTCTCAGCGGTTCACACCCTTCATTAGTTTCCTCTACATGTGCAACCAGAGATGGGCTTTTTTCAATCGTGAACCTGAAGGGAATGGGGTGCTCTTCTTTTTAGGGTACAAGTTTGTTTTTATTAATTTTCACTGAAATACATTTCTAGACATGATGAAACTACTATGTGACTGTGCTTTTCTTGAATGAATTTCTTAGCTCATAAGGAATTATTGATTAAATAATCTCTGGTAAATTTACTTTAACTGAAATAGAATGATTAATGGTTAATTCCCTTCTATGACAACCTGAGAAGAGGAAATCTCCACTGAGGCATTTTCTCCATCAGATTGGCCATGACCATGTCTGCGAGGCACTTTCTTGATTGCTGAGTGATTTGGGAGTACTCAGTCTACTGTGGGTGCTGCCATAACTGAGCAGTTGGTCCTGTGTTGTATCAGAAAGCAGGTTGAGCAAATGCCAGAGAAACAAGCCAGTAAGCAGCATTTGTCTGTACTGTGTGCTTCAGTTCTTGCCTCCAGGTTCCTGCTTTAGTGCCTCTTTGACTTCCCTCAAAGAAAGGCTGTGTTTTGGAAGTATAAGGTGAAATATACCCATTCCTCCTCAGGTTGATTTTTGGTCAGTCTTTTATCACAGCAGTAGAGAAGCTAATTAATACAATTAGTTTCACCATTTTCTTTCTTTTATTTGTTCTCTCTTACACCTATCACGAAGGAAGTATCACGAAGGACAGAAGCCTGACTTTGACCTCTACTGCCTACTATTTCTGGGACTTTAGATGAGTACTGAGACATGGAATGCCTAAATTCACTCATTTGTATAGCAAGTGTTTGATTAACATCCATTTTTACAAGGTTGTTATGATTTATAAACAAAACTATTCTCTGGAGTTTTGCCTACCATAGTGACCATCTTACTAGATTTAAAAAATGTACTACTTTCTATGATTATAATGCAGATAGACATGGTGTCTCTGAAGGTTCTCAGACTGCTAGACAGAACTTTGAGAAGAACACAAAGTCTCTCCCTGGAATCACTGATGTATCAAGATGGCCAGTGATATGAGAAATTCTGGGTCAAGTTTACAGATCTGAGCCTTTCTGACAGGGAGGTTCCCATAAGCAATGTTGGGACAAGAATTACCCGTATATTTTATATGTCATATCTGATATTAAAAAAAACTGCACCTGCTATACATCATTTAAGCTGAGATGCCACTCAGCTTATTTATTTATTGTCAATCTTTATTTCATGTGACACCAAGACAAAATAAAAGAAATATACATTACAGCAAAATATTAAGACATTTTCTATTATATTCACAGGTTTTAAATTTCAAAGATAATAAATGTCATACAAAATGACTCCAAATAAATTATTGTCATTATGAATTAGGCTATATAACTAGGTAGGTAGATAGATTTACAGGCAGACATACAACTAGTAGTTTGGCAATATGAGTTGAGCCTTACAAATTTCTAAAACATCTGAAAGCCATGCCTGGCACATCCAAAGTCCAATAAATTTTTTCATTCCTTTAATTAATAGAAAAGCAAATAGGGAATATGTTGGGTTGGTAAATTTTAAAACAATTGATCTTTGACCAACAGCATTTCTCAAGGGAGCTGATATCACATGCACTTTAAGAGCCTTTTGCTACAGACAACTTTGCTGTTTTTGCTTGCCAAAAACTTGTTAATCACTCCCATGAAAAGTCTTTTCACTATTTTGTGATATTAAGTAAAACCTTAGCTGACCTGTTAACCACCCTGGTTTTACTTCATCATTGCTCAGAGACTGTCAAAATTTAATAGAAAATTTAAGAGGAAATCCTTAGTCCATTCTCTTCTTTAATTTTTAAACTTTTATTTATAATTTGTGTGTACGTGTGTGTTCTTAAATTTAATTTATTTTTGTATGTGTATGAATGTACTGTCTGCATGTAGGTTTGTGCACCCGTGTCATGCAATGCTATGGAGGTCAGAAGAGGGTGTCAGATTCCCCTGGAACTGGAGTTTAAGAAGGCTCTCAGTCACCATGTGGGTGCTGGGGATGGAACCTGGGTCCTCTGTAGGAGCAGTCAGTGCTCCTAACCACTGGGCCATCTCTCCAGCCCTGGATTGACCTTTTAACATTAATTTTGCATGAAGGCACAAAGAAATATAACTTTACAGTCCCAGGTTACATAGCAGGTTGATGTATGTTTTAATGTAATTTCAAAGAAAATATTGATTCTTTTTCATAAATCTTGGAACTTGGGAAAATATAGACATAAGCTTCAAGTCATATCTATAATAGCATCAAAATTGAATTACATATAAGAGTTTGATGCTAGGATCCACAAATGAGGGACACCATACTTCATTTTATTTTTCTGTGACTGTGTTACTTCACTTATCATAACAGTTTCTAGTTCTATCCATTTACGTGCAAATTTTACCATGTCATCTTTCTTTACCACTGCCTAGAACTCCAATTTATAGATGTACCACATTTTTATTAACCACACATCAGTTGAGGGACAATAGGGTTGCTTCCAGCTCTTCATTGTTGTGAAGAGAGCTGCAATAAACATGGTTGTGCGTGTATCTGTGCAATATTTTGAATCTTCTAGGTATATATCCAGAAGTGGTATCATTGGATCAAGTGGTAGGTTCATTTTGAGCTTTTCAAGAGTTCTTTACACTGTTTTGCATAGGGGTTTGCATTAATACCAGTAGTGAATGATTGTTCCTCTTTCCCCACAACCTCTCCAACATTTTGTGTCCTTGGTTTCTTGATCATCCCCAGTTTTACTGGGATAAGGTGGAATCTTAAAGTGGTTTTAATTTCTATTTCCTTAATTACTAGTGATGTCGAACACTTTTAAGATGTTTCTCAGCCATTGCACGACACAGGTGCGCCAATCTACATGCAAACAGTACACTCATACACATAAAAAATAATAAATAAAAATTTAAAAAATTTAAAAACTTATTTACTTGTCGGTGATAGCTCTACCATATTTGGGTGTGTCATGCAATTCTTTGCAGAGCTCTTCAATGATGACTCGCCTCGAGAATTTGGAGAACCTTGGAAAATGACACAGCTTGAAAATGGCTTTCATTGTCAATCATGTTTCTGAAATATTGAATCACAGAAAAATATCTTACTTATGAGAACAGAGGATCCCTAATTTTGGATAATACAGGAAAAAGCTGCTCCTAGTCCTTATTTTAGTCATTCATGCCAGTGAGTCTATTTGTATTAACACTTTTATCCCTTTCCACCCTTTTTTTATTATTTTTTTATGTGTATGAATGTATTGTCTGCATGTAGGATGGTGCACCCATGTTGTGCAATGCCACGGAGGTCAGAAGGGGGCATCAGATTCCCCTGGAACTGGAGTTATAGATGGTTCTTAGCCGCCATGTGGGTGCTGGGAATCAAACCCAGGTCCTCTCATGAGCTCCTTCTTTTCTGTATTTGCAAGATAAAGCATAGGTGAAATTTAAACTTGTTAACATGGGCCTGTTGTAATCATGCAACCGTTTATTCTTAAACTTTAATATAGTCAGTAGCACTGTGTACTTAACATCAGATGATATTAATAGCAATCTCATGAAAAAACGTGTACTTGTCCACAGCAGGGAGACACTAAATAGTACCAAAACCACATGGAAACTGTCCCTTGATTGAAGAAGCCATGGATTGGAGGTTCATGATCCATGTGAAACCAGCTTGGATCTGAAGGAATTCCCTACTCTCCTCTCCACAGAAAACAGCTTCGAGCAGAAATTTTCAGTCTTATCTGACTGAGAAAAAGTCAGAGCTCAAGACTACCTGCCATACTATCTGGAAACGGAGCAGAAAACTCAACAGAAGTAGAGGCTGGAGAGGGGATATCCCAAATTCAGTACACCCAAATTCTATCAAAGCCTTGGGTTGTTTCTGAGGTCACATAAGTTTCTAAAGAGACCAAGAAAATCACTGAGAAGGCTACAAATTTAACCAGATGTTCCAGCCTCTGACAAGCACTATGGAGAAAACTTCTAACATGATCTTCCAAGGTACAGAGTGTGGCAAGTGTTGCAAACATTGGAATTCAAGGACTATATTAAAGCCCTAGAAAGGCAGAGAGAAGAGTAAGAAAGAACCAACAGCTGAATGAATATTGGACAAACTATCTTCAAATGTTTCTTGTCGATAATATACTATCTTGGTTATTAATTTAAAAATAAATATTGAACCCAGATTGTATCAAATATTCTAGTAGTTTTTTTTTTTTTTTAATCTTTTGACAGTGGCGACAACCAGTGGCTAGCGGCCCTGCACACACTGTACCCAGGCCAAAGGGAGATGTGGTATTCAATAAGCTTACAGAAAAAATACGCATATAAATGTCAGTCCATTTTTATAGCTGAAGACTACAAAATAAAAATCACAGTGCCAGGCAACGGACATGTCCCTTCAGGATGTTGGTCAGTGTAATCCAGTACACTGCCACAATAATACAAGATATTGCCAAAGTCTTTGATTTGATTCCCAGAACTTTTTCTCTTTTTTTATTAATTTTATTTATTTCTGTATGTGTATGAATGTACTGTCTGCATGCAGGTTTGTGCACCCGTGTCGTGCAATGCCGCGGAGGTCAGAAGAGGGTCTCAGATTCCCTGGAATTGGAGTTACAGATGGTTCTCAGCCGCCATGTGGTTGCTGGGGATCGAACCCGGGTCCTCTGCAAGAGCAGTTGGTGCTCTTAACCGCTAGGCTATCTCTCCAGCCCCACCCCCCCTTTTTTTTTTTTTGTTTTTTCGAGACACCAGTAGTGAATGATTGTTCCTCTTTCCCCACAACTTCTCCAACATTTTGTATCCTTGGTTTCTTGATCATCCCCAGTTTTACTGAGCTAAGATGAAATCTTAAAGTGGTTTTAATTTCTATTTCCTTAATTACTAGTGATGTCGAACACTTTTAAGATATTTCTCAGCCATTTTACTTCTTCATTTGTGAAGTCTCTGTTCAGCTCTTTTTTTGTTCTTTTGTTCCTTTGATTTTTGAGTAATTTATACAATCTGGGCATTAGACCTCTGTCAGATGTGTCACTGGTGAAGGTTTCCTCCCACTCTGTGGGTTTTCTCTTCACTTCTTTGATTATTTCTTTCACTGTACAGAGCTTTTTAGCTTAATGAGGTCCAACTTGTTGATTGTTATTCTTATTTCCTGTGCAACTGTTGTCTGATTTAGAGTCTTTTCCGACCCCTATATTTTGTAGGTTATTTCCAAATTTTCTATCAATTTCAGAGTTTCAGGTTTCGCATTGAGGTCTTTGATCCATTTGGAGTTGGTTTCTTGCAGGGTGAAAGGTGGGCATATAGTTTTATTCTTCTACAAGTGGTGATCCAGTTTTGCCAACAACATTCGCTGAATATAGTGTCTTTCTTCCTTGGCCCCTTTGTCAAATATGAGGGGTCTGAAATTGCATGTGCTCAAATTTGGATCTTCAATTTTGTTCAGTTGATCTATGGGTCTGTTTTTGTGCCAGTACCAGACTGTTTTTATAATATAATCAAACTATAATATAGTTTGATGTCTCCTATGGCATCCTCCCCCCACTTCCCACAATGCTCTTTGTGCTTAGGGTTGCTTTGGTTATCCAGTGTCTTTTGTTTTTCCATGAATTTTAGGATATTTTTTCTAGTTCTGTGAAGAAAAGTCATGTGGATTTTAATTGGGATTGCATTGGATCTATATATTACTTTGGGTAGGTTGGTCATATTTTACTATATTAATTCTTCCAATCCATGAGCATGGGAAGTCCTTCCATCTTCTGTTGTCTTTTCTCAATCTCCTTCTTCAAAGATTTAAAATTATCATTGTAGAGCTGTTTAATGTCTTGATCAGGTTTACTTTGAGATTTTTTTGAGGCTATTGTGAATAGGAAGGTCTCCCTCTATTCCTTCTCTAATTGGTTTTTGTTGACATAAAGAAAGGCTAAAGATTTTTCTAGATTAATTTTGTAGCCCTTCACTTTACTGAAACTGTTAATAATTTCTAGGAGTTTTCTTGTAGAACTTTTGGCATCCCTTAGGTATATTCTCATGTCATCTGCAAAAAGGGATAGTTTAACCTCTGTTTTTTTTTTCCAATTAGTACTCCTTTGATTTCCTTTTTCTTTTATTATTGCTATAGCAATTATTTCCAGCACTATATTGAAAAGGAGTGGAGATAAGGGGCAGCCTTGCCAGGTTCCTGAATTTAGGTGAATGTTTCCCATTTTTTTCCCATTCAGAATGATGTTTGCTTGTGGGTTTGTTTTATATGGCTTTAATTATGTTAGCAAATGTTCCCTACAGTCCAATTCCATCTAGGACGTTAAACATGAAGGCATGTTGGATTTTATCAAAGGCCTTTTCCACATCAATTGGGATGACCATGTGGATTTTGTTTTTCAGTCCATTTATGTGCTTTATGATATTTATTGATTTACTTATGTTGAACCATCCCTTCATCTCTGGTCGTGGTGGATGAGTTTTTTTGATGAGTGCCTGTATGCAGTTTGCATCAATGTTCGTTAAGGAAATGGGTCTAAAGTTTTCTTTTTCTGGTTGTATCTTTGCCTGGTTTGGTATTAGAGTGGCACTGGCTTCATAGAAGTAATTTGGGTGATTTCCCTCTATTTTTATCCTTTTGAATAATTTGAGTAATAGTGGTTGTAGGTTCTCTTTAAATGTCTTGTAGAATTCTGCCATAAATCCACCTGGGCTTGGGTTTTTTTAGTTGGGAGGTTTTGTATTACTGTTTCAATTTTTTCATATGTTATGGGTCTGTTTAATCTGTCAATCTTTTCTTGGTCAAGATTTGGTGCTTTCCGTGATTTCAGATATTAATCCATTTCTCTTATGTTTTCAAATTTAATAGAGTGTAGGTTTTTAAAGTATTCTCATGTAATTGCCTGGATCTTTTCATTTTTTTGTGTGATGTTTCCATTTTCATGTCTAATTTTGTTGATTTGGAATTGCTCTTTCTTTCTTTTGGTTAACTGGGCTAGAGGTTTATCTCTCTTGTTTATTCTTTCAAAGAACCACCTCTTGCATTCATTGATTCTTTGTGTTGTTTATTTTGTTTCTATTTCTTTGATCTCTACTCTGATTTGTTTTATTTCTTCTTGTCTGTTGGGTTTGGGATTCATTTGTTGTTGTCTTTCAAGTGTTTTTAGGTGCAATGTTAGGTCATTTATTTGTGCGCATTTTTTTAAATGATGGCACTCAGGGCTATAAAATTTCCTCTTTGGACCAATGTAGAGTGTCCCATTGGTTTTGTTGTGCTGTATTGTTCTTTTCATTCAATTCCATGAATGCTTTTATTTCTTTTTTTATTTCTCCCTTATTCCATTCATTATTTGGGAATGTGTTGTTTAGTTTCCATGAGCTCTTTTTTTTTTTTCTTTTTTTTAATTTTTATTGATGGTTTGTGCATTTTATACATCATTTTCCAATTCAGATCAGGCATATTTCCCTTTTCCTTCCTCCCCACCCCCACCCCATCCCAGATCATGTATTCTGCCATAACTGTCCTGCATCTTTCAGGTTTTTTTTTTTCATTTTTTAGCTATAAGTGATAATCCATGAGTATAAGCATCCTTCGTGCAAAACCAATCTATAGACTGTTGTGCCCAAACCCCCACAGTCCCACCATTCAGTGGAGGTTGACAGGTTGTTTGTTCAATCAAGTTGATCAAATGAGTGTCCAGACTACATCGCTGTAGTTTCACCGTTCACCCCAATCGCAGCCTTTACATTCTACCACGCCCCCTCTTCCGCAGATTGTTCCCTAGGCTTAGAAAAGGGGCACAGGTGGATGAGAAGTAAAACTGTCCTCTCTCTCTGGAGCTGTTGACTTGGATTCTGGTCAATTCTGGCTGTTTCCTTTCATGGGCTGACAGTTTGTTCAGGAGTAACCTTTTGATCCTACTAATGAAGCACAAGCAATTAGATATATAGGTATTTAAGCAGCACTAATAGTTATGGTAGGTTACTTTGGCATAGACACATATGTTTGGATGATATGTTAATTCATGAATTACATTTTTACCCCCTGATAAATATAACAGGGTCTTACTGTGGCTTATGACATCTCCTAACCTGTAGAGGATGTAGGCTTGTGGCATCACCATCTGAACACTGAAAGGAAGAAAAGCCTCAGATTGCCATAAACATCGAACCCTTCTGTGGATCCTACATGTAACAACTATCTATAATGAGTCCTAATGAAACTTATACCTTCTAGGTGCAAGAAAGGTTTTGATATGACTTTCTTGCCTCCCCCCCCATAGAACAAGGAGAAATATGACGATGATGATGTCATTTTCCAACTGTAAATTGGAGACAACTATTATAGAGGTAATCTCTTATAAAACCGGTAAAAATGCCTTCTTTAATTGACTAATAGACATAAGAACTGTGAAAAGGATTATACTCTGTTCAGAACCAAATATAATACTAAAGTCCTTGGGCTATGCACTTAGGCAAAGTATATTAATGCAGGAGCTCTGACATCAGCAATGGATTGTTCTACCAGGGGGATGTTGGCCAGGGGATCCAAGGCCCCACAAAAGGTAAGGGCTCCTTGCCCCTAAGTTGGGATACCTGCAGGAGGAGAGGCGATAAGACCCTGCTGCCGAAGACCTGACGTTAACATGGGAGGGATGTATTGAGACCGCACATGCAAGGGTACAGATGGCCTCTGGAATGCCAGAGAGTGTTCCCAAAGGCCACTAAACCAATAAAGCAAATACGGGTCTCCCTGAGTCAAGCAAGACTCCACCATCAGCACCAGCTACACTTCACCTGCCTGGAAATACTGTGCAGCAGAGGCAGCCATGTGCCTGTATATCCATGAGCTCTTATAGAGAATAGGGCTTCTTCTGGTGTTGATATTAAGTTGTATTGAATTGTGGTCTGATAGAATGCATGGGATTATTTCAATCTTTTTGTATTTGTTGAGACTTTTTCTGTGTCCTACTATGTGGTCAATTTTGGAGGATGTTCCATGGGGTGTTGAATAGTTGAATAGAAAGTATATTCTTTGGCTTTTAGTTGGAATATTCACTAGATGTCTGTTAGATCCATTTGCTGTATCATATTGTTAAGGTCAGATCTCTCTCTATTTATTCTTTGTCCAGTTGACCTGTCTAATGGGTACAGTGGGGTGTTGAAGTCCCCTACTATTAGTGTGTTCAGATTAATCTGTGCCTTAAAGTCCTGTAGTATTGTGTTTATGAAGTTCAATGCACCAGTGTTCATGATTGTGAATCATGATATTCATGAATGTGAAGTCTTCATGGTTAATTTTTCCTTTGATAAGAATGTAGTGACTCACTTCATCTTTTCTGATTAGTTTTAATTTGAAGTATATTTTGTTTGATATTAGAATAGCAATCCTTGCTTACTTCTTAGTACCATTTGCTTGTAATATTTTTTCCATCCTTTCACCTGTCCTTGAAGATGAGATGGGTTTCTTGTAGACAACAAAAAGATGGATTCAATTTCATAATCCATTCTTCCAGCTTATGTCTCTTGATTGGGGAATTCAGACCATTAATATTTAAAGATATTATTGACAGATGTGTATTGCTTCCCATCAATTTAGTGTGCGTTTTTGGTCTAGGTTTGTATTTCCAGAGTTATACTTTCATTAATATCCTTCTCTTGCCCATTGGGAAGAGTCTTTCCTTTCTTCTGCTCTTTGTTTTGCTTCAAATATTTTTTTGAAGAATTGGTTTTCTGGACATGTATTCTTTCATCTTATTTATGTCATGAAAGAATTTCTTTCTTCTTTAACTGTAAAGGACATTTTTGTTAGGTAAAGTATTCTGGGTTGGCATCTATAGTCATTTAGAACTAGGAATACTTTGATCTAAGCTCTTCTGGTTTTCATCATTTGCATTGAAAAGTCAGGTGTAATTCTGATGGGTTTCCCTTTATATGTGACTTGTCATTTTTCTCATGCAGGTTTCAGTATTCTGTCTTTGTATGGGGCATCTGGTGTTTTTACTATGATATGGCATGGAGGATTTCTTTTCTGATCTTGTCTATTTTGTGTTTTATGTGCTTCTTGTATTTGTATGGGTATGTCTTTCTTCAATTTGTGAAAATTTTCTTTTTTAACTCTGTTGAAGGTCTGGTCAATGCCATTATTGGGATCCTTCTCTTTCCTCTATACCTATGAGGTGTAGGTTAGGTCTTTTCATGGTGTCCTGTATTCCCTGATTATTCCATTCTTGTGCTTTAATTTTTAATTTTTCATAATCTTTGCTTGAGCTTTCCATTACTTCCATGTTATGTTCCAGTGTGGATATTTTATTTTCTACCTCATTCATTCTATTACTGAGGCTTTCTCCTGTCCTTTCCTGTTGGTCGGATGAGTGTTTGGCTTCCTTTTTCATTTCAGCTTGAGTTTTCTTCAGTATTTCCACCTCTTTCTGAAGTTTACCATTCCCTTCTATTAGCTTATCACAGTTTCATTCTGGTTCTGTGATTTGTTTGTTTCTTTGAATTCTTTGAGTATGTTTATCAGAGTTTTTTTCAAGATCTCTGTCCTAGGTTTCTTCTTGGGAGTCCTCATTGACAGGGTCATATACCAGACTGGTAGCATTTAGTGGGGACTTATTATTTGAATTTTTCATGATACTGTTTTTTCTTTGTGATTTGGCATGTGAGTTTATTTTGTGGTTTGTATTCTATTAAGAGACACAAGTGTGCTGGGCATGGGTGGTGCATGCCTTTAATCCCAGAACTCAGGAGGCAGAGGCAGAGGCAGGTGGATCTCTGTGAGTTCAAGGCCAGCCTGGTCTATATAGAAAGCTCCAGGTCAGCAGGAACTAAAGGAAGACCCTGTCTCAAAAATATTTAAAGAAGAGACTCAATTTGACACAAATGTTTCTTAGTTGAGTGCTGGTATTAAACGTGTGTGCCACCACAACCACCTGGAGAGAGAGAGAGAGAGAGAGAGAGAGAGAGAGAGAGAGAGAGAGAGAGAGACTCTGTGTGTGTGTGTGTGTGTGTGTGTGTGTGTGTGTGTGGTATGTTGGGGGGCCATTCTGATCTTTGTTTTCCAGTTACCTCAACTTGTCAGATTGTTGACCATCTGAATGGTGCTTGGTGTTTCATTGCAGGGTAACTCTATGTCGATGGGCATGTGAGTTGTTAGAAGTGTTTCCAATATAGCTGGGGATATGTGCACTTCTGGGACCAGGAGTAAATCTTCTGTAGCATTAGTAGAATTTCTATGTAGATGTTCAGAAGATTGTGAAAGTCTCACATTGTTCTACAAGTGGTCTTTGTGTAACAGGGTCTAGGCTCACTGTGTGAGGAAGCAGTGCTCCTTAGAGCCTGAAGGAAGGATGTTACAAGGAACTCTGTTGGTGGTGGTTGTGGTGAGGTAGAGGTAGGGTTGGAGGTTTCTAACTGTGGTGAAAGTCTCAGGACCACTCAGTTTCTTGGTGGTGTGGTGGGTGGGAAAGTTGGGGGGGATGAGTTCCTATCTGGCAATGGGAAGCTTCCAAGGGTGCTTACCTGCATCAAATATGGTCCAGGTAGTATTAAGGGGGTTGGAGTTACTATCTGGTCTGGGGCCAGTGATCTGGGGATGCTTTCTTCCAGTGTATTTGGGTTCTTAAACAGCCACATGTATTCTGGATGCATTTTGGAGGGAATAGTTTGATGCTAGTAATTTTTATTAATACTCAGTAACTTCATAGATACTATAAAGATATATCACCTATAAATAGTTAATAAAAATGCTTAGAATGGAAAGGATGGGTGTAGTCATCCACACCTTTAGTCCCAGCACTAGGGAAGCACAGGTATTTGCATCTCTGTGAGTTTAAGGCAATCCTGGTCTATATAGGGGCTACAGAGAGACCCAGTCTCAAAAAGATCAAAAAAGAATTATGTTTAGAATGGAAATACTTACCGTGTTACCAATGTTTGTGGAACTGAAGTCAAAATTTCTTCATTGAGCATGATATTTAACTATAAGTTCTTTTCTTAAGTTGAGAAAATAAATTTATTTCTCATCAGTGCATTCTTTAATAATCTCATCTCGTTCAATCATCATATGAGATACAATATTCAGGTAAAAACTGATACAATGATATTATGTGGCATATTGTATAGTAGGTGTGTAATATGAAAAAACTGATACAATGATATTACGTGGCATATTGTATAGTAGGTGTGTAATATGCAATCCGTCAAACATGTTTTATTTTCATGTACTATCTTTTACTAATTTAAAATTTATTTGCAGTATAACTATAAAGCCACATGCAATGTTTCTGGCTATACAGTTTATAAGTTACGATGAGAAAAATCTAGCTAATATCTGTTATAGACAATTTTAGCTAAAAACCCTATAGAACTTTACATATTTGTCTTAAGGACAAACTCGCTTAAGATGTAGGAAATATATTAATAGTTATTACATGAATGACCAGTGAGTCAGTTTATCTTCACGCATGCTACTCAGGTTATATAAATGGAGAAAATTAGCAGTAATGATCGGCCATTAACTAATAAATTGACCTGAATGCATACTAACATCCACACATGGCAATACCTTTTTCCTGACACATTTTGAACTAAAGCAAAATGCTAAAATAATTTTATTCACTAGAATATTAACAGATTCAATATTCTCTCTGCACTTACTTTTCCACCAAAATCCTTCAAAGCAATAAACAGCCTAAAGTAAATGTGTATGCCATTGAAATGTGATTATTTCTTTTATGAATAAATTCTTTCAGGAAAGTGTAAATATAGTCAGGAACTATAATTAAGAAAAAACTATTCTAAGCAAATTCATATTTTCTGTACTAAGTGATAGACTATAAATACTTGGTCCTATTTTTTTCTATATCTGGCAATGGAACAATTCAAAAGATTAGATCTTTGGAAATCTAGATGAATCAGTGTGACTCATATATGTATATATCTTATATATATTATATATGTATATATCATATATATATCTGATATATATATATCATATATGTATATATCTTCTCATTGACAACAAATCAGAGATCCATCTCTTCTTCTTTAAAGGGCAGCTTTGCATTCTTCCTTGCCATGAGAAGAAATTAAGACAAAGTCTGATCCAACTTTTCACTGAGAGTATATTGTACTTAATTTTAAAGTACATTGGGTGTTTCTGAGATCTGCAGGATCCTTAAAGGATTTGTCAAACTGCTAACAAAGTGTATTTAATCACAATATCATTAACATAACATCTATTATTTTCACTCTTTCCAAGTGTACAGTGGAGCTTTCCTGAGGCTTCTCAATGTGTGCAAATCTAAATACATTGAATGTGGATCAAATTGGAGAATCCAGACTTTTCATCTTTTCTATAAAATAAATCATAAAATATGCAAAAATCTAAACAACAAAGTTAAAATGCTCCATTTGGTAAGTAATTAGAGTTGGAAACATCCAACTGATAATATTGATGAAACATACAGAAAGGTAAAAAATGTTTGCACATACACTTGTATACACACATGCAAATATTTCCTGGCTATGTCAGCAGAGTGGATCTAAAAAAAATACCACAAATTTAGTGGCATCACACCTAGTAGTGTCTTGAGTTCCAATACCACTTATTGTGGAAAGGAACCAAAGGCATTTATAGAAATGACTATTTATAAAATTGGAGTGAGAAATATTCAAAGCAATCATGGATCATCCTAAATTATGTCAAAATGACACAGATTCAAACCTATAGAGCTACTAACAACAAAAACTCAAACATTTGGGACAAGCAAACTATATTGATCATAGGCATTACATTAGAATGTAATCCATACTCATATAACAAGTGATTAAATAGTTGAATAAATGAAGGATAATATATAATTCAAAAATCAAGAAAAGTTCAAAAAAAGTATGTGGACAATGCACACTAATGGACTTAAAGGATAACCTTCCACTCCTCCTGTGAGGTGGTGTTGCTCTGAGGGTTGTATTATGGAAAGAGAATTATTTTCCAGAGGAGAAAGCTGATTGATAACTTTGGTTGTAAGGTCAGGTGATTTGTGGGGAAGAAGCTTATGAACAGACTTAAGAAAGCCTAAATGTATTGAAGAGATTATGAATGGAAGCGTAATTAGACCTGAGGATGCCAGTGATGAGACTGTAATGGAAAACAGTGGAAATATATTTTAGTGCCAGTGGGAAATGGTGCCTTGGACATAGAATTCTGGCAAGTTTTCTTGCTCCAGTTAAGGATGGAAAGAAGCAAATGTTCTCATTCAATGCAATGATTTAGCCCATGAAAGTTCCCAGAAGGATATTGAAAATGATAGTTTACTGCACAAGGATTACTCTGCAGTTTTTTGTCTGTCATCGTTTCATTTATTTTTGTTGTTATTTTGTTACAAAGTAACAATATATATATATATATATATATATATATAGATATATCCATAGGCTAGCCTGAGTACTTGCTATGTACCCTTGGCTAGCTTCAAACTCATGGCAGTCCTTCTGCCTCACCTCCCAGGTGCTGTAATACTGCCGTGCACCATCATGCCCGCTTCCTGTGTGATTTTAAATATATGAAATGTAAACTAGCAAAAAAAAGAGAAAAAATGATAGTTTACTTCTTATCCCTACCTGACTGAAATGTAATAACAGAGAGATGAACTAAGTAATAAAATTTAATTATGAAGAGACCCAATGATTTTTGTTCAAAAATAAAACTGTTTCATATCATTACCTTCTCAGTAGCAGCTGATCTTCAATAGTTTTAGAACAAAGGTTGAATCTAGGATTGGACTGTGAAATCCTTTGTTAAAACATCAGAAGTTTCTAAGGCATACCTCATCAACAGTTCCAGATATACAAAAACCCCTTTAAGAAGCTTCATTATGGGCTGGAGGGATGGCCTAGCGGTTAAGAGCGACGACCGCTCTTGCAGAGGACCCGGGTTCGATCCCCAGCACCCACATGGCGGCTGAGAACCATCTGTGACTCCGGTTCCAGGAGAACTCCAGTTCCAGGGGAATCTGAGACCGTCTTCTGACCTCCGCGGCATCGCACAACACGGGTGCGCAGACCTGCATGCAGACAATACATTCATACACATAAAAATAAATAAATAAATAAATAAATAAATAAATAAATAAATAAATAAAAAAGAAGCTTCATTATGGGCTGGAGAGATGGCCTAGCGGTTAAAAGCACCTAATGCTCTTGCAGAAGACCCAGGTTCGATTCCCAGCACCCACATGGTGGCTGAGAACCATCTTTAACTCCACTTCCAAGGGAATCCGACGCCCTCTTCTGACCTCTGCTGCATTGCATGACATGGGTGCACCAACCTGCATTCATTCATACACATAAAAAAATAAAATTAAAAAAAGAGGCTTCATTATGACTCAGATTTTTTGTTTTATTTAATAATGAATCTTTGAACAATGCTGGAGTGTTGTTAGGCAACAAATTCACTGGTAACCCAAAGGATGGAAGACAACTGCAGATATGTCTTTCTTCTAATATAAACTGATAGAAACAATATTTTAAGATGAATATTTGGTTTAACTATTTTGATTCTAAAGATCTGGTGGATTGAGGCATTGTGAGAAAGCCACGTAACTGTAATGATAAGCTGGTTTGGGTTGAAAAGGGAGAATGATCAGTTAGGAAAAGACCTAGAGTCAGGGAAAGGAGCTGCCGTGGAGAACAATATGACTCCAAATAACTAAATCATAGTCAAGAAGGTGGCAATGTGTTTCCAGGTAGATTTTGGACACATTGTGAACCATCTTCTGTGTCTTTCATTTCTCCAATACAAGACCACAGTCATTTATTGAACTATTTTTCCCACCATTTGATGTCAAGTATGTAGTAAGCAAATAACTCATTTCTTTAAGTTAAGAGGAATGAAATTTGGGAGCGCCATTAGAAATTTTCAACCATAACTAAGTTATAGTTGAAATTCATTATATGGAACTTCATGTTTTGGAGGATTTGTTTGAGCCTCTTGAGAAATGGAAGAATCTACTTTGCATGTGGGATATAAATTTAAAGACCAAAGTATGTATTTTGTAATTCCATGTAAACTTCTTACAATCTGATGTTGGCACTGTTCTCAACTAATAATGGGATCTGTGTCACTAGTCCTTGAAGCTGGATGAGAATTCATTACTATCCAGTAGAAAATAGCACAAATGGCTTATGCAATATCTGACGCCAGGTCATGAAGGAGTCAAGTACTTTTGACTTGTTCTCTTAAGATATTTATTTTTGGAAAGCAAATATGGTAGCATGAGGAAGCTCATGCAAAGCACACAAGGAGAGGAATCAAGGCCCCAGTTTACAGATTTGGATGGCGTCCAGTCAGCAGCCTGTGAGTAAGCCATCTTGGATGCAGATATTCCATCCTCTGCCAACCCACCACAGCTTACAACATATGGGGCAAACATTATCTTCTTTGGCTTTTCCAACTATATATTCATGAGGAAAACAAGTTTGTCATTGTAAATCACTGAGTTTTGATAGCCATCAATATATATCTTGAATACAAGTAAATATCTCTAAAACCTATGTGAAATCAGGCTATGTATATTCATATATGTATATATATAGATATATATATATATATATATATATAAATGATAAACAGCAACATTTTATTAACAATATCATCCTGGCATCAACAACTTATCTGCCAATTTAGTTAGCATGATTTGTTTGTTTGTTTTTTTCCTTACATCTCATAAGCAGATAAATTTTGTTTTTGTTTTAGGATACCCCTAGAAGATAATCCTCGGCAAGTGTTGTAGTCAGAGAGGAATTGGTAAAACTTTCATTTTGGAGCAGCTGTAAGTTTATAGAAAATAGTTTTAGAATGCACAATTAGGAAAACCTTTGGTTGTTCATCCTTTTTCATGTTATTTTGGGGTATTGAATCCACTTGACTCTAGGAGAAATAGTCTCTGAAGGACTGCCCAAACCCTGTCGTCTAAGGAAGAATTGGGATCAACACAACGGATGAGTGCCTGGGAAAGAGCAACAGGTTGGGAACTGAGGGATTGGTGCTAGAAATAGCTGGAGTCTACTGTGTCTGCAGTCTCTTCCAGCTTCTGAGCAGATTAAAGATGAATGACACATCTTTGGCAGAAAAAAAAGTCATAATTTGTTTCCGCAAGCAAAGTGGAAAAAATAAACTGTGACTGTTTGAGTCTACTCATTCAGAAATGCTTATTTGGATTCATTTTAACAAGAAAAAAAAATCCTGTATTTGAGGTAAAAGACCACATGCTGTAGGGGGTTTGGTATCTTACTAAGGTTTCTTCAAGGAAAATGAAAACACTCTTGGGGTAAAAAAATGACTTTTTCACTGGAAAAGCATAGCAAAAAAGTTACCATTTCTTATTCTAGATTCAGTTATACCTCTCCATTCTTTTAACTCAATTGTCCAGTTGTTGTTTGAACAGCTTATTATTGACTACAATGAATCCTTTTCCTTGTAATGTAGGGAATAGAAAAGTAGAACATAGCCTCAAAGGTGCCAACAGTTTAACCACTCAACGCAGAGCATTAGAAAGATTTCATAAAAATCTTTAGTCCCTGTCCTTATTGTATCCTGCCTTGTAATACAGGTATTAATACAATAACTACCAAAAATCACAATGAAAATTATATGTATAATAGCAGCTTGAACATTAGGTACCTTTTAAAACTTGAAGAGTCATAGAAGGCTTCCCAAAGAAAGGAAATTGTTTGATATATTAAAATATGCAGATATCAGGGCTGGAGAGATGGCTCAGCGGTTAAGAGCACTGACTGCTCTTGCAGAGGACCCGGGTTTGATTGCCAGCACCCACATGGCAGCTAACGACCATCTTAACTCTAGTTCCAGGGGAATCTGATGCCTTCTTCTGACCTTTGTGACATTGCATGGCACCAACCTACATGCAGACAGTACACTCATACACATAAAAAAGTTAGAAATTTGTTAAAAAATATGCAGATATTAGAAATATTCAAGATAGGAGATAGAAGCAACATATACCAGTGAAAACAAAAACAAAAGTCTAGAAAGAGAACACTATTTGGCAAAGCCCTGTGATGAGACATAGTATCTCATGTGCTAGTATCTGCAGGGAGCCCAGTGTGTGGATACAGTGTGCAAAGGGGTCCTGGGATCAGCAGGAAGGGATTGACCAAGGAACTCATAAGCCATGGCTGAAAATAAAAGACAAAAACAACTCATGGTATCGATCAAAATAACAAGAGAATTGATGAAAGATTATAGATTATATTTTCTTTTTTGGGGGGGGTCTTTTTGAGGCAGGGTCTCCCTGTAGCCCAAGCTGTCCTGGAACTATGTAGGCTGGCCTTGAATTCACAGAGATCCACCTGCCTCTGCTTCCCAAGTGCTGGGATTTGGCTTACATTCCTTTTTGTAAAGTGAATATTAGGTACTTTGCAAATAAATGGGGGAAGAGAGCACATGCGGAATCAAAGAGAACAACACAAAGGGTTTGGAGCTAGTTTTCATCAAGGAACATAACGGTTGCTAGGATAGTTGGTGAAGGTTAAAGAAAAATGTTTGTTAAAATCTAGCAAATGGATGGAAACAAGGAGATGGCTGAGTGGATAAGAGCAAGCTCTGTAAACGTGAAGGCCTGAATTCAAACCCCCAAAAGCCAGACACAGTTGCATGTCTGGAACTCTAGTACCAGGAGCAGAGAAAGACAGATCCTGAGAGCCACTGACCAGCAAGTTTAGCCTAGCTGCAATGTTGAGCTTCTGGGTCACACACACACACACACACACACATACACACACACACACACACAGAGTGCTATAGGAAGATGTCCAGCAGCCTAATGCCTCTGCCTACAGGAGCCTGGGAGGAGCACCTGCACTCAAGTTCATGTATACATCACACAACACACACACACACACACACACACACACACACACACACACAGAGTACTCTAGGAAGATGTCCAGCAGCCTAATGCCTCTGCCTACAGGAGCCTGGGAGAAGCACCTGCACTCAGATTCATGTATACATCACCCCCCCCAACACACACACACACACACAGGTATGAGCATATATACACAATTTCTTTAACAAGCAAAAAGCATTGAGTATGTCTTGAATATGAAGAATATGAATGGACAAGCAAAGACTGTGTTAAGAATGAACTCTAGTTTTCTGGATGGACCATGTGGTTGATTTTTTTGAAGTAAGGAATCCTAAAAAGAAAGTAGGCTTGCTCCAGTGTACTCTCAAGGGCATGTAGGCTGCCTACCTCACAAGGCACCAATACTGACCTTACTGGAAGCATTTTCAATTGAGTCCTTCAAGTACACTTCTGAAGTAATGAACTCTCACGTTTCACAGCCTTGAAACTCCATTATTCCATTAAACTATGATTTTCCAGCCAGATGAAAGGACTCACAGCAATGTAACATACAAGCATATACAATGCATACGCACGATTTATTGTCTTTAAATGACTGTGTTCATTTTATTGAATTTGTTCCTTTACTGTTTTAACCCCTATAGATTATTAGTTCCCTCAGAAGACTACAATAGCCTTGAGGACAGAAACTTTCCTTGTTTTCCCGAATGCTCCCTATCTTCATTAACTATTTGCTGAAAGAATGAATGAATTAAAAACCTTGTCAATTATTTTATGAATGAGTGGTGAGACACATTTACATATTTATGTGTGTTACTATGCAGATCAGTCTTCAAGAAGGGAAGATAAAGAGAGATGAGCCACTGGGCTGGTACCGATGATTTGAGTGAGATCACTTTGCTTTCTGTTCTGAATTATATTGTGGTGAAAAATTCCTTTAAGATAGTTATGATAAGAAGACATAACACTAAAGACAATTGCAATGCTCCTCCAAAAGAGTCTTTCTCATTCATTCTAGCTTATGCTTTATTTTCTTTTGAGTCTCATTTGCCAATTTCTCTCTATCCTCCTTTAAAAAAAAATCTGCTTTTAAAATTTCTCTCATTATAAGATACCAGCTTGCTCTCTGGAAGTCACCATTCATTCCTCAAGGACAGAACTTGCACTTGAAAAATTTTAGTCAACTTACAACACAATACTTTTAAAAATACTTTTATTGATGATTTGTGTATTTCATTCATTAACTTCCAGTCCAATTTAGACACATTCCTCTCTCCCTGCCCCCCACCCCACCCCTATTCATGCCTTCTGCTATGCATGTCTTGAATCTTTCTCTCAGTCTTTCCAATGTTTTTCACTGCAGAGACTGTTGTTTGGGGCAGAGTTTAACTGTTTCGGTCAGTTCTTAAACCAAGTCTTTATGTTGTTTTTTTCCCTCCCATTTATATCGCTCCAACATATGCCTATATAATCATCACATATGCATCAAAATTATGACCTCCAAGAATAAACTGTTAATTCTAAAATATGTTTAAGGAATTCACATTTTCCCCTTTAATTTTATATTACTCTAAAATGTGAATACATACCTTCCACCTATATACTGAGTCTGAAAATAAGTGGTAGATTGATTCTAGAGCCCATTAAGAAATTCACATTATAACAACACATCTGCTTTCAGATAAAAAGAAGTATAACAATAATGTCATTCAGCTTGCCTTTCAACTGGGAATTTGGTGTTAACACACACAAATGAGGGAAAACATTTGCCATTAGGTTTTTTTTGTTTTTGTTTTTGTTTTTTCTGGCACTGTGTTACTTCACTAGTTAGTATAATGGCTTCAAGTTCCATCCATTTACCTAAAAGTTCATGATGTCATCTTTCTTTACCACTGCATAGAACTCCATTGTGTAGATGTACCACAATTTTGTTATCCACTCATCTGTTGAGGGGCATTTGGGTTGGTTTCAGCTCTTCCATATAATACTTTTGAGTAAATAGCTTCTCAACAAAGACTTGCTCAACTGAAAACAAGTGAATATTAAATTGATATTTACCAGCAAATAAAAATTCAGTCTCTTTGATTATAAGACTGAAATTTTGTAGTAAAGGACTTGGCAAAGAATCATTTATATTTTAATAAATTATGTTTTCGGATCATCCTGTTTTTAAATCACTTCATTGTTTTCTATCCAGTTATCTTAAATATTTTTACTTGAATTATATAATAACTGAAACTTTGAAGACAGATTATCTATAATTTTAAATGTTTTGATGTGCATATTAACAGGCACGCTATGCTTTCCAGACTAGATCATATTCTTCCATAACAGAGCAAGTCAGCATGCTTTTTGCTGTAAGTGCACCTGTCATAACACAACTCTGCTACTTTAACTGCTCCTTTACCTGAGTGAGAACAAAGAAGATAATCTTTAGAACTATATGTACAATTTGATGTTTTGCTTTGTTTTGTTTTGAGACAGGGTTTCTCTGTAGCCCTAGCTGGCCTGGAACTCACTACGTGGACCAGGCTGGCCTTCATCTCACAGAGTTCCATTTGCTTTTAACGCTTACATCCCGGATTCAAAGGAGTGTGCCCAGCTGCCAGCTGTTTACAGTTTAAGTGAAAGCAGTGTGTTTCTATTGATAAAGACTCATGGTAGCTTTAGATGGCCTGGAATCTCACAATATCTCCTGTTTGGAAAAACTTTTTTTTTTCAGTTCCAGCACCACCTTTTTGACCAATGTTTTGGCCACATATGATTGAGTCCAGATTTACAATTCCTTATTGTGATCCTTGTAAATGAAGCTGAAGGGGTCAGCTTTATTTCTGTGCCTCATTTATATTAATATGGAGAAATCAGGATGTACAACAAAACTAAACAGAGGAAAATGGAAATAAAAGCTCAACAATGCTCTAGTGTCATTTAAGTCCCTGGTGTACATCCCCACAATCAGCTCTTTCCCGTTCATGTGATGGTTGAGGAATTACTTCAGTTACCTGAATAAGGCTTTATTTTTATAATCAGAATAGAGTCCTACAAATTACTTTGAATAGTTGGGCTTTAGCTATAGCAAATATACCTGATGAATAAGCCATCAGTTGAATATTTGTTTGGAGAACACATATTTCAGCTAAGTGTAAATACTCACCATGCAGGGATGAAGAGTGAGCATCTGGGTATCTCTATTTCTATTTTAGTGGCATAAAATGTCAAACAAACCAAGCGAGGTCTAATCGTTACCTGAGGCAAATGGGTTAATAGCAGTGGTAATTTAACCAAAAGAAAAAAATGGTAATATATATATTATATATAATATATATATATATTATGAGTGTCCTGTCTGCATGTAGTTTGGTGCACCCGTGTTGTGCAATGCTGTGGAGGTCAGAAGAGAGTGTTGGATTCCCCTGGAACTGGAGTCAAAGACAGTTTTTAGCCGCCATGTGGGTGCTGGGAATTAAACCCGGGTCCTCTGCAAGAGCAGTCAGTCGGTGCTCTTAACCACTGAGCCATCTCTCCAGCCCCAGTAGTATATTTTTAGAAAGAGCAAATCAATTTTTTATCATGGTGCATATAAACAGTGAAGATTAAGAAATGTGTTAGTGTGTTCTCAGCTGTGTACACTGGGTACTTCATCCCAGTGTCATGTCAATCCTGACCTCCTCCTGGGGTAGCCAATGGAGAAGACAAGAAAGGTCAAGGCCAGCCAGGTGTGGTGGCGCATGCTTTTAATCCTAGCACTTGGGAGGCAGAGGCAGGAGGATCTTTGCGAGTTCAAGGCCAGCCTGGTCTACAGAGTGAGTTACAGGACAGCTGGGACTGCAGGGAAAACCTGTCTCGAAAAGACCAAAGAAAAGGAAAAGAAAGGTCAAGGCCACTAGTGGTCACCAGACAGTCCTCTTCCAACCTCTCCCAGAGTCAAAGGATTCAGGCTGGTTAATTCAATAGATATGAAATATCTGTTGATAAAAAATATGAAATAGATATGGACTTTTAGCCATCTTCTTTATTTCATATCTACTTAAATTTTATGATGTAGCCTTGGTACGAGAATGTATTCAACTTTGTCTTTATTTTTTTAAGTACACAAAATCATCAAACACTACATTATGCTCTAAGTAAAGAGCACTTTCATTTTGCTACATTGTTGGTGGTCTTAAAGACTAACTGTAACTAAGCAGATAAAATATCACATTGCTAGTGAAATTTAACAAGTTCACTGTTGCTCCTTTCAACATATTATTGAATAGCTTAGAGGAAAAGTGAAAGAACTTTACAAAGTCAAACCCAATCCTCTTCCCCAATGCCCAGCTGCCCAGCTTCCTTTTTGACAATTTCCCTGTAGCCCCAGCTGGACTGGAGTTCACTGTGTAGACCTGGCTGACCTCAATCTCACAGAGATAAACCTGCTTTTTCCTCCCCAGTGCTGGGATTAAAATCATGTGCAACCATGCCCAGCTAGCTCCCTCCTGTATGTATGCATGCATGTATGTATGTATGTATTTATATGTATTTATTTTTATTTTAAAAATTTATTCAGCATTTCTTGCCTCTATACCAAATTTACATTTTTTAATTTTTTTAATTTATTACTTTTTTGACTTTCAAAATATATTTAATGTGCAATGTACACTATTATGTACTAAATGGTATTATTTTTTTCAAAGGCACAGAATTGGTTTTCAACAAAAATACAGGTGTTAATTCCCCAAATCTAGGGAAAAAGTCTTATTCAGGTTAAGCAGGTACACAGAGCAAAAAAATAGGACCAGAAAATGTAACCATATTATAGTTAAAACATTAAATACATAGATGAAAGAAGGGCATTGAAAATTACAAAAAGGAAGGTCCAACTCACATATAAACCAGGACTATAATAATAACATCTCATTTCTTAGGAGAAACTTGTAAGCCAGAAGATCTTGGAGCAATGTAGATCAAGTTCTGAAAGACTTCAGATACCAACCCAGACTAATTTACTCAGCAAAACTATCTATCATAATTGAAGGAGAATGGAACCCAATTTACATTTTAAGTGTAAGATTTAAGATTATGAGGTTAATAAGAAATAATAAAATTGTCAAAGCAATCCCAAAGGGACTTTCATTTTTTTCCTGGAAGCCATCAGTAATCCATTTCCCAGCTGCTGATCTAAATAGGCTCCCTTACTTCTCACATGCATCACCTCCACTCTGACCTGGATGGTACCAGTCCTCTGTTTCTGTGAAAAGTTAGGTCGTTGAGAGGAGAGTTTGTTGACTATTGTTCAGTGCCCTAAAATGTGCCAGATTCTCGACTTTCTTAACTCCCCCCCATAGAATAAGGAGAAATAAGATGATGATGAGGTCGTTCTCCAACTGTAGATTGGAGCCAGCTGTTATAGAGGTATTATCTTGTAAAATCAGTAAAACTGCCTTCTTTAATTGATTAATGGACATAGAAACTGTGAAAAGGATTATTCTCTATTCAGAACCAAATATAATGCTAAAGTCTCCTTAAGCTATGCACTTAAACAAAATATATTAATACAGGAGCTCTGACATCAACAATGGATTATTCTACCAAGGAGATGTTGGCCAGGGGATCCAAGCCCCCACAAATGGTAAAGGCTCCTTGCCTCCAAACTGGGATATCTGCAGGAAGAGAGGTGATAAGACCCTGCTGTTGAAGACCTGATATAAACATGGGAAAGATGTATGGAGACCGCACTTGCAAGTATACAGATGGACTCTGGGATGCCAGAGAGTGTTACCAAAGACCACTAAACCAATAAAGCAAATATAGGTCTCCTTGAGTCAAGCAAGACTCCTCCATCAGCACCAGCTACACCTCATCTGCCTGGAAATACTGTGCAGCAGTGGCAGCCATATGTCTGTATATCCCAAATCTAATTGGCTATTAGCTCTCTCCTTGGAGGAATAACCCATGGCTGATGTCACAAGCTTACATCCTCTAATGGTTAGGAGATGTTATAATCCACACGAAGACCCTGTCATACTTAACAGAAGAAAATGTAAATCATGAATTAACATACTATCCAAACATCTGTGTCTATACCAAAGAAACCTACCATAACAATTAGTACTGTTTAAATACCTATATATCTAATTGTGTGTGCTTCATTAGTAGGATCGAAAGGCTATATATTATACTGTTTAATACCTAAATGTCTAATTGCATGTGCTTCATTAGTAGGATCGAGGGGTTGTGCCTGGACAAGCTGGCAGCCCATGAAAGAAAACAGCCAGAACTGACTAGAGACCAAGACATCAGCTCCAGAGAAAGTAGAGTGTTTTGCTTCTCATCCACCTGTGCCCCTTTTCTAAGCCTAGGGAACAATCTGCAGAAGAGGGGGCATGGTAGAATGTAAGGGCTTTGATTGGGGTTAATGGTGAAACTACAACAGTGTAGACTGGACACTCATTTGATCAACTTGATTGAACATACAAGCCCCCCCCCCCGCTGGATGGTGGGACCCATGAGCTGTGTGGGTTTGGGCACAACTGCTTGCAAATTGGTTTTGCATGAACGATGCCTGTACTCACAGATTGTCACTTGTTGTTAAAAAGGAGTGAAGACGGGACAGAACAAAAGGGCAGAGGGGGATGCAGAAAACTTGTGGCAGAGTGCATGATCTGGGATGGGTAGGGGTGGGGTGGGGGGAAGGGAAGGGGATATATGCCTGAACTGAATTGGAAAATGATGTATGAAATACACAATGCATCAATTAAAAATATAAAAAAAATTAAAAAATGTGCCAGATTCTTCCTAACCAGCTTGCAGGGAAAACATCATTCTAAATTGCTGTCTATGTTTTCTTCAGAACTATGGATATATTTTAACCATGAAAAGAATACATCTTACAAGGAAAAGAAACAGAAGTTATGGACACTGTTAATGGACTAGTGGTCCATGGGAAGCAGGAAATGCATGTGACTAATGAAGAGACAACAGAATAGGGTCATCAGGTCCTACACTTATATTCCCAGACAAAGTGTAGAAAGGGATGGATTTTTTAAGCACTAAAAAGTATCAGCTGTATCATTGCTTTGTATTCCTCATAGAAATGTCTACACTGATATTAGTCTAGTTCCTGTTGCACAATGAAATGGCCTGGATAGATGAATTCTATAAGAAAAATATTTGGCGACTGAATGTCCACAATTGGGAGGTCCCAGGGATTCAGCTCTGATGAGGGCTCAATTGGCCTTTTGCTAGAAGCATGTGTGAGGGATGAATGCATCACAAAACAGAAAGTTGGAGTCCCTCTTTTCCCTCATAACTGAGGACATCCCACTTGTTACAAGTCCACCACTTGTATCTTATATCACCATATTCAAAACTAAGCCTCCAATACTTGAAACCTTGAAGGATCCACTCAGTCTACAACCAAAGTAGAGCAGTAGCATTTAGATGCTTGGAGTTTATTACTTTCTATTACTACAATGGAAACCTAGTGTGCATTTCATATTGAATGGGAAGTCTCTCTTCCTGAAGGAAAACTGTCAAATCAAAGTGGGATTAGATTGGTCATTTTTATAGTTATTGCCATACTCTGAGAATCCTTGCTAAATCCCAAGTAATTTTATTCGTATACCTTTCTAGTTTATGCCATTAGACACATGAACAAAAATATAATGTCATACATAATATTTGCATGATTTCAAACTTGAGTTAAGTCTACTTTTTAAATTTTATCAGTTGCCTATTGACCTTAACTTGTAGTTAACCTATATTTATTATGAAAAGTAGCAATTCATTATGAGATCAAAATATTTGTACTCAGGTTACTATTTACTTAAAACTTTATTAAACGTGACTTTTATCATGTAAGCCTCTTTTATACTAAGTTTTGTGTAAACAAATACATAATATTTTCATTTCAAGTATTATGTTTTTCTGTGTCACTTGGTAAAGGGTTCCTCAATCTAAAACAATAAAACCATATTTGGGTTTAAATTCTTATTTCTCTTAACAATCTGTGACTTGGAGTAAGTCATTTAATTTCCCTGGACATTTTCGTGAAATAGGCTAATAATAATCTAGTAGCCTAATTTTTGTTGCTGTTTCTTTTAATTTTGAAACAGGGCCTCCCTGTACCCTCAACTGGCTTCACTATGTAGACCAGGAGAGCCTGGATCTCACAGAGATCTGGAGCTGCTTCCTCGTGAGTGCATGTGCCACCATATGCAGGACTAGTCACCTAATTTCCTAATAGTTGCAATGTATTTAGAATGATGTTATCATATAGTAAAAAGATCATGGAAAAAATATAGTAAAATAATTATCAATCACTGTTCCATAGTACTGACTGAAATGAGTACTAAACTAATGGTTTTATTTTCTTCCACGAAGGTTGTTTGTTTTTATTTTCTACATTGGTAACTGAAGACACTACTAAGCTAATCTTTCCACTATAAAAGTTAACCTTGTTTGTCTTCTCTGTAAATTTCTTATTAAGCATTAACAAGGTAAAAATTAAGTGGTACATTGGGAGTAGAAATAGGAAGTAAATATTACCAGAACACTAACCCTGCTGCTGTAAACAAGCATGATCATCCACCAATGCATGCCAAAACTGAAGACTGTCTGACATATGTGTTTGCATGTGGAACTGCTGTGCTTATTTCAGAGCAGTTTAATTTATTCAGAATTTCCATGGAAAAAGACGATGATACATTTTCCATCAAATACACCTAGCAACTGTGTGGATGTCTGTATATTAATTGACCCACGGTTACCCTGGGGAGTGCTCAAAACATGAATGTCCCTTCTGTTGTTTTCCAGCTTTCAATTGTAAACTGACATCTTGATGGTTTTGTTTCCCTGCCAACAAAAGAAGGTGCTTGGGAAGGTTGCATGCTTCCACTTCCCGGATAGAAATGTCTATATTTTCAATAATCACTTCAATCAGGTAGAATAGAATATTTTTGTTAGGAAAAGTGCTTGCGATGAAGTGTATTTTATAGAGGATTTCAGCTGTTCAATATGGATGGCACAGAAATTTTCGGTACCTTTTTTGTTTTAAAATGTATTTATATTCATCAAATGTCACAAAACTATACAAGTCAGTAGCCAATACCCAGTGCATATCACAACCATCATCACTATCATCTCTATCATCAGCAGTAACATCTTTATGGTCAGTCATCATTACCATCACTCTCACAACCTTCATCACTCTCATCATCATCATCATCATCATATATTTAGAATCACTCTCATCATCATCATCATCATCATCATCATCATCACTCTCATCATAATCATCCATTTAGATAACCACAACCTTTGTTGTGGTTATCTTTTTCTAAATTATAATACATTAGTTTCGCTGCAATGCTAGCTTGATGAAAAATTTCTTCATGAATGCTCTACAAAGAAAGAGACTTAAAAATCTAAAACAATAAAATTCTATATTTAGACCTTGAAAGGACACTAAAAATAAATAGGTATTCCTTTCACTTTATGATTACCACCCTAGCATGATATAGGTTCTGCAAACATTTTCTTAATGTCTACAATCACTCATACAAATATTTATGTCATTAGAATATAACAATATATATGACTTAGCTTTATCCTCAAGGAATATACAATACTAAAAAGAAAAGCTTACTATTCTCAGATTCTCTTTCCTGATCTTCAGATCAATCCAGGTATTTTATTTTATAATTATCAAAACTGATAGAAATACTGACACCCCAGTGAATTAACAAGAACATATAATTAGAAGAAAATTTCTTGCAAACAATCATGGATATATAAGAGAAAGCCAGGTTCCAAGGTAGAAGGGAGATCTTGTTGTTACAGACCTTGAAATGAGAGTGTATATACTTTCTGCTTTGTGCTCACAAAAATAAGAGGGATTTTCTGGCTAAGTTTGAGATGAGCATAAGAAATGCATTATCAGGCTGGAGAGATGGCCTAGCGGTTAAGAGCGCCAACCGCTCTTGCAGAGGACCCAGGTTCTATCCCCAGCACTCACATGGCAGCTGAGAAACTTCTGTAACTCCAATTCCAGGAGAACTCCAGTTCCAGGGGAATTCGACGCCCTCTTCTGACCTCCGTGGCATTGCAGCACACAGGTGCACAAACCTACATGCAGACAGTACGTTCATACACATAAATAAAAAATAAAAAAAAAAATAAATGCATTATCATATGTTCTGATTAGACTCCAGCAGATCTATTTGAACAGGGGGATACCTGGATTTGGGAGCTTGACTGGATAGGGCTTAGCTTGGATGTTGTAATGCATGTGTTCTGATGAGGGGTTGGGATATTGGGGGGATTGGGTTTGAAGGGGAACCATAGTATGAGTTGTACAAATGCTCAAAAAATTATAGACAGACACATTATCTTATTCTAATAAGTAAAAATAATCTAAAGGAACAAAGAATAACATAGAATTTAAGATATTTTTATTTCCAATACAAAACACTCAATAACCACTTATTTAGAACCTAGTATTAACATTAAAAATCTGTATTGCAGTGTTATGGGAAGAACCAGATATATTGGATTCCTCTATGGGTTACTATGAGAGCTTCTACATGTAAAGTCTATGCAGTGTATCTGAGGGGTATTTGGATACGAGGCTGAATAAGCTCTGTGAGGTGGTTTTCTCAGGAAACTTCTTCATCACAAGTTACAAGCCAGAAGTCTGCTATACAATAGATGTTACCATAGAAAGCCAGTCATCTATGAATTGGTGAAACTTATTCCATACCAAAGCATAATTTATAAAGATTCAGTAATGAAATGACCCACTATATATATATATATATATATATAT
>VZQC01005790.1:29603-209107 GCA_009823505.1 Rhizomys pruinosus | reverse complement strand
TTTTGTTAGTTTCTTTTCCTAGGTGTTTGAGGATTGTTGCTCCTCTCTTCTGCCCTTTGAATTGCTTCAAGTATTTTATGAAGAGTTGGTTTTCCAGACATGTATTCCATCATCTTGTTTATGTCATGGAAGATTTTTCTCTCTCCTTCAAGTATAGTCGACATTTTTGCTGGGTAAAGTATTCTGGGTTGGCATCCGTAGTCCCTTAACACTGGGAATGCTTTGCTCCATGTTCTTCTTGCTTTCATGGTTTGAGGCGAGAAGTCAGTTGTAATTCTGATGGGTTTCCCTTTGTATGTGACTTGTTTTTCTTTTGTAGCCCTCAGAATTTTGTCTTTATTTTGGGCATCTAGCATTTTAACTATAATATGGCGTGGGGTGTTTCTTTTCTGATCTTGTCTGTTTGGGGTCCTATGTGCTTCTTGTATTTGAATGGGTTTGTCTATTTTTAGTTTGGGGAAGTTTTCATCTATTATTCTGTTGAAGATCTGATCAATACTATTCTCTTGAGATTCTTCTCCTTCCTCTATTCCTATGATACGGACGTTTGACCTTTTCATAGTGTCCCATATTTCCTGGTTGTTCCACGTTTGTGTATTTTTAAATTTTTCATAGTCTTTATTTGAGCTTTTTAATTGCTCTGTGTTATCTTCCAGATCTGATATTCTTTGTTCTGCTTCCTCCATTCTACTTCTGAGGCTTTTTCCTTTCCTTTCTTCTTGATTGAATGTGTGTTCTAATTCCTTTTTCATTTCATCCTGTGTTTTTTTTAGTACTTCCATTTCCTTTTTGAGCTCCTCAATCTCTTCTTGGTGCTTCTCAATCTCTTCTTGGTGCTCCTTACTTCGTTGGTTGGCTTCCTTTTTCAGTGTTTCTACTTCCTTTCGGAGTTTGTTTTTTTCTCCCTCTAGTTCTTTCTGGAGTTTGTTGGTCTGTTCCTTTAGTTCTTTCTGAAGTTTGTCATTGTATCCCTCTAGGTCCTTTTTGAGTTTTTCATTCTCTCTCTTTAGTTCTCTATATTCTTTATTTTTTTCTCCCTCTAGTTCTTTCCGGAGTTTGTCAATCTGTTCCTTTAGTTCTTTCTGATGTTTGTCATTGTATCCCTCTAGGTCCTTTTTGAGTTTTTCATTCTCTCTCTTTAGTTCTCTGAATTCCTCTTTATGTTCTTTAATTTCTCTGCATAGGTCTGCAATTATTCCTCTAAGATCTGTTCCTTGGTTCTCCTCCAAGGGGTTCCCATTGTAGCTGTCTCCTACAGGTTTGGTAGAGCTTGGTGCAGGATTATCCTGTGCCTTTCCCATGTTGTCCCTTCATCGTGTCCCTGGCATGTGGGCTTCCCTTTTGTGGTTTAGATCACAAATAGCAGATGGTTTTGCTTTCCTCCTTCAGATGGTTTTTTTTTTTTCCCCTTTCCTCCTCCTTGTTTATGGAGTATGGACTTGTCTGCTTTTCAATTTTGTTGCTTTATTGGATATTGGATGCCAAAGCACTCTTCTTTTCTTGTTCTGAAGGTTCTTCAAAAAAAGGAGTCCACTTGGATTCTCACGGATGGCGGGGGGGGGTGAGGAGGGGGAGGGTTATGCCTGATCTAGCCCGCGCCCCGGCAGCCTGCCCAAAGGCGCAGCCGCACTGGCCGCCGGACTCTCCGGACCCTCTGGCCCAGCGCCCGGGTCCCGCCCTCAATGCCCCAGCTCCCAAGCTACTTGCCCAGGTGGCTTCTGGGTGTCCTGCCCAAAGGTACAGCTGCACTGGCCGCCGGACTCTCCGGACCCTCTGGCTCAGTGCCCGGGTCCTGCCCTCAATCGGATATATAGTCTTAGGAAAAGTCATTTATTATTAAAATACTTATCATCTGATTAATTCAAAAAGTTTAGTACTTCCAGCTTCTTAGGAGGCCAAGAAAGGGGTTGGGTTGGCAAAAGACCTGTGTAGAACACGGCAAATTCAAGGTCAGTGAGGGTAACCAAATGAGCCGGTCTCTCAAAACAAATCAAGATTTAAAATTATAAAGAGCTAGGAATGTAACTCAGCAAGATGGTGCTTGTGTAGCTTGCATAAAACCTTGGTTCAGTGTTTAGTAAAATGGGTAGTGGTTAGATCTTTTCTAATATCACTTTCTAACACAAGGAATCAAGGGTTCTTAGAGAAAGGGCTGATTCTAGAATTATGTAGGATGATCTTAGAACATTTTATAGTGACAGAAAGTTAGGAAGTACTCAAAAACAAAACTGTTCAAGTGTGGAAGGAGCTCAAATTAAAATAGACAGTTTTGAAAGTATTCAACAATTTGAGCAATAAGTATAAAATAAATATGATGTCTATTCTGATGCAAAGAGACGGCTAATAAAAAATTGAAAAATCAATAAGGAATAAATTTGTGGAACAGAAGACACAAATTATCTATACAACAAATGCACATAATTGATGCAGATGCTCTACACCCTCAGGAGGGGCACCGCAACCTGATCGTGAGCAGGAAGCTGTGACTTATTTCTATAGATTATAAAGTATACAGTGCTGGAAAGGACCACTCTATGAAGAGACCTTACAAACGCCAGTTCAGTCAGTCACTGATTAGATCATGTCTGACAGAATCCATACTTGACATGAACTTCTGAGGATGGCACTTCACCCATGGAGTCTTCCTCCTAAAACCAAACGAAATGAGTCTTATGAAAAGAAAAATAGTCTCCAATATTGGGAGACCTGTTCTACAAAATTCCTCCTCAGCACTCATCAAAACCAAGAAAACTCTGAAATATCATCCCTGCCAAGAGCAGTCTAGAGACATATCATGGCTAGTGCAGTCTTGAATCTTGGATAGGATCCTGGGCCAGAAATAGACATTAGGTAAAAATTAAGGAGGTTGTAAAAAGAACATAGAATCTAAGTGATAATAATGCATTTATGTAGTTCATTAGTTATAACAAAGTA
Source organism: Rhizomys pruinosus (assembly GCA_009823505.1). NCBI lineage: Eukaryota > Metazoa > Chordata > Mammalia > Rodentia > Spalacidae > Rhizomys > Rhizomys pruinosus. The sequence continues at coordinate 206,173 of VZQC01005790.1, read as the reverse complement.
TCCAAACTTATGTTAGAGCTGATGGTAGAGGGAACCAAGTTCATGGACACTGTATAATCTGCTTAGGTTTTTTTTCTGAAAAGGTAAACTGTTCTGAAACTATTTTTTTTCAAATATTTGAAATGTACAAAGCCATATAGATATGAAATTTTAAGTCGTTCCATATGGCTGGAGGGCACAGCTTGTGAAAGGAAATGAAGTTGGGTGAGTAGGCATGGTGTTATTTCATACCTCATTGGCTGCATACACCAAGCTAAGGAATCGGGTCTTAATCCTCTATAGAAATTAATGGAAAGAGTGCCTCACAGAAACAAAAATAAATTCATAATATTTCACCTCAAATCGGTGCTATGAGAAACTGTCCCCAATGCTGTCTTTTCTCTTGTAAAATTGTTTGAACTACTGAAAAGATATGAAGGTTGACAAAAACAGCTTGGAAGATGTTTTTTTCAGGGACACTCAGAGCACTTCCTGATGTAGTACCTTCTTTGTTATGTTTGTCAGGGTTTTGTTGCTGAGTATGTTTTGAGCAAACAACTAAGATTTTTAAGAAACAGACATGCATGGGGTGTCCCATGGCCATTATTCATTTTTTTTTTAAAGACAAAAGTTTCGAAGTCACAGGTTTGCTTAATAACCGTTATCACTATTCGGCATTTAAAGGCATCTCTTGGTCTATTGGGCATTTGTGCATTTTATAGTTTCAACAATTTTCTTATATTTGGGACAATGAGAAAAAGGCTCCGAAAATCTAACAATCAGATTTAAAATGTAGAAGCCAGGAGGAGAGGAGCCTAAAATAAAAAATTAAAAAGTTAGAAAAATATGTATAACCTGTGTATTTCCAATATGAACTCTGTGGGGAACTGATGTCCCTGTGGGAGGGCAGCACTGCTTATGCTCTACAAAAGTGCCGAACAAAAAACTAGACCTGAGCTTTACATATTAAAGGCACAGATTTTTGTTTTTTGTAAAACTTTTAAATTACACCATTCTGATTATAGCATGGGAACACAGGCTGAGCTCAAGAAATCAATACCATGGCTGCACTGGCCTTTTAAGCAAGGGAGTTCATTTTAACCAGAAGACCCTTAGATTTGGTTCTATTGTGAGGAGTTTGTCAATGTGGAGGCAGAAGCTGTGGATTTCCCATGTGAGAGAAAGCATCCATATGGACCAGTGTAGGAGAGCACCAGGGTCTGAGATTTAAGGCAAAGGGTTACAACTATTGGTTGCCATGTGGCTAAGGAGGAACTCCTCAGAAATTGTAGGACTTTTGAGATTGTTTACACATTTTGCTGGACATATATTATAAAAATTTTATTACTTGGGGCCCAGCAGTGGCGCATGCCTTTGATCCCAGCACTCAGGAGGCAGAGGCAGAGGCAGGCAGATATCTGTGAGTTCAAGGCCAGCCTGGTCGACATAGTGAGTTCCAGGCCAGCTGGGAATATAGGGAACCTGTTTCTCAAAATTACTGCCCCCCCAAAAAAAATAATAAAATAAATAAAAATCCATTCCTTGAATCCCATGTGGAGCCTTCATAGGACATAGATCAGAGATTTTGAAATTTTTATTTATCATTATTATTTTCAATAAATAACTGTTTTAGCTACATATATGTAAATGCATTCATGTTGGGCAATGCTGGAGGAGGTCAGAAGAGTGTTGGATCCCCTAGAACTGGAGTTATAGACCACTGTTACTTGCCATGTGGGTGCTGGGAATTGAATCCTGGTCTTCAAGAGCAGCCAGTACTCTTAATGACTGAGCCATCTCTCCAGCCCCACTACTCAGAAATAATTGTGTGAGTGCAAAACCTTGGAGGAACTTGTAAGGTGTTGGATTCTAATTCATTTCACTTTAGCTTCCACACAGAAACAGTACTTACTGACACAGGAACTGGTGCACAGCTCAGATTCTGAGTTACAGTGAAATGTAATCTTATACTGAGATTCATCCTAAGCAAAGAACAGAGAGAACTAGCACTTTAATATAAAATATTCTGTAATATATATCAACTGGTTTTTATTGATTTATAAGATAATATCTCCGCCATGCATACCCCAAACAAACACTCACAGGGTTATTTCTTAATTCTTCATGCTATTTTCAAGTCTGAATTTTGATGAATCCTATGTCTGAAATTTTCTGTGATGTTTTCCTTAACTCTTAAAGATGAAATAATTTTATGATTATTTCATATATCCTGGCTATAAGACTGGCTTTAGGAGTGAATTACCCTTAAATGCATATATGACTTAAACAACACTAAAATTATCAATTTAAATGTCTCTCCTACTTATACTTCAGAATTTTATAGTTCTAATTGAGATTATTAATAGCTTTTGCATCATATTTTGGTGTGATTTATAGTGTTCTTTTATTTTTGATGTCTGTCAAACTGTATTTTTTTAAAATTAGCTACCCTCTACTGAAATGAACCCTAATGAAAGTGCTTCATTGCATTGCTTTTCCATCATAGTGTTGGTATGCACTAGTACAGATACCAAATTAAAATTGATTTTGGTATCACAAGGCAAGTAAAACATCTACAAGTCACGGTTCATGCATGTATACCATAGAAACTAACAAGTATCTGCTGGTTCATGGTAACAAACATAGAACACTGCTGCTCCACGTGAAAGAAAGAAACAAATAATTGAAAAAAGTCTTCTTGTGCATGCCTGCTTATAAAGTTCAACACTTCCTGCTCTGTTAATTCACAAAATCTACTTACATACTCCCGGCTGAGCACAGCAAGCTGGGGTCAGTGTCTTTCTCATTCCAGAAAGACACAGATACAGTAAAAAGTAGTTGAATTTCTTATCCCAAGAGTTTTTCAGCTTTTCTCTAGAAAGGCCTCAAAAATGATTATCTTTAATTAAAGAATGCAGCTGTAGCTTCATTTACTCTTGGTGTCTTGTGGGCACACAGATCTGTAACCAGTGAGGAGATAGATACACAACAGATAGCTGGATGGAAGAGGAAGGAAGGAAGGAAGGAAGGAAGGAAAGAAGGAAGGGAGAGAGGGAGGGAGGGAGAGGGAAGGAGGATGAATAGATGAGAGATAGGTGCTAAATATAGAGATGATAGAGATAGATATGAGAGATGATAGATGAGAAATAGATGACAGACAATAGCTGATAGATGAGAGATAGATGGATATATGAGAGATAAATGATCAATGGATGAGAGACAGACGACAGAGTGATGGTAGAAGATAGATAGATAGATAGATAGATAGATAGATAGATAGACAATAGATAGACTTACCAGAGATTGATAAACAGACGACAGATATATATGGAGAGATATATTAATAAATAATTGATAGATAATAGATAAGTAGATATAAATGTGAAGAGATATATAGATAGAGAAATATATTTGTGTTCTGTCTGTGATGTATTTTTATGAATGTGAGCTTTCTATTATATGGTTACTGGGAAAGTTTGTCTCACTTCATAAATAATCTATTTTAAAAATATAAGTGCAGATTTTCTTATATATAAACTTGGTTTCTTTGCATCTGGAAAAAAAGTCACATAATATTTTCTGCTTAAATGTGTCACTTTTCTTATATGGCATGTCTGAGCTCTTAAGTCAGACCTAATGAATCCAATTCAGGTACCACTAACTCTTAGCTGTGTAGCCTTAAACAAGACTATTAATAGAACTAGACCTTCATTGCAAAATAAGAAAAAATAATGCAAATCTCCCAATTCCTGTTTTAAGTAGCACAAGCTAGTAACACATTATTTTTTTTAAACATTTAGAGTACAGCACAAAAGACCATAAATTTTGTGAAGAAATAAAACTCTTTTTTCTATGCTCTTACCCTATCAGATTTTTTTTTCAATTATCAGCAAACTTACACTTTGGTTTCATAGCACTGATAACAAAATCTGTTTGGATGCAGCCATTCATGACTTATTCATTGAAACGTACTCATTCAAAATTGTTTTAATCTATATACTTAGTTTGATCCAGGACTCTCCAGAGACATGTTAAAATATTTATCATTTAATATGCATTTGATAAGTACTCATATAATATTTCCTGTATTCAGTGGTAAGAAAAGAAATGTTTCTTTTCCAAAAATTTTACTTATTACTTTATGTGTATGAGTGTATTGTTTGCATGTTAGTGCACTTGTGCAATGCTGCAGAGGTCAGAAGAGGGTATCAGATTCCCCTGAAACTGGAGTTAGGGATGGTTCTTAGCTGCCATGTGGGTGCTGGGAATCTAACCTGGGTCCTCTGCAAGAGCAGCCAATGCTCTTAACCACTGAGCCATCTCTCCAGCCCCCAAAGAAATGTTTCTTTTTTAATTTTTTTATTTTTTATGTATATGAATGTACTGTCTGTGTGTAGGTTGGTGCACCCGTGTCGTGCAATGCTGCAAAGGTCAGAAGAGGTTGTCGTATTACTCTGGAACTGGAGTTAAAGATGGTTCTTAGCCACCATGTGGGTGCTGGGAACTGAACCTGGGTCCTCTGCAAGAGCAGTCGGTGCTCTTAACTGCTGAGCCATCTCTCCAGCCCCCAAAGAAATGTTTTAAAGGGTAGTATAATTGAGTTCCATTTTCATTTTGCTCCTAGTAAATTTGGAATCAAATCACTACCTACAAAATAATAAATACTGCATGGGGTGGGCAAGGTTATGCATGCCTTTAGTCCCAGCACTTGGGAGGCAATGGCAGGCAGGCAGATCTCTGCTAGATCAAGGCCAGCCTGGTATGCATAATGAGTTCCAGGCTAGCTGGGACTACAGGGAAACTCTTTCTTAAAAAGACAAGAAGGGAGTTGGAGGGATGGCTCAGCAATTAAGAGCCCTGGCTGCTCTTGCAGAATACCCAGATTCAATTCCCTGCACCTACATGGTGGCTAACAGCCATCTAAAACTTCAGTTCCAGGTGATCCAGACAGGGTCTCCCTGTAGCCCTATCTGTCCTGGAACTCACTCTGTGGACCAGGCTGGACTTGAACTCACAAAGATCCGCCTGCCTCTGCCTCTCAAGTGTTAGGATTAAAGGCGTGCACCACCATGCCTGGCGACTTCCTCTCTTATTTTTTTTTAATTTTTAGTTTTCATGTGTTTTATTTTTTATTTCTCTAAATATTTTATTTTATTTATTTTTATTTAATTTATTTTTGCTGGCAAATAAAAATAAACTGTTGTACATATTTATAAGGTCACATGATGTTTCATGCATATATACATTGTTTAAAAACTTAAAACTGATGAATATGTCTTGGTGGTTAAACATGTATAATTTCTTTGTGGTTAGAAATTCCACAGTTCTGAATAAAATTAAACAGTTCTTTCTTTGAGGCTTTTGAAATGCATGCATCTTTTGATGTCATTTTCTCAATCCTCAGGCAATGCACGACACAGGTGCACTTGCTCACAAGCAGGAAACACTCAAATACATAAAATAATGAATAAAATAAAATGACGAAAGTTATTTTGTCAAGTCACATAGTAAAATACAAACATTTCCTTTTATAATCAGCATTACTTTTATTGGAATTTTAAGTTTCTGATTTCTGTAATATGTAAGCTAACACTTGTAGTTCTGATAAAATGTATCAGTACTCACATTTCTTATAAATGTTGTCCTAGTTAGCTTCCACTGTGAAGTTGACAGAGTCTAAAGTCATCTGAGTTTCAGTTGAGTTTGCCTAGACTGACCTGTGGCCATGTCTATGAGAAATTTCCTTAATTGATGATTGATGTGGGAGGATCCAGCCTACTGTGGGCAGCTCCATCCCCATCATCTCCATGCAGGTGGGCCTGAGCTGTATAAGACAGTAGCTGAGCAAGCCAGAGAGAAACCAGCAAGCAGCATTCCTCCAGGGAGCTGCTTCGGGTTTCTGCTTAAGTGTCTTCCCTGGCCTCCCTGAGTGATGGATTATGATGTGAATCTGTAAGCCAAATAAACCCTTTCCTCCCCATACTGCTTCCAGTCAGTGTTTTATCACAGTAACAAAAAGGAATCTAGAACAGATCCCTAGGATTCATTTTTCAAATACTTATTTTTACCTTTACAATCAGTGGCATGATGCAAATTATTAACACCCTGTTTTTGTCAGGGATGGGTGGGTGGAGCAGAGATAGGCTTGAGACATTTGCTGATTTCAAGCTATCTTCATGAAATTCTGGCAGAGGCTTGAAGGAGCTATGCCCAGAAGCTACCTAGTGTCTAGAATATCTACCATGTATAGACAAAGGGACTAAATAATGTCAACTCCCAGACCACATTAACATTTAGTAATGTTTCTAGAGTCCATTATTTCCTATATGATTAATTTATAACTTAATATTGAAATATGAGTATATTTAATTCATTGACAAATTTCTTAGATTCTTTAAGAAATAAAGGAAATAAATAAGGTGCCCTTAGTGTAAGGTTGTAGCCCACCAAAGTCAGGGATTCCAGAAAGCCAACTGAAGCAGGGTTCTGATGAATAGTCCCCCTGACCTGTGTTCCTGCAATCTGAGAAAAGGTTGCTGTGATGCCCTGCAATCATGCTTCACCGGAGGCATGAACACAGGCCCCGGTTTCCTTGGAACTGCTTCTTCCGATACTGGCCACAGGTCCACCTGTGCCCTTCTCCCCACTTTCTCGCTCCCCACTTTCTTGTATGCTTATTTCTTTGTATGTCCGGGTTTAAAGCTGTGACTTCAGTGTCATTTTAACGCTGGTCATCCTGATCTCAAGACAGGCAGCACAGGCACCATGCCCAAAATAAATCCCAAGTCGTCTTTATCAGAGTCCTATATACTTTTGCACTGGGTCTCCCTTCAATATGAACCTAACACTTAGCATCAAACATACCAATATATGTGTTTTCATTATTTCATGAGTTGTTGTGCTTACCCCATTTGTAAATATTTATATAAGAAATGCTTTCAATTCTCCTTCAAAATGACTATGTCAGTTTTTTTTTTAGGTTGAAACTTAATAACATGACAATCTTGAGATATGAAAAATACCCAAAGATTTTTTTTCCCCCTCTGGAGTTTAAGAAAATTTAGACACAGTAAATTAGTTGTGGTTAGTAATTATCAATTAAATGTTAGGTGTCTATTTTAAACAAGCTACAGTGATAGAATTGATGTTTTCCTTTCAGGTTTGCCAAGCATATCTCTAGGAGATGATGAATATAAAAATGTTAGCTCCTATAGATTTTCACAGACAGAAAACTGTAACTGAAAGAAAAGGAAAAGAGAAATTTGGATGCCATGTAACCAGGAGTAACAATTCATTGCCAGTCTACACTTGTAGATAGAGCAGGAAGAAGGGAGAAACTGATGAAAACATCTTGCCACTTTACAAGTCTACCCCATGGGAAAGATGTATTGAGACCACACATGCAAGTGTACAGATAGTCTCTGGAATAGCGGAGAGTGTTACCAAAGGCCACTAAACCAATAAAGAAAATATGGGTCTCCTTGAGTCAAGCAAGACTCCTCCGTCAGCACCAGCTATGCCTCACCTGCCTAGAAATACTGTGCAGCAGAGGCAGCCATATGCCTGTATATCCCAAATCTAATTGGCTATTGGCTCTCTCCTTGGAGGAATAACCCATGGCTGATGCCACAAGCTTACATCCTCTAATGGTTAGGAGATGTTATAAGCCACAGTAAGACCCTGTCATATTTAACAGAAAAAAATGTGATTCATGGATTAACATACCATCCAAACATCTGTGTCTATACTAAAGTAACTTACCGTAACAATTAGTACTGTTTAAATACCTATATATCTAATTGCTTGTGCTTCATTAGTAGGATTGAAAGGTTATTCCTGGACAAACTGTCAGCCCATGAAAGGAAACAGCCAGAATTGACCAGAGCCCAAGACAACAGCTCCAGAGAAAGTAGACTGTTTTGCTTCTCATCCACCTGTGCCCCTTTTCTAAGCCTAGGGAACAATCTGCAGAAGAGGGGGCTTGGTAGAATGTAAGGGCTGCGATTGGGGTGAATGGTGAAACTACAGCAACATAGTCTGGACACTCATTTATCAACTTGATTGAACATACAAGCCCCCCCCCCCTTGCTGGATGGTGGGACCCATGGGCTGTGTGGGTTTGGGCACAACTGCTTGCAAATTGGTTTTACATGAAAGATGCTTGTACTCATATATTATCACTTATTGCTAAAATATGAAAAAAAAACTGAGAGAAAGATGCAGGACAGTTATGGCAGAGTGCATGATCTGGGATGGGGTGGGGTGGGGTGGGGGAAAGGGAAAAGGAAATATTCCTGAACTGAATTGGAAAATGATGTATGAAATACACAAAGCATCAATTTAAAAAAAAAGTCTATCCCATGCAAGCTGCATGCAGTTCCAACACTCATCAAAAGGAAGAAAACTGTTGAGGAGGATAACCTGCAGGGAAGGGGTAGAATCTCCCAAAGAGAGAAAAACTCCCAGTTGCATTCTATTAGACACTTCCTTCGAAACTCCATGAGACTGACATCTTTTGAAGAGTGTGGGAAGTGTTATCACCTGAAACTTTACACCCCAATCTTGCAGAGTTACAAATTATGGTGTAGCAAGTTATTCAAATTTATTAGGGAAACACCAAGTCACCTAATATGCCATTTCCTCCTCCAAACTCATTGGTGCTATAATTTATGTATTTTGGCTCAGTGAGAGTGCAAGTTCACATAAGGTTTTTAAATCCTGTCATTTCTGAGGCTTATATAAAATCTACTTTCAAGAACTAAATATTTTTAATGCCGAAGTTCTCAGCACTAAAATAGCTACTGTTTGCTAAAGAATTCAGGCATTCTTACAGCTTACTGTTACTTCTATTATTTAAAAAAAATAATTAGAAGAGGGGCCTAGAGAGATGGTTCAGTGATTAAGAGCACTTGTGGATCTTGAAGAGGATCTAGGTTTGTTCTCAGCACCCATATGGTAGTTCACAACTGGCTGTAACTCCGGTTCCAGGGGATCCAATACCTTCTTCTGACCTCCTTGGGTACCAGACACATACATGGTACACATACATATATCTAGGCAAACATTTATAGACATAAAATTTAAAAGTATTTTTAAATTAAAAAAATGAGAGAAATCTAGCTATACATTATACATAACTTTTGAATGATGGTACTTTAAAAATATTGCTAAGAAATTTCTTTCTTAAAATATCTGTAACACTGGGCCTACTTAAAAGCAACTGGCACTTAAGTCCCTTATGGAACTGTTCTGCTTTTGTATGGTTGCATTGCTTTTGAAACATGGTAATATTGTTAAAACAATTTCATCTGAATGCCAAGCTCACAAAAGTAAATAAGGCATAGGAACAATAAAATAATCATAATTTTGGAACACTTTCCTTTTGGTTATAGGTCTTTCATATATATATATATATATATATATATATATATATGTGTGTGTGTGTGTGTGTGTGTGTGTNTTCATCTTTGGTATATAAGAAATCTACTGATTTGGGTATTTAAATCTTGTAACCTGCAGCATTACTGATAGTGTTTATCAGCTCTAGAAATTTGCTTGTAGAAACCTTGATTTCTCATATAGAATTATGTCCATCTACAAATAGGGGTACTTTTTCTTACTTTCATATATATATATATATATATATATATATATATGTGTGTGTGTGTGTGTGTGTGTGTGTGTATTTGTGTGTGTGTATGTGTGCTTTGCTTGAATATATATAAGTGCACCATGTACATGTAATCCCCACAGAAGTCAGAAGACCTTGGAACTTGAGTTAAGGATGGCTGTTTGCCACCATGTGGCTGCTGAAATCTGAACCTGGGTTCTCTGCAAGAATAGCCAGTGCTCTTAACCAGTGAGCCATCTCTCCAGCTCCCATATGGATATATCTGAAAGAATTTTTCCTTGTCTGAAATTCTCTGGATAATAGTTTAGACATTTCCTAGAATGGAGAGTTTTAGGAAAGACATTGCAATCTGGAAAGAATCTGAGAACAAAGCAGGGGTGAATGGGCTGCAGGGAGGGAGAACAGAAAGAAGTCAGAGACAATCAGATTTTTATTTTCTCACACAAAACAGCCAATGCCTCCTCACATAGCTTTTCAGATGAGTGACTAAAAAACGGCAGCGCTGGAGAATTCAGCTTCACCTGTAAAACTGGACAGATTGTCCTCTAAGGCCTTCTCCAAGACCTTGTCATGCATGGCTCTATCACCCCACTATCATTACTTTCCTTTTTCTCTATCCATCTTTTTTTCTCTCCATTCCACCCCCTCCACATAGAAACATTTATATGTGTTTATCATTATTCTGCTAATATCTAAACCAAATAATGTATCAAAATGCAATTTATTTAAATTACTATTTTGTTTTAAGCACCAATACAGAACACATATGAAGCAAACTGGCCTGAATTCTGCATTCTCTCTAGCTTTTGCACTGGCTGCCCTGTTTCTTTCCAGTGAAAAGTATGGGGTGCACACTTGTCTACACCTTCCAGTGAGAAGTATGGGGTGCACACTTGTCTACACCTTCCAGTGAGAAGTATGGAGGTCGACACTTGTCTACACCTTCCAGTGAGAAGTATCGGGTGCACACTTGTCTACACCTTCCAGTGAGAAGTATGGGGTGCATACTTGTCTACACCTTCCAGTGAGAATTATGGAGCTGCACACTTGTCTACACCTTTCAGTGAGAAGTATGGGGGTGCACACTTGTCTACACCTTTCAATGAGAAGTATGGAGGTGCACACTTGTCTACACCTTTCGGTGAGAAGTATGGAGGTGCACACTTGTCTACACTTTTCGATGAGAAGTATGGAGGTGCACACTTGTCTACACCCTCTTCCCGCCTACCCCACCACTGCTTTACTTTACTTTTTTTTCAGTTCAACACAATGTTCTTTTCATCCTCAATCATTAACTCAAATTTCCCCTGCTAAAATCACCCACCATCTTCTATTCTACTTTCAAATTCCAACCAATACTTTTTTTTTTGTATTTATTATTTTTATTTTTTTTCTAATTAAATTAGTTTTTATTGATGCTTTGTGCATTTCATACATTTTTTCCAATACAGTTCAGGCTTATTTCCCTTTCCCTCCCCACCCCACCCCCACCCCATCCCAGATCATGCATTCTGCCATAACTGTCCTGCATCTTTCTCTCAGTTTTTTTTTCATTTTTAGCTATAAGTGATAATCCATGAGTTCAAGCATCCTTCATGCAAAACCTATCTGCAGGCTGTACTTTTAAACATGGTTTTGTGTGTGTATGTGTGTGTGCATGCATGTCCGTATGTGTGTGTATGTGTGTGTGATACTTGATAATGATATTCCTGTCTCTCCTGTTCAGAAATTTCTTCCCCTGACTTCAACTTCATCTTTTTTAACCTCTAAAATCTAGCCTGATCTTACATACAGTTCAACGTAGATAGGTAGTCATTGGATGTATAAAATACTTCCGTTAACTTTCAAACATTTATCAGTTTAGTCCTGTCACCTCATCCACGATATAAGCTTCCTCAGCACTGCGTAGCTATCTGACAATTATATTCCTAAGCAGAAGAGTAACAAGTACCTAAATAACCTTTCAGATTTTTCTTTTTATAGCTTGGGATGTGGTCTATTTTTCCTACCCACTTCAGCCCCACCTTGGCTTCCTCACTCTCCAGACTGCTCCAGGCCTGGCACCAAGTGCAGCTCCTCAGCTTTCATCATCTGTCCTGGCCAGTGGAATGTTCTGGGAAGCTCCTCCTTGGCTGGCTGTGGTCCCCACTTTCATTTTCACTGTGGGCATGGCCACTCAGCGGCTCCCACTGGAAACATTTTTTTCCAGACATTCCTTTGGGATCAGTGCTGTTTCCATAACTGGCCACGGGATTCCATCACTAGTTTTTGTGGTTCACTGTCCTCAAATTTGCCTTTTCAAACCCAGGATGACAGTGAGAGCTTTCTTAATGCACACTTCTTTGTTCTCCTTAGAGAAAGTGACCATTGATTTCTCATTTATTTTCATGCCAGAGAGCACATGATTTTTGCTCTCTGCCCTGTTTTTTCTTGCTTTTCTTACTCTGCATATCCCTCCTTATTAGGAGTCTCCACAGAGACCCATCTTAATTCAGCAAAAATCCTACTTGTGACTTTTAAATAAAGACATAATAAATCAGTTAGGTCCCAAACATAATCATGAGGCATTTCTTCTTTTTCACTTCTTAAAACTATGTATAAACTTATAAGAATGCTGTGTAATTTCTCCAGATAATTAATAATATCATTTAATAAAAATCCAATACTTTTAACTTTTGAGAAGATTCATTGCCTACATTTTTTTCCTACTTTGAAGAAAAGCAGAGTCTAAATCCAGATGACACTTCCCCTTGGACTCATCCCATCTCATCTCCATACTCTAATGTCCCTGAACTGGAGATATATTCATTTATTTTTTTCTGAATTACTTGCTACATTAGAATATTTTAAAGTATGAGGGGAATTTATTTTATAAACTAGAACACTGTATAGAAGTTTAAAACATGGTAACATGTTCCCTGGGTTACCAGCCTTGCAACCCAGCTATAGCTTGATTCTTCCCTTGGTGGGTCTCAAACACCCAAGAATTGAGAGCTCATTAGAAAGGGATTCATAAGACACAGAGTTCCTGTTAAATCACCAGATTCTCTCTAGACTTTGAAGTAGTTGAAACTAAACTGCTAAGAGCCTAAAGAACAATGTGACAGTTATGTTGTAAAAAGAAAAGAATATGTAAGCCACATAGAAACACCCAAAAGTATCCTTTGTAGTAGATGCATAGAACATAGAGAAAATAAATAAAAGCAGAACACTGAAAAAATAATTAAGTCTTGAGGAAAATAGCAAGAATAGAAAAAACAAAGAAGGCACAAATACCAGTAAGTAGGCAACAAGATAACAGTGGGAAGTGTACCTTAGTCGTGAATGGATTAAATTCCTTAATGAAAAGATGTAGGATAAATGAATAGATTCCTAACAAGATTAGACTGCATGCTCCCCACAAAAGACTCTAACATTAAGGATACAAGCAGAAAATAAGCATACAGAAAAAAACACATTCCATGAAATGGCAACAAAAAGAGAGTATTAACACTAGAGAAAGGAGACTTTTATACAAAGCCCATCATGAGACAAAAAAAGGTCGCTACAGTTACAAATAAGTTAATGTAAACAGAGGATATAAAAATATGCATACATAAATATATATTTATATGTGTTTGAACAACAGTACATTTGAACATATGAAGCAGATATGTACAAAACCAAAAAATAAAAAGCAACAAGAAAATAATAAAAGTAAGGTGTTTTGTACCTGACTTTCAACAAAAGATAAATTGTAAGACAGAAGATCAATAAGTAGATGCTCTGAACAATCAAATGGACTTAACAGAAGGGTGCATAATATTCTATCTTTTCAATTTTTATTATTTTTTATGTATACATGAGTGCATTGCCTTCATGTAGGTAGATGCATGCATGTGTGCAGTCCCTGCGGCGGCCAGAAGAGGGCATCAGATCCCCTGGAACTGGAGACAGGATAGTTGTTAGCTGTCATACTGGGTCCTCTGTAACCAGTGCTCTTAACTGCAGAGCCATCTCTCCAACTCATAATATTGTATCTTATAGCAAGCAAACACACATAGAATATTCTTGAAAATGCTATATTATGTAAAAAAAAAAAAAAAACAAGTCAATATATTTAAAATGATTGAGGCCATCTTGCATTTTTTTTCTGACTACAATGATACAAATCTAGAATTAAATATAATAGTAACAGCAGGAAGTCAGACAGCTCATAGACAGAGAATAATGCACCTCAGCCATGAGGAGGGGAAATGATTTAAAAAGATAAAAAGTTATTTTAAGACAAATGAAAACAGAGCCAGAGGATACTAAAGCATATGAGGCACTACAACTACATCTGCCAAGGGAATTCATGTGGGTAACACCTACGGAAAGGAAAAAGAGAGAGCTCCAATAAACTAACTTTACATGTCAAGGATACAGAAGAAAACAAATCCAAAGTCAACAGAAGGGAAAATACAATAAAAATCAGAAGACAAAATGAAATTCAGGTAATAGAAAAAAAAAAGTTACAAGTTGTAATTTTATATTGACAAAATACATAAAAATTTAACTAAACTATGCAGGAAAAACAGATACGGGACTAAAAAATGCATAAAGGAGGAGACATTATAACACATATCACGTGAGCAATCATAGGAGAACCAGTGCAAAGTATGAACACGTGCATATTAAGTGTCACCAATGGAAACATTTCCAGAAATAAAACACTGCACCAAAATTTAGAAACCGAAACAGAGATCTCTTCCAAGTTCATCTTATTAGGAGAAAACCAAAGTAATATCAAAGCCAGAAAGTAATATTACAAGGAAAGACAATTTTTGAACAATCTCCCTCATGAACACAAGATGTAAAAATCTTCAGTATCAAACTAAGAAACATTAGATTTAAAAAAAAAAAAAGATCATGTATCACCTTCCGATAGTATTTATCTCCCAGATTGGTAAATCTTTCAATAGTATATATCATACTAACCAAATGTAAAACAAAAATAATATGATTTCAGTAGATGGAAGACAACGTTAACAAAATTTAACATTTCTATGGTCACAAGATGTCTTAAGATATTATGTAGAAAATGAATCTATTTCAAGAGAAGCAAACATCTCAACAGAGAACATCAGGAATTGCAAGAAGTTCCCTAGTTTTGCCTTGCCTATTGACCTTCTATAATATTGGATAGTTTACAAGAGTAATTACTCAAGACAAAGAAAGAAATTTCATACAAACTCCAAAGGAATAATAATCAAGATAATATTACAGAGCCATAGGCAGACATCATTGACAAGGGAGCCAAGAGTATGCCCTGGGGAAAGGAAAGACTTTTCAATGGTGAGTCTAAGAAAAGTGGACACCCACATGCAAAGGAATGAAGGTGGTTCCCTGTTTAATACCATATACCCATATACAAAAGTTCATTCACAATTGAGCAGACTTAAATGTAAGATCTGGAACCAGAAAGTATAGGGAAAATACTTTTTAATGTTTGTCTTGAATTTTCTTGATATTTTAAGAACTGCACAGACAGGAGAGATCAAAATAATAAAGGTGACATCAACAATCAAGAATACGAAAAGTCAACCTGTGGAATGAGAAAATAATATTAGTAAACTAAATATATGCAAAAGAGTTACCATACAAAATGTATAGAAAACCTATGTAGCTCAAAGTCAAAAATGCCCTAACAGAGGACCTGCGCAGATATCGGTCCAGAGAATGCTTACAAATAACTGACGAGTATATGCAAATTGCTCAGCATCATTAATCATTATAGAACTGTAAATCAAAACTACCATGAGATATCATACTCATCACCCGTTAAGTGTTAGCAAAATGAGATGACAATTATTTGTGAGAGTATAGAGAAAAAATATTACTTATACTCTCTTAGTGTGAATATAAATTGGTAAAGCTAATAGGTGAAGCAGTTTGGAGGTTCTTCAAAAATTAAAAGTAGAACAACAGTATAATACAACAAACTTAGTTCTGAGTTTGTATGTAAAAGAATAAAAGAATGAAATCAATTATGAAATCAATGTCTCAAGAACCTTCCGGTGTTCATGGCACCATTTTCAAAATAGCCAACAAATAGAATAAAAAACACATGTCCATTAGTAAATGAAAAGGAAAACTGTGTGTATGTAATGCAATATTATTCAGCAAAAATAATAAGAAAGTTACGCCATTGCAGAAATGTAGATAAACCACAAGGCAACATGGTAAGTGGAATAGTCCAGGCATAAGAAGCCCAATGCCACATGGTCTCACACATATCTAAAACTTCCAATGACTCATAGAAACGTTACTGTGGTAGCATGATAGATCATTTTTGTCAGCTTGGTTAGAAGGAGGGATGACTAGACATGACTAAATCAAGATTCTGGCCTTGTCTGAAAGGACATTTACAGAGGCAGTTGGCATTGAACAGAAAATGAAGGGAGGAGACCCGACTTAGACATGGGACCTGCCATCTAGTTGGTGTGCGCCCACATGGAACAAATATGGAACAAATTGAAGGAGGGAACTGTGAACATAGGGATTCTCTCTTCTCTTCTCTCTCCCTCTCTCTCTCTCTCTCTCTCTCTCTCTCTCTCTCTCTCTCCACTTTTTCATTCCCTCTTCTTTCCCTGCTCCCTCCCTCTTCCTTTCTCCTATGCCTAACCCTTACCTTGTTCTTCCTAATCAACACAAAGTAACTTTACCGTGATGTTCACCCTCAGCCTAGAACAAAACAATGAAACTGCCTGGCCATGGCTGAAAACTCTGAAATCAGGAGCCCAAATGAATTTTTTCATTGTAGTTATTAATGGTTTAGCATTCCATCGTAGTCACCAAAAAGAACTTACAAATCTAGGTGGCTCCTTGGAACTCATAGGTGGTGATAGAGGAAATGGGGAAATATTGGCCAACTGGACAAAGTTGACTGATAATAATAGGTACAAAAGTCTGGGAGATCCAAGGTACTCTGTGGATGGTGGCGGGTATGGGAGTGTTAGTACAGTGATCACCATATACTATAGATCCATATCAAACTTCCACAATACATGCCTCATCAGCTAAACATTTTAAGGGATATTTCACTTCTGATATTCTGAAAGGATGATTCAGAAATAGATATTTTAAAACTATTGTAACAAAAAACTATTATAACAATTTACTTATAAACCATTTGTGAGTATAAAATAGTGGCATAGCTGTGAAGATGTAATGTGTCTTAAACATCACAGAAAATCCAGGTGTGGTATAGAATCTCATCTCCACCTTTCAGGGGGGTTGCTTGTTCCTTTGTAGAATACTCTGTCAGGAATTCTGAACATTTTTGGTCAATGTAAAATTCCTTCTTATGCTATTTCACATTTGTTGATTGAGGTACCATGTAATTTATGAATTTTGGATTATTTTCTTTTTTTTTTAAATTAATTTTTATTGATGCTTTGTGCATTTCATACATTTTTTCCAATTCAGTTCAGGCTTATTTCCCTTTCCCTCCCCCCCCCACCCCATCCCAGATCATGCATTCCGCCATAACTGTCCTGCATCTTTCTCTCAGTTTTTTTTTTCATTTTTAGCTATAAGTGATAATCCATGAGTACAAGCATCCTTCATGCAAAACCTATCTGCAGGCTGTTGTGCCCAAACACCTACAGCCCCACCATCCAGTGGGGGGTGACAGGTTGTTTGTTCAATCAAGTTGATCAAATGAGTGTCCAGACTACATTGCTGTAGTTTCACCATTCACCCCAATCGCAGCCCTTACATTCTACCACGCCCCCTCTTCCGCAGGTTGTTCCCTAGGCTTAGAAAAGGGGTACAGGTGAATGAGAGGTAAAACAGTCCACTCTCTCTGGAGCTGTTGACTTGGACTCTGGTCAATTCTGGCTGTTTCCTTTCATGGGCTGACAGTCTGTCCAGGAATAACCTTTCGATCCTACTAATGAAGAACAAGCAATTAGATATATAGGTATTTAAGCAGCACCAATAGTTATGGTAGGTTACTTTAGCATAGACACATGTTTGGATATGTTAATCCATGAATTACAATTTTCCCCCTGTTAAATATGACAGGGTCTTACTGTGGCTTATAACATCTAACCTGTAGAGGATGTAAGCTTGTGGCATCAGCCATGGGTTATTTCTCCAAGGGGAGAGCCAATAGCCAATTAGATTTGGGATATACAGGCACATGGCTGCCTCTGCTGCACAGTATTTTCTAATTCAGACCTGTTACTTTCATTTATTTTACCACACTAATGAAAACTTCATCCTCAAAGCTTGGCCCAATTCAATAACATAATGGAGCTTTCTCTCTCTCTCTCTCTCTCTCTCTCTCTCTCTCTCTCTCTCTCTCTCAATTAAGGTAATGTCTCAGTCTCTTCTATGAACAATTTAAATACTCCTTATGAAATCAAGGTCAAACAATTTGCTGAAAATTCCACTTAGCTTCTTTGTTGTTATTTTATGAACTTCTTTCTTGGCAGGAACAGAAGGTCATGACTCACATAGTGAGTAGAAATCTATGTGTCATAAGAATGTGAAAGGGTCATACTCAGTCAAATTAGCTAGGTGGGAAGAAAGAGAGCTGGTAATGAAAGCAAGATGAGGCTTACATATTTTGAAGTGACAGTTCTCATAGCATAAAAGCTGGCTGGTGTGTTGTCAGCCTGTGAGAAAGAATATCATTATGCTGACATATGCTACATAGGTTCTTGAACAACTTCACTTTTGTATTTGTGAGTTACTATTCTCCATAGATGTTTATATCACATCCAGTAGTTAACCAAAGACTAAAAATGAGCATTAGTCTACACAGGTCTTGTTTTCCTGAATGTAGCCAATCAGGGTCAGAAAAATTGCAATGAGTCCAGGATATGAACATAGAATGAGGAAGTTTAGCCAAGAACTATAGCTGGAAGTGCACAGGAGCTGATGCATCAGGAGTTTGGAGACTCAAATAGAAGCAACCACTGAACCTCCTCTGGAAAGGGAGGAGAGTCACTCAGCGGTAATGCAAACAAAGTGACTCACATCATGGAGACTTTTTCTTAAGAGCTATCAATCAATTTAACATGGGTCGTAGCATAAAATGCTAGGAACTTAGCACTTCAAATAGAATTTTTATTTCATCATACCAAATGCTGTTAAGAGTTATGGTGATTGCTGAAAATGGAAAAGAGTGGGTTTGTAAAGGTGAAATGTGTGAGGCTCTAACTGGTATTGTCAGTTTTGTGCAAAGCCAGTACATTCCTTATGCACACATTTGTAAACTTTATGAGGTAACAGTTATTAGTCTTCTGTTGTAAAACTATCAGACTAATATTTTAGCGCCATTTTCACATGCATACTATAATTTTCCATGTTTCCCAAGCAGAAAAGAATAACAAGAATGTTCATTGTGAGTAGAGCCTTGGTTACCCCTGGGAGCTGAAGCAGTGATTCCCTCTCATAAGATGGAACTGTGGTCCCCTCACAGGAGCCTGAAGCTTTAGAACCACAGTCCACATCTCTCTAAGGTAAGCTGATAGTGGAGCAGAGTAGAGCATGGAGGACTTCCTGATGTTGGGCAGCAGTTTCAATCTTCTCTGACTGTCTGCATTCCCCACAGCTCCATCCTCTGTGGTCTTAGGTTGTGGATGCTGGGGAAGCTTTGCCTCTGATGCTGCAGAAAGAGGAGGTATCTATGGTTTGAAGATTCTGGTCTTAGAAGGATTCACTCTCTGCCTCCCACCTCCCCTGAGCCCCACTTCCCTGGGTTCCTCATTCTACATGTGGTCCTGGTTATCTAGGCCTTGATATTTGACGTCTTTCATTACCAGGAATCACAAGATTTCCATTAATTTCTTACTAATCTTCGGCAGCCCCAGTAGGCCTGCCCTTACGCCCTAACCGAACTTTTACAGATAAAAATCACCATCTCTTAAGTAAGAAAAAAGAGAAAAAATAGAAAATGCTACAATAAATAAACTGATAAAATCAATTATGTTTTATATAAATTAAAATTATATATATACACACTATTATTTTTGAATATTGTTCACTGACACAACTCTATGTACTACCAACCTTCAAGAATAATGTCAAATTTTTATCTGTTCTTCTAAAGTGAGTTTACCACTGAATAATTTCCAAAATTTCCAACTTTAAAAATGTCTTTTGATGTGGTCATGTTATTTCTTAAAGAAAATTAATAAAATATTAACACAATATTTTTAAATAAAAAAAGAATAATATCAGGAATGGTAAGATGATTGTCTAAGATCTCACATTCAAAAATGGGCAACATTTTTGCTGAAATAAAATTGTTTGAATTTCAAATCCTTGGTATTATCTCAATCCCTGGTTAGGTAAACTAGGTGATTTTCTAAATTTTGATGGAACTAGTATCAAATATTTCTTCTTAGGTTTCAAGGAAGAGCAAGTGGTGGTGAGGCATACCTTTTCTTTACTTGGGAACAGGTGAAGTAAGTTTTCCCATCTCTCTTGTCCCAAGAACACAATATACTAGGTGACACCACACAGGCACAGTTTTTTGTTGTTTTGTTTTGTTTTGTTTTGTTTTGTTTTTGTCTTTTCGAGACAGGGTCTCCCTGTAGCCCCAGCTGTCCCAGAACTCACTCTGTAGACCAGGCTGGCCTTGAACTCACAAAGATCCACTTGCCTCTGCCTCCCAAGTGCTAGGATTAAAGCCGTGTGCCACCACACCCAGCTATAAGCACAGTTTTAAGCAAGATTTTAGAGAATAACTCTAGGTAACTGGAATAAAAATAAAACAGTCCTTTAATAAAGTACATGTATCTCTTATCCTTCAGTAAACTAGGCTACACATGCCTGTATCCATTTTATTTATTAAATTAACAGAAATGCTTGCATATGCAGTTCTGAAAATTAATAGCAAGTTGGCACATACGAGCATGTAATGTAGGAACTCTTTCCAGTTTTGTTGCCTTGCAAGCCACAGCCCCACAATCAAACTTATAAAATTAAAAGAAGTGTTATTCATTTTGTCTTGTGGTTTTCTGAACCTCGTGCAGCTCTGTTTAAGATTATTTCAAATGACTATCAATTTAAGGTACTAAATGGAGTGTTTACTCCTACATATAATGTAAAAATAAACAAAGTATAGTTCTAAAGTTAAATATGTACAATAGACAGATATTTGTTACAAATTAAAAAATATAGTACTATAAAGCAGACTTCACAGAGGAAATATATTTTCAAATACTCATATTTTATCCCCTCTTAACAATGAGTAATACTTTTTGATGAGTCATGATATAGTCACAAATGCTTATTGAAAATGATGTACTAGGAACAATTTTAGATACTGTTGACATAGTTATGAATGATGCAGAAAGGTCTTTGCCCATACAGTTCATCCACATTAGAAGAGGTTTTAGAAACTATACTAAAAAAATAGACACTGCAGTTGGAGCTCTCCTACTACCTTCCTATATCTTCTAAACCCACGATGGCACATTCTGACGGTGACCCGACCCTTGGCGTTTGGCTGCTTCTCAATATCCTCATATATCTCTGTGTCTAAGATACAACACATTTATCAAGAATTCCTGAGGCTATCTCAGCAGTTAAGAGCATGGCTGTTTTTGCAGAGGACCTGGAGTCAGTTCCCAGCACCCACATAGCAGCTAACAATCATCCATAACTCTAGTTCTGAGGGATCTGACACCCTCTTCTTCCCTCTGTGGGCACCAGGCATACACATGTCACACTTACATGCATACAGGTAAAGCACTCATATACATAAAATACAAATAAATAAAATTTAAAAATTCTTCTCAAACTCATTTATTTTAGCTACATGTCTATAAATTTATATAGAGACTTGTGGAACCACATACCTATTAAACACCTATTCCCCTTCATCCCTCCCCTCTACTTTCTATATATTCATATAAACAAGATCATAAACATGTGTCCCTTTGTTGTGTGTCTTTATATTTTATTAATTATCAGAGGTAGCATACAAATGACTGGGATTCATGATGGCATTTCACACATACACTGTACTTTGTTCTTGTTCATCCTCTCCATTCACTCCCTTCCACTGTCCTCACAGCTCCTTTCTCCTGACTCTTTTCTTTCCCTCAAATAGTCCCCTTCTCCTTTCCTGTCACATGTGCTCTGTCACCCTGCTTCTGCTGCCTCCGGCTCACTTAAATCTTTTCATTTCTTCATTTGGTCCCCTTTCTAGTGTACGAGTTACACACACACACACACACACACACACACACACACATTTAAATCTAGATTCTACCTAAAAGATAAATCATGCAGTATTTATCTTTCTGACTGTAGCTTATTTCACTAAACATAATAATTTCTAGTTTCATGTATTTTCCTGAAAATGTCATGATTTTATTTTTATTTCTTGTACATGATTTTGTTTGGTTGTATTAATTATTTTAAATTATCATTTAGAGTAATGGATTTCACGATGTCATTTGTATACACTTTGTTCATCTGTCTTCCTCAGTCTCCTTCCTGTCTTTCTCACCTCTTGTGTTGGTCCTTCTCCTTCCTCCGGTAACTCTCTGGGTACATGCACATGTATGTTATTACCCTCCTTATTTTTCCCTCCTCCCAATACTTCCCCCCCCAAAATGGTCTGCTTCCTAGTTTAATGACCCACATACATACTCAGGTATATGCACATCTATAAAAGTTAAAAATTCAGCATCCAACCATGAGGGAAAACACATGTCATTTGTCATTTTCAGTCTGGGTTACTTCACTTAATATAAAAATTTCCTGTTGGCTATTGGCTCCCTCCTTGGAGGAATAACCCATGGCTGATGCCACAAGCTTACATCCTCTACAGGTTAGGAGATGTTACAAGCCACAGTAAGACCCTGTCATATTTAACAGGGGGGAAAAATGTAATTCATGGATTAACATCATCCAAACATATGTGTCTATGCTAAAGTAACCGACCATAACTATTAGTGCTGCTTAAATACCTATATATCTAATTGCTTGTGCTTCATTAGTAGGATCGAAAGGTTATTCCTGGACAAACTGTCAGCCCATGAAAGGAAACAGCCAGAATTGACCAGAGTCCAAGTCAACAGCTCCAGAGAGAGTGGACTGTTTTACCTCTCATCCACCTGTGCCCCTTTTCTAAGCCTAGGGAACAATCTGCGGAAGAGGGGGCGTGGTAGAATGTAAGGGCTGCGATTGGGGTGAATGGTGAAACTACAGCAATGTAGTCTGGACACTCATTTGATCAACTTGATTGAACAAACAACCTGTCACCCCCCACTGGATGGTGGGGCTGTAGGGGTTTGGGCACAACAGCCTGCGGATTGGTTTTGCAAGAAGGATGCTTGTACTCATGGATTATCACTTATAGCTAAAAAATGAAAAAAAAAACTGAGAGAAAGATGCAGGACAGTTATGGCAGAATGCATGATCTGGGATGGGGTGGGGGTGTGGGGGAAGGGAAAGGGAAATAAGCCTGAACTGAATTGGAAAAAATGTATGAAATGCACAAAGCATCAATAAAAATTAAATTAAAAAAATTTCCTGTTCTATCTATTTTCCTGAAAATGTCATAAATTCATTTCATTTACAGTTCAATAAAATTTATTGTGTGTATACCAGATCCTCTTTATCCATTCATCAGTGATGGATGTCTCCATTGTTTCCAGTTCCTCGATATTGTGAATAATGCAAGCATAAACATGGGTGTGCAAACAGCTCAGTAGGACTTACAGTCCTTGGGTATGTAGCCAGTAGTTGTTTATTTGAGTCATATGGTAGTTTTAATCTTAGGCTTTTGAGAAACCTTCGTGTTTGTCTCCAGCATGGTTGAGCAGTTTGCACTCCCTTAAGGAGTAAGGATTTCTCTTTCCTTACATTCTCATCAGCCCTTATTATCATTTACTTTCTTGATGATAGCTATTCAAAGCAGTTTTGCCTTGCATTTCCCTGAAGACAAAAGAAGTTGAACACTTTTCAAATATTGACTGACCACTGAGCTTTCTTTTTTTTATTATTAATTTGATTTGTTTCTGTATGTGTATGAATGCACTGTCTGCATGCAAGTCTGTGCACCCGTGTCGTGCAATGCCTCGGAGGTTAGAAGAGGGTGTTGGATTCCCCCGGAACTGTAGTTCTCCTGGAATTGGAGTTTCAGACGGCTCTTGGCGCCATGTGGGTGCTGGGGATCGAACCCGGGTCCTCTGCAAGAGCGTCAGTGCTTTTTTTTTGAAACTGACAACTGAGTTCATTAGCCAGTTTTAGTAACTGGACAATTTGGATTTGGGGTGTGTTGTTTTTGAAGATCTTACAGATTCCATCTATAAATTACTTGCCTATTATATACCTGACAACATTTACTCCCATTCTGTAGGCTTCCTATCTCTTCACTCTCATAATTGTTTGCTTTGCTGTGCAGAACATTTTAATTTCATGCAATTCCATTCGTCAATTCTTGGGATTATCTCCTGTGCTAGTTTTTCATAAAAGCTCTGCCTGTTTCTGCATCCTGAAGCATGTTTTTCTTTAGCAGACTAAGTGCTTAAATTAAGATTTTTTTTATTGGTTTTGAATTTATTTTGTGAAGTGTGGGAGATGTGTATTTGATACCTGTTGTATTCAAAATACTTTAAAACTCTGTTAGCAAATGAATACGAGTATTTCATAGAATCCTGCCTTATTCAATAAAGTGTACTCCAGTTTATCTTAGATGGATATCAGCTGAGCTCCCAAGACTCTATTTTACACTGTGTTTTCTCTTTCCCTCTGAAAAGTTCACTGTTTTATAGCCTTGTCCTTTTGTGGTATTTCTCTCATTATTTCAACCACATACTCTTTTCCTTACTAAAAACAAACTTTCAATCATCATTTTGGATGTCATTTAGTTACCATCTATCAACATGTTAAATAATTAATGATTGTGAGTATTCCAAATACTCAACTTTACTGAAATAATTCTGCATAATATGAGTGAGAGTTTCCTAATAGTGTAACATAAATTTGTAATTTTATGGCAAATAATCTTTAAAAGGATCAATACAATGACATGATTTACTGAATTGTTTGGTAAAATGGAACACTTTTCCACTTGGCTAAATAACTCCCCATGCATCTGGACCTGATTAATTTGTTTTGCTAAGAAATTGGAGAAATCACAATCTTCACATAGTTATCACAAGTAACTGGTAAATATTGCAGGTATAGAAAAACAGTTGATATTCTAAAAAAGTAAATGTAAAGGCTGGAAATCAGGACCTAAAAATCCACAACTTGAATAGACTTTTAAACACATAACAATAGAAATAGCAATTTAAACCCATAACTACAGGAAATATCAGAATTTGTAGTTAACAAAATTTTGGGTCCTACTAATGGTCTCAAGATACCAAAAATAGCTATTGTGAACCTTACCCTGCTCTAAACAAATTAAATTAAATTACAAATTAAATAAAAAGAAAAAGGAAAATGTGTTATTTTTATCACTGTTTAGGAGAACGTTTCACAAGGAGGCAGTAAGGTCTATTAGTAGGCCATGGAAGAAACTGGAGATTGAATTCTATTGTGACTGTATAATTAGTTCGCTTTAGAATTTGCAAATACTATTTACAACCTATAAGTTTGCTCTGGATTGATGCCCTCTGATAGCTTTAAAACATGTTTGAGAAAATGTGGGGAGTGGGTGTGGCGACAGTCCTAAGAAGGCACCCGAGACTTTAGCCAAGTTTTATGACTAACACCTGAGTCTTATGACTAACACCTGATTCCCTCCTACCTCTAAGTAAAGCCACGCTCACCGTTTGAGCTGTGCAGGTGCACCCTGTACACAAGATCAGGCCAGATGATACCAATAGACTGAGGCCACGCAACCTGAGCTGGGAAGATGGATAGATAGAGGGACTTTCTAGTCTTAGGGGAGTAGCTTGCTTGCCTGAGGAAGGAGAAGGCTTGGAGAAGGGAGAAGGCTTAGAGGGAAAGACCTGAGGCTTAGAGGGAGAAGCTTGGAGAAGGAGAAAAGATGTGCCTGACAAGACCTGCCTTCCTGAATAAACCACTTTGAGAATAGCAAGCGAGAGATGCTTTGTTACTGCGCTTCATACAAGTGTTTCCTACAAGTGTGCAAGTGTTTCATACAAGAAAATATTACATAATCATCTAGTATAGCACACCACACACTGAGCCTCTGAGAATTTACAAGACCATTGCCCACTCAAAGCCTTCTCCATCGCTTTCTAATTCTATGATATTCTTACGCATCTTAAAAAATGACTTTAATTTGAGGAATTTTTTCAGTCTATAACCACAACTCTTTTTTTTAATTTTTATTTATTTGTTTATTTAATTTTTTCGTATATGTATGAATGTACCGTCTGCATGTAGTCTGTGCACCTGTGTCATACAATGCCGTGGAGTTCAGAAGAGTGTCTCGGATTCCCCTGGAACTGGAGTTCTCCTAGAATTGGAGTTATAGACGGGTCTCAGCCGCCATGTGGGTGCTGGGGATCGAACCCGGGTCCTCTGCAAGCGCAGTCGGTGCTCTTAACCGCTAGGCTATCTCTCCAACCCCTATAACCACAACTCTTAAGGCTCACTAGTTCTACATAGTTGCTATGCTGCAGTCTTCTGACCTCCAGTGCACTGTCTTCATAGAGTGTTGGACTGGAAATAAAGCATTCATTATTTCATCTAATCAGAAACATTTATTAAGTATATACTAGATGGGATGTGCTGAAAGAAACCGGAAAGCAAAGTACCTTCATGCTCCTGACTCGGTAGAAAATGAGTTGGATAATGAGCAGGTCCATGCTAAAGGAGAGGAAGTGATATTTGGTATAAAAAGTAGCATAGGGACAGGGCTTCTGTGGTGGTGTAGACTTCTGATGGAGAATTTTAAAGATGGGGTCAAATGAATGGAGGACAGGGCTTGGGCAGAGGACTAAGGACAAAAATTTGAGACTGTTTTGACTTGAGTAAATATTTGTTTTGGTGGTGCTCCATTCCTGCTAAAAATAGAGGCTAGGTTAGAACTAAATTGTGATCATTTCTAAGGAGCAGTCTAGAGAGACTCTTTGTCGCGTCCCCCTTCATCCAGCGAAAGAAGACACGACACGAGAGCGATCTTCCTCAAGCAGTTTATTTGGGTAACCTTATATCTGCTCTCCCTCTGTCCCTTCCTGGTTCACCACCTATAAGGCATGTCACAACCAATCGACTTCCACCACGTGGGTCTCAAGGATAGGGTATCTCTATGCAGAACAGAGGGCTTCAGCAAAGCCAAACCAAATAAGGACATGTTTGCTGCATGGAGCGCTCACCCCCGTGGGGGTGGGAGGCAGAAACCAGCGCCATCTTTGAGGCGTGGCACGCTGCAGCTCCCAACAGTTCCCCCTTTTTGTTTTAATAGAGCATGATCTCGAGGCCGCAGATGGCTGAATTCAACAATCCCCCCTGTCTTAGGATCATTCCTTCATTAAACCCATCATAGGATACCCCATCGCCCTGAGGGTTCCATGCCTTAGGTAGAAGGAAAGTTGCCCATCTCTGAGTAGGATCGTGAAGACATTCAGGGGTGACACGACCTTTAAGATTTTTGCATAATTGAGAGCCAAGCTTGTGGGGAATGTCCATCTTCAATGGCAGCAAAAGCCTGTGCTAGTAAAGCCATGTTCCGCTGTCAAGATACTCTCATTTTACAAAGACACCACAGGAAGAGGAAAGATACGAACAACATTACGCATGCCAAGGATCCCAACCCCGCCCATTCCTTGAGATGATTCATGGCTGTTGAGATCCAGGATGACAGTCCGATGGCAAGGTCCAGGTCCACTCGCGTTGAATTCACTGTCACTATTTCCACTCTTAGTTGGGTCACCAATCATTCAAACTGCTCAGACCAGTTTCCTAGAAGATAGCTAGAAAGTTGTTTAGATAGATTTGCAGCATGGGAAAAGTTATTATACTGAATACTAGTTACGCAGAGGCCTGAATGTTTAAATTCACATCCTAATTGTGCTATTTGCCACAATATATCTATCTCTTCCTGGACAAGATCAATGCGTTGATTAACAATCATCAGTCCTCCTTTCAGGAGGATGTTGATATGTAGCTGAGTGTCCAGGGCCTGGGCAACATTGGAGGACAAGTTATTTAAGGCCAAGGCCAGAATTTCCCCCAATTAATGCCCAAACAATGTGGAGCATATTTAGGTTGGCGGGGTGCTTGTTCTTCCCCATGCTTAGCTGGCCACCATCCACTAATCCAAGAGGCATTGGCAGAATGACAGGGTCCATAGGAATCCTCTGGCAAATCAAACCAAGCCGCTATCTGATTATACATCTGAACACATTTTGAATTTTCGCTAATATTTCTAACCTTAAGAAAATATGGACTACCACTTAATGCAAAACTTCTATTTTCATTAATACTGGCTATTCCTACATCTAAGGGCAAATAGGGTACATCCCAAGATGAATTAGTACTAAAAAGGCGAGGGAAAAGCTTAGCATCATGGCGAACTGGCATTGGTCTCGGGAACACCGACAGTATCCCCCATCGCGGATCCATCCGGGTTGGTGTTACCAGACTCAGGATCAGCGACAGCAGCGTCAGCAGGGGAATCTTCATCCTGAGAAGTTTTGTTACACTTTCTGGTGAGTCTTTCTGGCACCCACACGGGGTCAGTTCGATTCTGTGGAAAAACACAAACAGAGCCTCTCGCCCAGACCAGGACTGGGTCCGGTCCATTCCACTGTCCTGTAAGTATATCCTTCCATTTTACATATCCTTTTTCCTTTCCTTCATGCCACTGATGTCGATCAGCAGCAGAATTATTATTATTGTCCAAATTTAAAAAATTTAAAGTGAAGAGGGTTAATAAGAGCCTATCTTTTGGCCGTTTGTTCTTCCCAATTCCCCCCTTTTGTTTTAATAGACACTCTTTCAGCGTGCAATGAGCACGTTCTATAATTCCCTGTCCTTGTGGATTATAAGGTAGACCGTGAGAGCAGACAACATTTATCTGCCGACAAAATTGGGTAAAGGAAGCAGAGGTATAAGCAGGACCATTATCTGTCTTCAGAGAAAGGGGTTTTCCCCAGGCTGCCCAAGCTTCAAGGCAATGTGTGATTACATGGCATGCCTTTTCTCCAGTCATGGGTGTGGCGTGTATCACGCCAGAGTATGTATCAACAGATACATGCACATATTTTAGTGTGCCAAACTCTGGAATCACCGTACGGGCCGCCACTTGTCGCATCCCCCTTCATCCAGCTAAAGAAGACACGACACAAGAGCAATCTTCCTCAAGCAGTTTATTCGGGTAACCTTACATCTGCTCTCCCTCTGTCCCTTCCTGGTTCACCACCTATAAGGTATGTCACAACCAATCGACTTCCACCACGTGGGTCTCAAGTATAGGGTATCTCTATGCGGAACAGAGGGCTTCAGCAAAGCCAAACCAAATAAGGACATGTTTGCTGCATGGAGCGCTCACCCCCGTGGGGGTGGGAGGCGGAAACTGGCGCCATCTTTGAGGCGCGGCACTCCGCAGCTCCCAACAGCTCTTTTAATTTATTTTGGCAGTAGGGAGTCAGTAAAGCTTTGAGCAGTAGTGGAAAGATTAAAGCTGAGTTTTAAGAATGACTCTGGTTGCATATGTGCCAGGTTAGGAAAGATCACATCAATGCTTTGATGTTAACCACAAGTGGCCTCCTATGCTATTCACAGGGAAAGGAGGATCAAGGCCATGCTCCTACCATGTTCCTCATTCCTCAGGAGCCACAGTCATGCTAGCATCCAAGCTGAGCCATCAACACACCCATCTCTATCTGCCAACAGCTTCTCTGCTTTGGTCCCACCCATCCCTCAGCTGGGCCTTCTCTTCAGTGAAATGTAGCTGATGTCTATTGCAGGAAATTTTTGCTCCAACATCACCTCCCCAAGTCTGATTTAACTGCATATCTCACTATCTTTCTTAGTAATTATAAACTATTATGAGAAGGAAAAAAGTTGATAGAAAAATGAATAAATGTAGAATGCTACAACAGTTACAAATGCTTTTATTGTGTGCTATTGCCAAAGGACATACCGGTAGTTGATTTCCTAGGAGAAATTGAATGTCAAACATATATCCTAACATCTTTTCTTCATTTCTTTCTGAAGGTGAGTCCAGCCACTGTTTCTCCCAGTCTTTAACCATTACCTTTTTTATTTTAATTTTTTATTATTATATTTTAAGGCATTCACAATATAAGAGCACAGTTGTTTTCAGATCATATTGATGTTGCTCAGTTTGCTATACAATTAGGTAATTGGTGCTAGCATCCACAGATGAGGGATACCATTGGTCGTTTGTTTTTCTGGGACTGTGTTACTTCACTCAGCATGATATCTTCTAACTCCAGTCATTTCACTGCAAAGGTCATGATGTCATCTTTCTTTACCACTGTATAGAACTCCACTGTATAGATGTACCACATTTTCTCTATCCACTCGTCAGTTGAGGGGCGCTTGGGTTGGTTCCAGCTCCTTGCTATTGTGAAGAGAGCTGCAATAAACATGGCTGTGTATGTATTTCTGTGGTAAGACGAGTCTTGTGGGTACATGCCCAGGAGTGGTATGGCTGGGTCAGGTGGCAAGTTCATTCCAAGTCTTCCAAGGGTTCTCCACACTGCTTTCCATTGTGGCTGTATGAATTTACATTCCCACCAGCAATTGACGAGTGTTCCTCTTTTCCCACTACCTCTCCATCACTTTGTATCATTTGTTTTCTTGATCCTAGCCAGACTTATTGGAGTAAGATGATAAAGTGGTTTGATTTGCATTTCCTTAATGATTGATGATGTTGAACACTTCTTAAGATGTTTCTCAGCCATCTCTAATTCCTCACATGTAAGTCTCTGTTTAGCTCTTTGCTCCATCTATTTGAATGGATCATTTGTTTTCTTTCTTCTTTGTTTTTTGAGTAGTTTACATATTCTGGAAATCAAAGTCAGATGTATCTGGATTGAAGGTTTCCTCCCACTCTGTGGGATTTCTCTTCACTTCCATGATTGTTTCTTCTGATGTACAGAAGCTTTTGAGTTTAATGAGGTCCCATTTGTCGGTTTTTGACCTTAATTATTGTGCAACTGATGCCTGATTTAGGAAGACTTTTCCTACGCCAATGTCTTGTAGTCTGCTGCCAACTTTTTCTTCTATCGCCTTCAGAGTTTGGGGTTTCATGTTGAAGTCTTTAATCCATCTGGAGTTGACTTTTGAACAAGGCAAGAGGTAGGGGTTTAATTTTATTCTTCTGCAAGTGGTGATCCAATTTTGCCAGCACCACTTCCTGAAGATGCTGTCTTTTCTCCATTGTGTCTTCTTGGCCCCCATGTCAAATATGAGATGGCTGAAATTGTATGTGCTCAAGTTTGGATCTTCGGTTTTGTTCCATTGGTCAACAATGGTCAACAACAAAAACAATGGTTTTCGTGCCAGTACCAACCTGTTTTTATGACTATATTCCAGTAGTATAGTTTGAAGGCTGGTATAGAGATTCCCCCCTGTATTGTTCTTTTCAATCAGGGATGTTTTGGTTATTGGGGGTCTTTTGTTTTTCCAAATGAAATTAAGGACTTTTTTTCCCCAAGACTATGAAGAAACTCTTGGGGTTTTTAGTTGGGATTGCATTAAATCTATACAATAGTTTGGGTAGAATGGACATTTTTACTATATTAATTTGCCCAATACATGAGCACAGGAGGTTTTTCCATCTTCTGAAGTCTCCTTCAATTTTTTCTTCAACAGTTTAAATTTTTTGTTGTAGAGATCTTTGGTGTCTTTGGTTAGGTTTGTTCCTAGGTATTTTGTTTTTGAGGCTATTGTGAGTGGGAAGGTCTCCTTGAATTCCTTCTTCAGTTGCTTGTTTTTGGTGTAAAAAAAGTCTACTGATATTTCTAGGTTAATTTTGTATACTGACACCTTACTGAAGCTCTTAATCATTTCTAGGTGATTTCTGGTGGAGTTTTTAGCATCCCTTAAGTAAACAATCATATCATCAGCAAAAAGGGATAGCTTGACTTCCTCTTTTTCAATTAGTACTCCTTTAATTTCTTTTTATTGTCTTATTGCCCTAGCAAGTGTTTCAAGCACTATATTGAAGAGGAGTGATGACAGGGGGCAGCCTTGCTGAGTTCCTACCTTTAAAGTGAATGTTTCTGTCGTTTCCCCATTTAGAATGATATTGGCTGTGGGTTTCCTGTACATGGCTTTGATTTCATTGAGGAATGATCCCTCCAATCCAATTTCCTCTAGGACTTTAAGCATGAAGGAATGCTGGATTTTGTCAAAGGCTTTTTCAGCATCAATTGAGATGATGGTGTGCTTTTTGTCTTTCAGTCCATTTATATGTTTGATATTTATTGATTTTCATATGTTGAACCATCCCTGCATCTCTGGTATGAATCCAACTTGGTTATGATGGATGATCTTCTTGATCGTGGGTCTGTATGTGGTTTACCAGTATACTGTTTAGAATTTTGGCATCTGTGTTCATTAGGGAGATGGGTCTATAGTTCTCCTTTTTGGTTGTATCTTTACCTGGTATTGGTATTAGAGTGATGCTGGCTTCATAGAAGGAATTTGGAGAATTACCTCTGATTGTATACTTCTAAACAGTTTCAGTAATAATGGTTATAAGTCTTTTTGAAATGTTTTATAGAATTCTGCCCTGAAACCGTCTGGGCCTGGGCTTTTTTTTTTTTTAGTTTGGAAGTTTCTTATTACATCTTCAATTTCTTTGTATATCATGGGTCTGTTTAAGCTGTTGATCTCTTCTTGGTTGAGCTTGGGTGACTCCCAGGATTTCATATATTCATCTATTTCTCCTAGATTTTCAAACTTAGTAGAGTATATGTTTTTGAAGTATTACCATATGATTTTCTGGATCTTTTCATTGTCTGTTGTGATATTTCCATTTTCATCATGGATTGTATTGATTTGGAGTTATTCCTTCTTTCTTTTGGTTAACTGGGCTAGAGGTCTGTCAATCTTGTTTATTTTTTCAGTGAACCAACTTTTGGATTCATTGATTTTTGTATTGTTTTCTGTGTTTCTATTTCATTGATTTCTGCTCTGATTTTTTTATTTCTTCCTTTCTGTTGTGTTGAGGGTCCATCTGTTGTTGCTTCTCAAGTGATTTTAGCTGCAGTGTTAGATCGTTCACTTTCACTTATGCTCTTTCTGTTTTTCTAATGGAGGCACCCAGGGCTATAAACTTCCCTGTTAGGACTACTTTTTTAAAATTTTATTTATTTTTGTATATGCATAAATGTACTGTCTGCATGTAGGTTTGTGTATCCATGTAGTGCAATGCCACGGAGGTCAGAAGAGGGCGTCGGATTCCCCTGGAACTGGAGTTAAAGACGGTTCTCAGCCGCCATGTGGGTGCTGGGGATCAAACCCAGGTCCTCTGTAAGAGCAGTCGCTGCTCTTAACCGCTAGGACATCTCTCCAGCCCAGGACTGCTTTTAAAGTATCCCATAGGTTTTGTTGTGTTGTATTATCATTGTCATTCAGTTCCAGGAATGCTTTTATTTCTTTCTTTATCTCTTCCTTGACCCATTCATTATTCAAGAGTGTGTTGTTTCGTCTCCATGTGTTCTTGTAGATAGTAGGGCTTATCCTGGTGTTGATAGGGAGCTTCATTGCACTATGGTCTGATAGAATGCATGAAATCATTTCAATCTTTTTGTATTTGTGGAGGTTTTATCTGTGTCCCAGTATGTGGTCGATTTTGGAGAATGTTCCTTGGGGTGCTGAGTAGAAAGTGTATTCTCTGGTATTAGGGTGGACTATTCAGTAGATGTCTGTGAGGTCCATTTGGTGTATCATATTATTCAGTTCATATTTCTCTCTGTTTATTCTTTGTCCTGTTGACCTATCCAAAGGGTTCAGTGGGGTATCGACGTCCCCTCCTATGAGTGTACTGCAGTTAATCTGTGCCTTGTGGTCCTCGAGAATTGTCTTTACAAAGTTTCGTGCACCAGAGTTTGGTGCATATGTATTCATAATTGTGAAATCTTCTTGGTAGATTGTTCCTTTGGTAAAAATGCAATGGCCTTCTTTGTCTTTTCTGATTTCTTTTACTTTGAAGTCTACTTTGTCTGATATTAAAATTGCAATACTTGCTTCCTTTTTGGTACCATTGGCTTGGAATATTTTTTCCATCCTTTCACTTTAAGGTGGTGCCTGCCCTTGAAGGTAAGATGTGTTTCTTGTAGACAGCATATCGATGGGTTCTGTTTCCTAATCCAATCTCCCAGTCTATGTCTTTTGAGTGGGGAATTTAGACCATTAATATTTGAGGTTATGACTGATAGTTTTATGTTGCTTCCTTTTGCCTTATTATCCATTTGTGGTTTTGGTTTATATTTCTACTTCTGCAGTTATACTTTTATTTATTTCTCTTTCTAGGTGCCTGGGAATGGTTGCTCCTTTCTTCTGTCCTTTGAAGTGCTTCAAATATTCTCTTAAGGGTTGGTTTTCCAGACATGTATTCTTTCATCTTGTTAATGTCATGGAAGATTTTTCTCTCTCCTTCAACTATAATTGCTATTTTTGCTGGATATAGTAACCTGGGTTGGCATCTATAGTACTTTAACACTGGGAATGCTTTGCTCCAGGTTCTTCTTGCTTTCATAGTTTGCACTGAGAAGTCAGTTGTAATTCTGATAGTTTTCTCCTTATAGGTCACTTGTTTTTCTCTTGTGGATTTCAGAATTTTGTCTTTGTTTTGGGTGTCTAGCATTTTAACTATGATATGGCATGGAGAGTTTCTTTTCTGATCTTGTCTGTTTGGAGTTCTATGTGCTTCTTGTATTTGTATTGGTTTGTCTTTCTTAGTTTGGGGAAATTTTCATCTATTATTCTGTTGAAGATCTGATCAATACCATTCTCTTGGGATTCTTCTCCTTCCTCTCTTCCTATGATGCACAGGTTTGATCTTTTCATAGTGTCCCACAGTTACTGGTTGTTCCATTTTGTGTATTTTTACATTCTTCATAATCTTTCCTTGAGGTTTTTAGTTGTTCTGTGTTATCTTCCAGGTCTGATATTCTTTCTTCTATTTCCTCCATTCTTCTTCCGAGGCTTTTTCCATTCCTTTCCTCTTGATTGGATGAGTGTTTGATTTCCTTTTTCATTTCCTCTTCTGATTTCTTTAGTATTTCCACTTCCTTTTTGAGCTTCTCAATCTCTTCCTGTAGCTCTTTGCTTAGCTGGTTGGTTTCCTTATCTTTTTCAACCTGGGATCTTTTCAGTGTTTCCACTTCCTTCCAGAGTTTGTCTTTCTCTCTCTCTAGTTCTTTCTTGAGGTTTTCATTGTCTTTTCTTTCAAAATTGATTTGCTCTTTATAATCTTGTACTTCTTTATGTTCACAATTGTACTTCTAATATCTGTGTCCTGGGCCATCCCCAGGAGGATCCCACTGTAGGAATCTTCCACAGGTTTGGTAGAACTTGGTGTGGAATTATCCTGGACCTTTCCCATGTTGTCTCTTCTTTGTGTCCCTGGCATATGGGTTTCTCTTTGCCTGTATGCCAATGTGAATCCCAAATGCCTCTTCACTCTGTTGAAGGCTTGCTTTCCTTGTCTCCTTCAGATGCCTTCGTTGTTTGTTTGATTGATTTTTTTTTATCCTTTACTCCTTGCTTATGGAGTGTTGCCTTCTATAAGCTTTATGTTTTCTATTGGAAGTCTAACTCACTCTTCCCTTTCTATTCTGAAAGTTCTCCAAAGAATCCACTCCTTTTGGCAATCCCAGTTGGCGGGGGGGTGGGGGTTGGGGGTGGGGGGTGAGGGGGATGGGGGTGGGGTTGCTTACCTGTGCTTCAGGTGGTCTTGGAAGATCCCTGATCTCAAGACTCACACAAACCCACCTTTTATACCAGCTTGGAGTACCACTCCACCCCCACAGCCACACAAACCAATTGGGCCAAAGACAAGGAAATGCAATCAAACAATCTACCTGGTCAAAACACCCAGCTCCTACCTGTGCTTCAGGTGATCTTGGGAGATCCCCGATCTCAAGACTCATACAATCCCACGTTTTATACCAACTGGGAGGACAACTCCACCCCCACAGCCACACAAGCCAATGGGGCCAAAAACAAAGAAATGCAATCAAACAATCTGCCTGGCCGAAGCACCCAGCTCCTACCTGTGCTTCAGGTGGTCTTGGGAGATCCCCAATCTAATCATTACCTTTAGGAGAAAGCTATTGAAGAAATTTTAATTGTGCTAGCTTTATCCCTAATGTGAAAATTTTGTCAATGTTGAACTTGCAAACAAGCATTCTTCTGTTTGCATACTCCCAAGAGTATTTAGGCAACAAAAATCAGACTCCATGGAAGAGAAGTGGTGGGGGTGGGGAAAGGGAGGGGGAATGGATCTGAGAAGAGATGAGGATAATTTTATTGTATGAAATTCTCAAAAAATAAATAAAGTATTCTCAAAGAATTACTTTATAAATGTTGCATTAGTTATTTTTATTTTATGTGTATGAGTGTTTGTACTGCATGCATGTTAGTGCACCACTTGTTCAATGCCCCATAGAGGCAGCCAGAAAAGAGTGTCAGATCCCTGGGAACTGCAGTTGCAGGTACTCTGGAATAATAGCCATTGTTCTTAACTTCTGAGCCATCTCTCTAGCCACTAAAAATATTATTCAAAAGAAAAATGAATCCCTTGTGTTCTTGTAATTGAGTTCCTATTGTCTGACCTTGACTGCTTGCATTCTAAGTCACACCAAGTTCCAGATTCTCAGGAAGGCTCCATCTAGGGACTTCCTTCACAGCCACACAAGAGGTGGTAGTATAGCTCAACTGGAAGCTTTGTCCACAACTCTGGCTCCTTCTGTGTCTGTGCTCTTAGGCCTTCAGGTCACAATGGAGTTCATGGCCATGTGATAGGCTTGGTACTTGTAAAGTTGCCTGTGCACATATCAATTATGTCATACCCCCACCTATAGCAGGAGATAGACCAATACAAGGAAACCACATCAGATGCTGTGACTGCTCTCTAAGTATACTGGGATGGCACCTCTGAATAAGTTTAGGTCAACATGGAGGCATACACATCCTAAGCCCACAGAAAGCATGAAGCATAATGGAAGAGCAACAATGGAGGATAAGTTGCCTTTCAGAGCATTCTAGATATTCACTGTCCACTCTTGTGTTGAAGTAGAATTGAAGGCTCTCTAGCTGTCCTGAGGATTCAGGATCCATAATTTACATAGGAATATAGATAAAATCAACACATCAAGATTGAGCCTGTCTTCCTACCTTCAACTTGGACTCAGTCAAGGATTTGGAAATAATTAAGTAGTATTTTCTAAGATTGTGTTTGGATATTTGAAGGTCTTCGGAGTTTATGACTTGAACATATATTTGAGAAACTAGCTTTTAAAATATTGATAAGTTGAAAATAATTTGAAGTTAATTGTCCTTCCTTTTAAGAAATGTTCTTGTTTTGTTTTGTTTTATAGTGATACTAGGATTACACCCAGGGCCTTTTAAGTTAAATAAGCTCTCTACCACTGTGATATCTCCATCCATCTTATTCCTTTTAGAAATAAAGTCAGAAAGTTTTCTGTTTTCTTCAGTAATAAACAAAATGATAATCTAGTAAGAAGAACAAAGTATATACACTATGACCTTGGTTCACATTATGAACCAGGTTTGATCTCATGACTTCATGTAAATTATGCTCTAGAAATTTTGAAACCTTTAACCTAGAAAATGAAAACCACTATATAAAATAATTGTATTAGTTCCTATCATGTTGCTGTGATAAAAGTGCATGGCAGAAACAACTTCAGGAAGGAAAGGTTCATTTGGGCTCACAGCTTCAGAATATTCAACCCAATGTGGTGGAGAAGGCACAGCTGAGCAACTCAGTCCATGGGAGTGGGGTTGGATGTAGATGCTATTCACATCCTGGAAGACCAAGATATATAGAGAGAGGCTCCTGCCAGAGACTAGACATAACCCTCAAAAGTCTGTCCTTAGTGACCTGTTTCTGCTATCAAGGACACAATTCCTAAAAGTTTCACAACTTCCCAAGCTAGTACTACAGGATGGGAAATAATCATTCAAAATTTAAGACAATGGTGCACATTTCAGATGTAAACCATAACAGTAACTCAAAGGGATTTTCTAAAAATATGTCAAATTGCTCAATACTGTGTTCTGAGTAAACAGTAGCAATTGTCAGTAAATATTTATCAAAATGGAATCTGGTTCTATTCAGGAGATAAATTGAAATAAATATTTATAATGAACTTACCATGATTCAGTCAGTGAGATTCTGAACATTTAAATATTCTGTTCAATACTCTTAAAGATGACATGTAAATTACAAATTATACAAGACACTAATGTGTGCCTAGCTAACTATGAATGCTTTTGGTCCATGTTCCTCTTCATTAAGAAGAACAATCACCCTGCTGCTTGAGGTCTTTGGTAGTTAATAAGCACCTCAAAGTTAATTAAAGGATATGTTTTACTAATTGCTAAAATCTAAGGAATTTGACTGAAGCATATGGAGCATTATTTCTTTCTGGATACATGAGTCTAGACTGTTCACTTAAAAAAGACCATCTCCAATCCCAAATCTTGAATTTCTTCCCATGTTTAAGACAATACAACCCCATATTAACAGGAAATAAGAGAAATTTTCCCAATATCAACAGTTTGGGTTGATAGAACAAACCAGAAGCTCAGGGAAACAGGAGCTTCCTGTGGAAAGGCCAGCAGGCAAGAGACAGCACCATAGACAGAGGTCTTGAGTAGAAAATGGGAGTTCATCATTTCACCTGGGGAAAATGATGTGATGTCACTACAATAGATAAGGAGTGCGTGAGCTGGAAGGGATGTGTGGGTGGACAGCAGCCATTCCAAACAGGCATTCCACACCTACAGCTCAGAATTCATTCTTGGGCAGCAAAGACTTACTGTAGTGATAGAATGCTAGACAAGGATGCCAGCCACTGTAAAAAGTAGGAACATTCTGTGAGAGAGTGGGACACGGACGTTGAAACAAAGATTCCAGTCATCCTGAGTCCAAGTTCACAGTACTGGGAATCTGACTGTTAGGACTTCATTTTATTGCATTGCATTTTATTTATTTTGTGAATAGGGGTGTGGATACACGCTATGTCCTGACTCAGAGCAGCTTGCAGGATTTGGTTCTCTCCCTCTACCACGTGGGTCCCTGGGATAGAACTTGGGTTTTCAGGTTGATGAAAATACATTTACTTACTCAGACATCTTTCTAGCCTTTTACTTTATTCTCTTCTCTCTGTCTCTCTCTCTCTCTTTCTCTCTCTCTCATTCTCTATCTATCTGTGTGTGTGTGTGTGTGTCATATGCATACACATGTATGACAGGGCATGAGGCAAGATGTCAAGTGTCATGCTCTCTTTCATTCTCTATCCTATTCTTTTGAAACATGTTCTCTCACCAAACAGCCAGCTAGGCTGGCAGTCAGCAAGTCCCAGTGATCCACTGTCTTCACTCCAACAACTTTACACTTACAGGCGTGTGTGGCTACTTCCAGCTTTTTACTTGGTACTGAGGATCTGAATTCAGGTTCGCATGACAACACCGCAAGTGCTTTCATTTAGTAAGCCATCTCTCCAGCCTGCTGACTGTTGAAGTTTTGAAATTTGCAAAGCTAGAAATTTTTATATTCAGTTCCTACATACTTCATGGTCAGTGATCTTTCAAATTACCATGACGTTTTCAAAGGTAATCCAACATTACTAAAAAGTCAACTTTACTGGCCTTAACCAGAACACAGAGGAAGAAAATATGAATTAGCAGCTGAAGCATCCCAGCCAGACTCATTAAAATATGGAAATATATATTTGACTTCTTCTGCATCATTGTATCCCAGACCACTGCTGTTACTATTCCCGATAAAGTCTACCAAAGTAACAGCCACCAACATTTTCATAGAGAGGGTGATAGCTTCTGGTCTTGCGGCATTCTGACCTGATGGGAACAGGGTTGGCAGCTGACTTCTGCAAGGACCAGAGCCTGTGCTGCCCTGAGTTGCAACCCTTAACAACTGGATTAGTCTAAATTATTCCAGATCAAAAGCAAGCCCTGTCTTAGTGCCTTACTAAACCTCATTTCATTGCTACCCATGTGTGTTTATGGCCAGCTTTGCTCTACGCTGCATCATTTTCTGCCTGGTTTCCATCTCAATGTTCTCTTCCTGTCTTGGGATGTCATGCAGAACAGGGAAAGGAAATCAGGATCTTCAGTGTTCTAGCTCAGTGGTGCACAATCAAAGCTTGTGATATCAGCCAGGATAATATCAGAAGGGAGGGAAGTGTGATCCTCCTACAGAGAAGATAGCAAGGAGGAGATATGGGCAGCTTTCAACACTCATCTATGAGGATTGTCAGCATAGACGCCTGGCTGGGCTTTTCTGGATAGTTTAGACTTTGGTTATTTGCCTCATTTACCAAAAATCAAGTTGTCTAAAAGAGCAAAATCAATCATTGGTAAGAAAGATATTTCTACAGCCAGACACCTCAGCTTTTTGAGGGTAATGGCAGCCGTGGAATATGTGCCTATAGAGATCTATCTATTAGAATCTCCATCTTTAACTGGTTCCGCTCCTTTTTTTGTTATAATTTACATTTTAGACTGTATGACTCAAGCTGAACTCACTCAATGGAGCTCCTGATTGAGCCTTGAGAAAACTGGGATTATAGATGTAAACCTCCATCCCTGCCTTGAACAAAATTCTGAAATGATAACTTTTCAATATAAAGAGAAAAAGCAGAAAACAGGAAGAAAGGGTGGCAGTTTTCAATGCCAATCTACTGTGGTTTGGCTTTCTCAGTTCAAATGAACACACAGAACTTGAAGAGGTTATTCGTCATTTTATGGTGGTTTCTCAGGGGTTTTCAATTCTCATGAACACATAGAACACAGAGGTTAGTTGTTAAAAGATTCTGTTCTGCTGAATTAATGTGCTTTGGGGAACACGTGTCTGGAGGGCCTCAGGCTCTGGCGAATGCACAGTACCAAGTTGCTGTCTATGTTAAAAGATCATTAGCACTTTATGAGGTACTGAGCAAAGCGCATTAAAATGTCATTCCATGGGGCTGGAGAGATGGCCTAGTGGTTAAGAGCACCGACCGCTGCTACAGAGGATCCAGGTTCGATCCCCAGCACCCACATGGCGGCCGAGAACTGTCTGAAACTCCAATTCCAGGAGAACTGCAGTTCCAGGGTGATCCGAAACCCTCTTCTGACCTCCACGGCATTGCACGACACAGGTGCACAAACCTGCATGCAGACAGTACATTGATACACATACAGAAATAAATTAAAAAAAAAATTTCATTCCACGACCAGACACTAGTGTGTCGAAGTACAGATCTCCTTTATGATACAGAATGTGCCATTCTATTTGTTTTTATTAATCATACTTAAAATAGTTTAAATTTAATAGTGCAGCTTGCTTTAATTAAATTATGCAAATCAAGAACATTAGCTGGTATTATTAATTCCTTTCTCAATGCCATTAAAATCCAATTTACTTGATCATCATCCTAAAATAATTAATATCCAAACATAAAGTCATTTTGTTATGTTAATCAGGTC
Organism: Rhizomys pruinosus; assembly: GCA_009823505.1. Taxonomy (NCBI): domain Eukaryota; kingdom Metazoa; phylum Chordata; class Mammalia; order Rodentia; family Spalacidae; genus Rhizomys; species Rhizomys pruinosus. Next base: position 164,925 of record VZQC01005790.1, on the reverse strand, counting down.
CTTATAACAAGAAACTGTTCTGCGGTTAAATTAGTAGAATATGCCACCTATAGAAAATATCCAAAAGAGTAGAAAACAATTGCATAGACAGCACAACTGCATTTGACACTTGTTCTAAATACAATATGTGCCTTTAATTGTATAAATGTTGGTTTAAAATATATATATATATACATATATATTATATATATATTATATATATATACATTATATATATAATGTTATATTATATATATATATATATATATATATAATATATATATATTATATATATATTATATATATATAATAATTAATATATATATTATATATATATTATTTATTATATATTATATATATTTATATATATATATAATATATATTTATATAATATATATATTATATATAAATATATATATATATAATATATTATTATATATAATATTATATTTATATTATATTATATTATATATAATATATATATTATATATATATATTATATATAATATATATATTAAATATAAATATTATAAATATATTATATTTATATTTATAAATAAATATATTATATTTATATTTATAAAATAATAATTATATTATATATATATATATATATATATATGACCAGTATTGTTCATCTAAGCCTTTAAAAAATATTTTTGTTTACAAAAACACAAATTATGGTTTCTCTGCTTCTCTTTAGTTAGCATACCATAGGAAAAGAAAAGTTTAATAATATTTGATATTAGATATTTTCTTCTCACTATGACAGAGTAGCTGACAGAAAGTACCCATGATTCAGGGAATGCCCTCCAGCATGGCATAGTGTGGGAGGCATTGATGGCTGTGAAAGTGACTCAGGGCTAGGGCAGCCAGAACATGAGATGGATGGTTATATCTTGTGGGAAGTCAAGAAACAGATCTTGGGCTGGAACTAGTCCAGACAATAATCTATAAAGCCCACCTTTCAGTCGCCTGTTACTTCTAGCTATCCTCCACCTCTTAAAGGTTCCATGTCTCCCAAAAACAACACTACCAGCTGAGGACCAGCTGTTTAAACACAAGCCTGGAGGGGATATTTCAAATGTAAACCATAACATACTTCTTAGATGGGAACTCTATAATCTAGCAACTTAAAGTGCATTTGGTGCAAAGTTCATTTAGCACCCTATGAAATCTAACGAGGTGGTTAATGCCCTTGTGAAAAGAGTCTTATTAACAAGCTGGAGAGATGGCTCAGAAGTTAAGATGGTCTTGCAGAGGGTCCAGGTTCAGTTCTCAGTGCCCAAATGGTAGTTCACAATATTCTAGAGCTCCATCTCAAGGGGATCAGATACTCTCTTTTGGCCTAAGTTAGCAATGGACACATTTGGTACATATACATATAGGAATGTTTAAAAAATCTTAACATACATATGACAATAAATTTGGGCTTATCTCATTAGTAAATACTTAAAATTTTTGTTAGTTCTGATTAATAACCAGAGAAAGTTTGGCCTATATACAATGCTTGAAAGCATGTTGTGAAAGTTAAAATGATATCTATTTAACAAGTATGATATAAGTACTCACAGATACTTTAGGGTTTATTAAGAAATCAAAAGGAATCATAATCTTGTTGAAGGGACTGGAAATAACTAGTAAAGTATTCTGAGCTATTTTTAAAAAAATGTTTTCTCATAATTAAAAGCAGTTTCCCTTTTCCCATAATAAAATGAATAAAAATCTATCATGCATCAATTACACTCTATAGTTTTCTTAATTACAAAGAACATTTTTATGACATACTATAAATAAATAACTACTAACAGAAAGCAAGAATAAATGACATTAAAAAGCTGAAATCTCACTTCTGCTATATATTCTACAGCATCTTTTTCTTGCTCAGTCTTGATTTCTCAGTATGATGCCTTTAAATTGCATCATCATGCATGGATGAGCTTACTACATATTATCTTCATTGACTACCTAGAAGCTGTTTATTTCTAAAAAAAAATATAGCAAACTCATTTCCATTACTTTAGTCCTGCTAAAGTTTTTCTGCATTTATTTTTAATGTTCATGATATTTCCTTTGGTTATCATGTAAAATGTCCCATATGAAGTCACAAAATTTAATTTTTTTATTTAACAAGTTTTAGTGAACATGTTTCCAAATCAAACATTAAAACTATACACACACAGTTGTTTAAGCTAATTAAGATTTCTAAAGTTTCCTTAAACATTACATTATCAAATGTCAGACTATTTTCCTTAAAAAATTACAGAGATGAGTTCTGAGGTCTCTGGTCACAAAACTCAACCCACTTAGAATGATGCCAGTATAACCTACTAAATTATTCATTATGACTACCATGTTGTACTTTAGGTTCTCGGGGTTTGCTCATTTTATGCAACTCAAAATTTTGTAGCTTTTACCAGTAATTTCTCATTTCCTGCTTCTACTGTATTAAGCCATCCCCATAAAACCTTGCTTTTTGTATGCTTTGTTATAAAAATATCATATCCTTATTCAGTACATTGTTACTTCATTAGCATCAAATCCATAACTAAGAGCTTATACTTTATGCTTTGATCAAAGCTTATAAAACAATGCATTTTCTACTTGAAGCATATCACAGCCTTCTTGCACTCCAGTACTCTAAGCAACACTTAAACTCTGTGCTTTGGGAGCAACTATCCCAGTTTTAGATGTTCATGATTCCACTCTTAACTTTTTTTTTTTTTTGGTCTTTTTGAGACAGGGTCTCCCTTTAATCCCAACTGCCCTGGAGCTCACTATGTAGACCAGGCTGGCCTTGAACTCAGAGAGACCTGCCTGCCTCTGCCTTCCGAGTGCTGGGATTAACGGTATGCACCACCACACCTGGCCTAGCTTTTTTCTTTTTTTTATACTCCTTACATATAGCAAATTTACAAAGTCTGAAATCAAGCTATAAACATATTTAGGGTTTCACAGTAAAGATAATTTCACATTGACAATTATTGCTATAGATATAGCTTGAAGTATATGTCTCTATTTTTCTCAGTTCTAAGATTTATGAGAAAGAACAAATCTTTTTTCTTAAGTACATTAATACAATGTGCTATATAAATTAAGAATGTAAAATTATATTTTACCTGTATACAAGCTTATATATATCAATGTGCTATATAAATTAAGAATGTAAAATTATATTTTACCTGTATACAAGCTTACAGTTCAACTATAATTTACATTTAAATAGAATTTAATACTTAGAAAAAATAGTTTTATAAACTTTCTGCTTGGATGGCAACATATCATTATGTGTTAACTAAGGTTAACTAAGGTTTCCAATGAAAATCTCATTCCATAATAATATGACCAAATTTAGTGGAAATAGATTTTTAGTGAAAAATAAATTTGAGCTTAGCAGGAGAATATACTGATAGCTTTCAGATAAAATTTTAATGACAGAGGAAGAGAAGAAGAAAAACAAAAAATGCCCAAGCAACTTCGTAAGACATCACTTAAAACAAGAAAGTTGTGTGACCTAAGGTGGATAATAAATTACCCTGTTAGTTTCCGCTCATTTGGCTTGCATTAGCTGATATTAAGAGCATACTCTAAAGTTTCAAGTACAGTGAGGAATTTAGCATATGTGAAACTATTTGATTTTTATATCATACTTCTCATGAATTATTCACAATAAAATTTATATATTAGAAGATGAGTCAAGTCATATTGTTATCAACTCAGAGGGTCAAGCATACTACCAAGAAAATTCTAATAGCAGAAATTAACATCAAGAAAATATAATAAATTTATTTATATGTTCTTCAAAAACAGATCATTAGCGCTTATGTACATGAACTCATTTACCTGATTTAAAACCTTGATGACTTCCCATTCTCAAGGGAAAAGTTCCAGCATTTCTTTGCTTGGTAGTTAACAGAGTTTAATGTTCCACAAGTCTGTATAGTCTGCATGGTACCAGCCTTTCTGTGATCTCTTGGGCTCTAGAAACATCATCAGCTGCTCCTTTTTCTTTTTTTTTTTTAGCTGCTCCTTTTTCTTTTCCTACTGTGCGAATCCTAATCACAACTATTTCTCTAATACCCTTCACTCTAGTGAAGGCTCTTCCACCTCTAATACCCTTCACTCTAGGGAAGGCTCTTCCACCTCTGGTGAATTGCAGCTCCTCAAATCGTTGGGTGTCTGTCCCTCTGTCCCCCACTGCCTTGAAAGAGGTTCAGCATCACTATGATTGTGGGACCTCCAACAAAAACAATTAAAAAGAACAAATAGAACAAACAAATCTTTTCCCATAGTTAGTTTTAAGATTTGAATTGCAAGGGTTTGATGAAAAGGTTTCATGTCTTTCTGTATCCCCCCCCCTTTTTTTAGCATATGAGTCTCCAGAAGACAGTTGTATTATACATGACTATAGGGTGGAGTCAAGGCACAGATTTCATCAAATTCACCCATGTTGTTTTGGGTGACTATATATGATTAACTTGGGAAGCAAACTTAATTTTTACGTTAAATCATCTTAAAGAGAATGCTACAAGGTGATACTGTACAACAGGGAAATTATAGAGAATATTTGTATGTGTCAATCCCAAAGTTCTTGCTCTACAGATTTTATGTAAAGCAAATGTGGGCAACAGCGAATTATATCTCCATTTAATTCAGATGCATTACCATTTTTATCAGATTCTGTAAACAGGACAAAACGTCACCAACTTAACGGCTGAGAAAGAAAAGATACAGGTTTGCATTGAGTAGGATGTACCAAAAAGTGGCAACGGAAAGGCTGACCCGTCTGAACATTCAAAGGAAGAAAAGCCTCAGATTGCCATAAACATCGAACCCCTCTGTGGATCCTACATGTATCAACTAGTTATAATGAGTCCTAATGAAACTTACCTTCTAGGTGCCACAAAGGTTCTGATATGAGAGACTTTCTTGCCTTTCCCCCCCATAGAACAAGGAGAAATATGACGATGATGAGGTCGTTCCCCAACTGTAAATTGGAGACAACTATTGTAGAGGTAATCTCTTATAAAACCGGTAAAACTGCTTTCTTTAATTGACTACTAGACATGGGAACTGTGGAAGGGATTACTCTCTGTTCAGAACCAAATATAATACTAAAGTCCTAGGGCTATGCACTCAGGCAAAATATATTAATACAGGAGCTCTGACATCAGCAATGGATTGTTCTACCAGGTGGATGTTGGCCAGGGGATCCAAGGCCCCACAAAAGGTAAGGGCTCCTTGCCTCTAAGTTGGGATACCTACAGGAGGAGAGGCAATAAGACCCTGCTGCCGAAGACCTGATGTTAACATGGGAGGGATGTATTGAGACCACACATGCAAGTGTACAGATGGCCTCTGGAATGCCAGAGAGTGTTACCAAAGGCCACTAAACCAATAAAGCAAATATGGGTCTCCCTGAGTCAAGCAAGACTCCACCGTCAGCACCAGCTACACCTCACCTGCCTGGAAATACTGTGCAGCAGAGGCAGCCATGTGCCTGTATATCCCTAATCTAATTGGCTATTGGCTCTCCCCTTGGAGAAATAACCCATGGCTGATGCCACAAGCTTACATCCTCTACAGGTTAGGAGATGTTATAAGCCACAGTAAGACCCTGTCATATTTAACAGGGGGGAAAATTGTAATTCATGGATTAACATATCCAAACAAGTGTCTATGCTAAAGTAACCTACCATAACTATTAGTGCTGCTTAAATACCTATATATCTAATTGCTTGTTCTTCATTAGTAGGATCGAAAGGTTATTCCTGGACAAACTGTCAGCCCATGAAAGGAAACAGCCAGAATTGACCAGAGTCCAAGTCAACAGCTCCAGAGAGAGTGGACTGTTTTACCTCTCATCCACCTGTGCCCCTTTTCTAAGCCTAGGGAACAACCTGCGGAAGAGGGGGCATGGTAGAATGTAAGGGCTGCGATTGGGGTGAATGGTGAAACTACAGCAATGTAGTCTGGACACTCATTTGATCAACTTGATTGAACAAACAACCTGTCACCCCCCACTGGATGGTGGGGCTGTAGGTGTTTGGGCACAACAGCCTGCAGATAGGTTTTGCATGAAGGATGCTTGTACTCATGGATTATCACTTATAGCTAAAAATGAAAAAAAAAACTGAGAGAAAGATGCAGGACAGTTATGGCAGAATGCATGATCTGGGATGAGGTGGGGGTGGGGGGGGAGGGAAAGGGAAATAAGTCTGAACTGAATTGGAAAAAATGTATGAAATGCACAAAGCATCAATAAAAACTAATTTAATTAGAAAAAAAAAGAACAAATAGAAAGAGATGTGCTCCACTTGATTTTATATAAGCCTTAGATTAAATCCATTCCAACACTTACACATGACGTTTTCCAATTCCAAATTTACTTATTGAGTGACGTGAAAATGGTAGCATTTATATAATTATCAGATGATACTGTTATCTTGAAAGCATCCAGCATAATTTGTAAAATAATATACATACCCTATAAAAGGTTAAATATTCAACATACAGTGTAAAATGTTATTTCATTAATAAGTATTTAATGTTTTCAAAGATGCTGAGTCAAAAAAGAACTTATGGAAAATCTTGCAATTTTAGAAACACATGTGTTTTTTCATTTAACACTTCACCAAAATCTTAATATTGATTATTCTTGTTTCCAAATAAGAGACTTGTAAGAGACAGGAAGAGGGAAAGGAAGATGAGGAAAAAAGAAAGAGGAGAGAGAGATTACAGACTCAGAGAGAGGAAGGAAAGAAAAGGTTGAGGTTATTCAAAATAAGAGCTAACTCATGCTGGACTGGAAAGATTCAGGAGGCTAAGTTCAACACCAGGTTGGAACCTTTCATAAATAAATAATAAATAATAGATAAACTCAGTATTTGGCTAAGCTAATACCATAATAATTAATTTCTAGCAGTCTGCCTAACTGCCTGAAAAATCCATATTCACTATTTTAAATTTCCTTTAAAGCAGAGAACGTGCAGCAACCTGGCCCTGGAGCACACTGAAGATGAATTGCCCTCAGCTCTGCATCAGCACGATGGAGAAAGACCCAGCAAGACGAGTGACATCAAGCACATGATAAATGACAAGGGGATGAATTCCATGTATTCAAGTATGAAAACAGCTGCTTTCATGAAACAAGGCTCATTTTGTTTGTTTCCATGTTCATCCCCTAAGTCAGTTATGGAAACGACAGCTTTATCTGCCTCAGGCTTTCTCCCAACTCCCACTGCTCCCAGCATCAGGAGATTCAGTGCCCTTCTTCTACCTGTTTGAATTACAAAATTGAAGTATCTCAAGATGACAGCTATCCACAAGAAGAAAAAATGTCACTATTGGCAAAATGGAACTATCGCAAAATGAATGTTCTTGTGCATTTTGGAATACAGAAGGCAATGTTGTTTAAGTAGCTAGTGACCTGAATGTCATGTGTTTCCTTGGGTCTCTGCAGAGGCAGATGGTCTGCCCATCTAACAGTCATTTTTAATGGTGATTAAGGTCTGCCCATCTAACAGTTATTATTAATGGTGATTAACAAGGTAGTATTTGACCTTTGCTCTGGGCTAGTCTGTCAATATTTAAGATGAAACTTTTGTTGCTAGGTAACTATTCAAGGCAAATGACTTAGCAATAAGAGGTTAAGCAAGAGACCTTATTAATGTGGGTAATTCCTATCAGCTCCAAACAAGAAATAAGAGGGGATAGAAATGTGGTTCTGTGCTTGAGTATGTGCTGCTTTGTCAGAGGACCAAAGGTCGGTTCCCAGCACCCACATGGGGAGGCATGCAGTTGCTTATAACTCCATTTCTAAGGAATTTTAGCTACAAGGACCTCATGTCTCTGCCTCAGTGGGCCCCAGCATAGACACATATATATGTAAATCTTAGAACTCAAAAAATATATTTTAAAGAATGAAGTAAAATGTTGGTGATTTTAATAATTTGCCATGTGACTTTGGATGGGGGAATATTTGGATTACCATTTTGTTTTTAATATTTTATTTATTCTTTTTATTTTGTGTGTGAGTGTATTGCCTGCATGTATGTAAGTAAGTGCACCCATGTTGTGAAATGCCTGCCCAAGTCAGAAGAGATGTCAGATCCCCTGGACCAGGAGTTACAGACAGGTATTAGCTGCCATGTGGGTGCTGGGAATTGAATTTGAGACTTCTGCAAAAGCGGTCAGTGCTCTTAACCACTGAATCATCTCTCCAGTCCTGGATTACCATTTTAAGATGTTAGTTAGGGCTGGCATGAGCAAGACCTTAAGTTCAAACCCTCAGCATTGCTAAAATAATTTTAAAGACAAGGAAAATTGTTTATCTGTGGCAGGAGTGGGTCAGAAAGAAAGGGGAAACTGGTCTATTTATTTCTTGGTTAAAAAGTGGAAAAAAAGTGGAAGAGGGAGCAGTCAATGCCTCCTTGTGGGATCCAAGGTAACAGGTGGGTACTTTCACCTGCTCTAGTCTATTGACCTCTATCATGGCAGAGAGAATTCATGGAACATGGAAAACTGATAGTTTGACTCTAAGATACCAAATTAGTCCATTTACTTTTCAACAAGAGTGATACATTTATCTGAATCACAATGGTACCCAAAGTCTAAGTAGTTATTCCTCAGCTGAGCCAAGCCATTTAAGTAGCTTACAGTTATTGGAATTTAATCTGCTGATTTTTCAGTAGTCTTGAAGGGCACTTACCACCATAAGTTTCCTCAAAACTTTAAAGTTAAGTTAAACACACTATAGAATTGAGAATAGTGTACTACAGTGACCTGAATTAAAGAAATGATAGGTATGCATAGTGGTTCAAGCCTTTAATCCCAGCACTCAGGAGGCAGAGGCAGAGACAGAGGCAGGTGGATCTCCATGAGTTCAAGGCCAACCTGGTCTACATAGCAAGCTCCAGGCCAGTTTGAACTAAAGGGAGACCCTTGTCTCAAAAAAGACCAAACAAACAAACAAGAAAGAAATGATAGCTGTACTTAAGTTGTATTTATTTAAGGGAACTCAAAACATATGTGGCATCCTCCTAGGTGTCCAGGTCACATGATTTCATACTCTTCAGGAGATACACAAGCAAAGACTGGGTGCTAATATAGTGTACACTAAGACAAATAGCTTGGGTACCTTTTAAGAAGTTTGAGATGTGTCAATAAACAATTGACAGTAACAGGAGAGCTGTCAGAGCAGATTCTTAAGATACTGTAAGTTTTAGCAACAGAGAAGGGAGCAGGGTTGTAGTCACAGGCCACAAGAGCAGAGTCTCTTCAGCAAGTCCCTGCAGATGTGCAGCCAGGTCTACACTGGAGCAGGACTGGTGAGAGGTCTGTTTAGAGGGGCTGGTCCTTTAAATTGCTTAAAGCCATTAGGAGTTAACCTGGGGAAATGGGAAAGAGCCATTGACAGGATTTAAATACAGGAGGAAATAGAAATATCGCTTTGGCTAACATGTAGAGGTTGGATTGGAGGTAAAAATTATTATGATGTCCCTGGCTCTCCTGGCACTCTGCCCTCAGAGAAGTAGAGAGAAATAAGACACTTCCAGACTACTATGTGCAAAAACACACACATTTTAGTAACCACATTAAACAAGCCAAAAAAGTGAAACTCAGTTTAAATAATATATACATAATCAGATAGATCCAAGATATTTTCATTTTAATTGGTACAAAATGTTCAAAGCATTAGTGAGATATATTTTACATTTATATATATATATATATATATATATATATATATATATATATATAAAACCATCAAACTGTGCTGCATAGTTTAGACTTACAACTGGGTTCTAAGTTATTTAGAATAGATTTTAATTCCTACAATAAATATCATTAGAGTTTCTTGATCTTGACCTGTCTAGAAACTTCATTTTGTTTTAATTTTTTAAATTTTATTTATTTATTTATTTATGTGTATGAATGTACTGTCTGCATGTAGGTTTGTGCACCCATGTCGTGCAGTGCTGCAGAGGTCAGAAGAGGGTGTCTGATTCCCCTGGAACTGGAGTTAAAGACGGTTCTCAGCAGCCATGTGGGTGCTGGGGATCGAACCTCAGTCCTCTGCAAGAGTAGTCTGTGCTCTTAACTGCTAGGCCATCTCTCCAGCCCCTTTTGTTTTAATTTTTATGATGTGTATAAGTAAAGGGATTCACAAATCTTATCTGTTTTGAAAATTAGTTTTCAAGTAATTAGTTGTGCTAGGTTTTAATTTAAATTCAAAGTATGAAGTTGAATTTTCTGTTTCTCATCACATTAATCATATTTCAATGAAATATCAGTAACTGCACAGATTTTCTTCATGGTGTAGAAAGGGATTATGTATTGTGAAAGATTGTTCACTGCAGTCCACAGAAGGATGTGCAGTTTTGTTTGAAGAAACCCTTCCAATTGTTTTGATAGTCTATGCTTCTAATGATAAATATCTCCAAAGATTTCTTCTTCACTTAAAATATTAAGATATTAAAACCCTTTATATATACAAAAATACTTTTGAAGTAGTTAAAAATTTGGATATGGGGGAGGTGGAGAAATTGCTCAGTGGTTAAGGAGCACTGACTGCCCTTCTAGAGGATCTGGATTTAAATCCCAACATCCGCATGGTACTTCACAACCATCCTTTTCTCTAGTTCCAGGGGATTTTATGCCCACTTCTGCCTTCTTCAGACATTGCACAACATGGGTGTACTTACATGTATGTAGGCAAAACACTCATACACATAAATGAAATAAATACTTAAAATTTGCTATATATTAATAATTTCTTATACCAATATTTATGTTTAAAATCATTAAATTTCCTTTTTAATCTAATGAAATTAAGTTTATTTTCTTTTATTTAGAATTGTTTTGCCAATATATTTCATAATATATGAAAAGTTGACTCACTAATTTTATTGTTCTGAAAAAGGTACATGAATATTCAAAGCATTTTTTTGGTCTTTTTGAAACAGGGTCTTCCTGTAGCCCCTGCTGTCCTGGAACTCGCTCTGTAGACCAGGCTGGCCTTGAACTCACAAAGATCTGCCTGCTTCTGCCTCCCAAGTGCTAGGATTAAAGGCATGCACCACCGCACCTGGCTTTCAAAGCATTTCTTATATCATGTGCTTTTAAGCTACTTCTGAATTAATTTTATTATAGAAAACATGGAATTCAATAATGGGCTGAATTTGTGTTAGATTTTTAATATATGTATGTTCAATTTTATTATCTGTTTATGTGTGCGTGCAAATATGTGTGATAGAATGTGTGAATAGCAGAAGAGCCATAACCCTCATTAAGGAGGCCATAGAGTCTTAAATCCCTTGAAATGGCTAACAGGACCTAAATTGGCAGCCTGGTCTTGCTAAATAAAGCCTTATCAACCCGTCACTCCCAGCATTGAGGCAAGCTGTTTATGGAGCTACCTGTCTTACGGCCTTAAGATACTGCCCTGCTCAGCCCAAGAAATAAGAATAAAGCTTTCCAATTATCCAAGGACACCAGGCCTTGGCATCTCATGAATTCATTAGGTGGCAGACACTCCACACATGCACTGTGGAGTATCTGTGCTACTCTATTGTATACTTATTCTGATAAGTATGTATTCTTTGCCACAGGTCTGGTTCTGGCTCTTATTTCTTAACTTTAAACTCCTTCCTCTTCTCTCCCCCCAAATCTAACAATGTGCACATACGTGTAGGTGCCTATGGAGGCCAGAATAAAGTGTTGGATTCCCCTGGACCAACATGGTGGGTTATATGCAGGCTGTTGTAAGTTACCCAACAATTCATGATGGAGACTGAACCCAGGTCCTCTGTAAGAGCAGTATGCATTCTTAACCACTGAGCCATCTTTCCAGGTCCTAGGGAAAATTTTAGAATAAATTAGTAATCCTTTAAATTTCTACCATTAGATTAAATCAATAATTGGCAAAAACGCAGCTCAGCAAAACTGACAGGTAAGAGGAATACTATAAAATAAGGTTAATTTTGGCCCTTACACTGTAACTATTATGTTGGATCTTTCCCTGAGTACTTTAGACATATGAACTCAATCCTTAAAGGCAACCCTACAGTGCAGGTTATTCCATAACCATAACATGATCTTTTGCTTTAGATAAGTAAAAGGTGAAAGAAGCAAAGTTAAGCAATATTGACAACCACATAGTTGAAGAACAAAGTCCAGGGTTTGAACCCAGCACTCAGGGACCAGTGTCCAGTCCTCTTGACCTCCATGCTATGGTTCCACCTTGGGCTGATCCCAGATTTTGAAATCTTCTAGTGAGTTTTTCTTTGTGTGATTTGGGTTTGAATGGCCACACTCAGCATGTGTTATCTGTGCTTAAATGACTTTGCAAAGTAAGCCATGGGGCTATCTATCATCTATCTATCTATCTATCTATCTATCTGTCTGTCTGTCTGTCTGTCTGTCTGTCTGTCTATCTATCTATCTATCATCTACCATCTAATCATTTCTATCATCTATCTCTATCTCTGTCTATTATCAATCAATCATCTATTTATCTATCTCTCATACACAGAGTCCAGTTTTTGTTGATTGTGTCATATTTATCCTATCAACTATGAATTTTGGGGAAAGAAAGGAGGTTTTTCTTTAAAATCAAATTGCAGTGCTGCAAGCCTCCTGAGCTCCAAACACATAAGATGAAAATGAGTATTTAAAATGACTGAAGCAAAATATACCCTTTAAGAAGACCAACACTCAATTCCTACTTAAAGAAAAAAATGGAACATACACAACATAAAATGCAAAGAGCATCTAATAGCAGCTAACATGTAAGAGACATTGTCAAGTTTTCCTCCACCTCAGACTCCAGCTAGCAATCACAATATGATGCTGTCTAACAGCCATTTCCACCAGATCTTTTCTCCAAACTGACAGCTCCATGTTCCCATATGGTGGCTAAAGGCCGTCTATCACCCTGGTTCCAGGGGATTTGACGCCCTCTTCTGACTGCCACAGGCATTGAATGGCATAGGTGCACTTACCTACATGCAGCAATACACTGATACACATAAAATAAAATAATAAATAAAATATTTTTAAAAGATTTAATTGAAATCTCTAAATTTATTTTCTATATCACATTGTAGAAAAAAATTTAAAAGAATAATGAAATATTGGTTTAAGTTAATGGGATTGATTCTGAGTGTGCCTTTATATGAATTTATATAGGAATTTATATGAATTTGTCACTACTCTCATATCTATATAATTAGAACTTACTATTTACAGTCATCTAAATTTTGTATTTTTTAAAATTTTTTTTAATTTTTTTTAATTTTTAAGTTTATTTTCATATGTGTATGAATGTGTTGTCTGCATGTAGGTTGGTACACCCGTGTCCTGCAATGCTGCAGAGGTCAGAAGAGGGTGTCGGATTCCCCTGTAACTGGAGTTAAAGACGGTTTTCAGACGCCATGTGAGTGCTGGGGATCGAACCCAGGTCCTCTGCAAGAACAGTCAGCGCTCTTAACCTCCTGCTATCTCTCCAGCCCTAAATTTTATATTTCACCAGAACCAAATCTTGTGGCAGAGCTTTGAGGCAGAAACTTTAAATACCTCTACTTTTAACTGTGCCAAGATAATACTGTCTCATGCACAGGAGCCAGTCTGCAGGGTTTTTCAAAGTGTACTCCTGAGTAAAGACATTGGCACCCCCACTTTTCTTGATGTTTGCATTTAGTTTTACCTATGAAAGATTTTCCTGGATTGAATCTGCCCATTCGATCCTTGCTAAGGAGACTTAAATCTTTCAAAACAAATGCCAAGTAAACTAATTGTTTTAAATGCAAATTCAGCTGGATCTACATACAGTCCTGATCTCAGATCTCACAGGCAAACATGTAAGTTCTTAACAACTGTTAGACTTGAAAAATAATACACAGAGCTTCCAAGAATATCAAAACCACTGGCTGCATAGTGCATAAATGGAGCTTGTGTCTCTCTTATATCTTCTGAGATGGAAAATAGTGGTTTTTGTAGCCCAGGAACCAAGAAATAACATTAGGTAAGCAAAGAATGGCAAATCAGATTTTAATAACACCCCTAAAAACTAAAAAGAATCAGGATTGCAGATAATTCCATATGCTGACATTCAAATTCCATCCCATGTTAAAGCATATGTTTTGAATGGCTGTAAGAATGATTTAGAATGCTCCAATTCTGTCTTAAGAAATCAACACCTTGCTGGGAGATGTCTAAGAAGATATAAAAGTATTTCCATAGATGAAGAAACTGTAGCTTAGAAATTTAAGTATTTATTGAGTTACCAAATTGGTATGCTTGTTTTTAAATCTCTAAATTGTGATCTCAAGTTCAACTCTGAATTACCTGGTTTGAATGACAAGTTACAAAGGGGAGGTCACAGCAGGACGTTGAAGAAGCCCTTCTTTCCCTGCTGGTCCTTTTTCCTCCCTCCTTTTCTCCCTCCTCTCTCTCTCTCTCTCTCTCTCTCTCTCTCTCTCTCTCTCTCTCTCTCTCTCCCTTCATCTTTCAATTCTTTATATTATTATTCCTTTCCTCCTCTTTTCAGTTAAATAAACAGCTTGCAGCAAAATGCTGAATACTGAGGTATTTGCCTTTTATAGATTTTTCTCTCTCCATTCATAAAATACCAGCATGAAGATATAATGTTAAATGCAGACCAAGAAGCAACAGTTCTGCCATTTTAGGTCAAAGATTATTTGTTTCTATCTATACAATTTAAATATTTTAGTAGAAAAACTATATCCAATCTATAAATTTGAAAACAACTTTGTAAATTAGTTCCAAGTCTATGTGTCTTAATTTTATTACTTAATCTGGTTTTGAGGAATAGGAAGTATATTTAAGCAAAATTGAGACTTCTAACAAATGCTTGTTGTACACCCATCTCTATATGAGTTTTTCTGCATCTGTATATGGTCATGGAAACGCACTTCTATGAATGCATCCAACTTACGTAAAGAAGTAGTTCCGTACAGTAGTAGGAGTGCTAAGCTTACCTCACCACATCTTCATACATTTCTGAAAATGGGCTTTGACATCTGACCTAAAAATGGGTGACATCGAATTAACAATGTCCACATAGCACTATTCACTAAACCTTGACAAAATAGTACTCAAACTTGAGAAATGGCGAGGAGAGCACAGTGAACCACAGCCCTTTGAAATACTTCTCTCTGGACTTATCCAACTGGGAACTTTCTCAGTTTTCCTTTGGGGTTGTTCCATGCCAGAGAAATGGGAAAAGCAAAAGTCTGTGACAGCAAAGTTTATGTGTGAGGAAGGCCTACTCCCTACTCCTCCAGAAAGGTCACGCACCGGTGCCAGCAGCTTGACTTCCATTTTAATGGCTTATGCAGTCTTTCTTTTTAAGGAGCACTCCAAGGACTGGTGCAGACACAGGAGGAGAAACTCAGCACTGCAGGAAGAGGTTGCTAGCCAATAATTAATACTAATACGTTCTCAAGCAACAGATGTTTGAA
Organism: Rhizomys pruinosus; assembly: GCA_009823505.1. Lineage (NCBI taxonomy): Eukaryota > Metazoa > Chordata > Mammalia > Rodentia > Spalacidae > Rhizomys > Rhizomys pruinosus. Next base: position 149,461 of record VZQC01005790.1, on the reverse strand, counting down.
CCTTTCTTTTTTTTTAATTTTTTTTTATTTCTGTATGTGTATGAATGTATTGTCTGCATGCAAGCTTGTGCACCGGTGACGTGCAATGCCGCGGAGGTTAGAAGAGGGTGTTGGATTCCCCTGGAACTGGAGTTCTCCTGGAATTGGAGTTTCAGACGGTTCTCAGCCGCCATGTGCGTGATGGGGATCGAACCCGGGTCCTCTGCAAGAGCGGTCTGCGCTCTTAACCGCTAGGCCATCTCTCCAGCCCCTGTTTGAACCTTTCTTATAACTTTCCTGCTTTTCCTTCCATTTGTTCAGTGAAGTACAAATACAATGTGATATGCCCCTTGTTAGAAAGGGTGCTATGAATGAATGTGTCTGCTTTCATCAGGCCTGAAAAATGGCCCATCTTTTCTGAGCCTCACTCTCCATGGACACCAGGAGGCTGACTTCAGTCAAGAGGTTGACTAACATAACAGGGAGGGATCTTCAGCATGAAATAATTTCAACAGTCTGCATGGACCATACAAGGAGTTAGACAAAAAAAAAAATAAATAAATAAATAGAATGAGTTTAAGTCTTTATATGCATGGTGTTACAGTAACAGGAAAACCCCCTTCAAAGAAAACTGATCAAGAGAATAAAGTTCTCTGGCCTGGATGAAGACCCAATATTCCAGTTTTTCCAGATCAATCACCTGGCTAGGGGACTGGCCCTAGAAAGGTAGGTTCACCTAAGCCATGCTACAGACTTAGGCAGAATAACAAGTACAGTGACGCCATGGCGAACTTTTCCAGCCAGGAATCCCCAGCCACTAGTGCAGTGCTTGCAGACACAGCTCTCCACAAGACTGCCTGCTTTTCTGAATCCTTCAGAAAAGTGTACTCTCTCCGTTTTTGCTTGCTCTTTTCTAACCATGCTTTCCCTGATACTTGGCCACCTAAAATTTGAGTCTTTACTCTTTCTCTAAAGCACTCCTGCCCTCCCCACCTCATGGCTCTCCATGTGTCTAACTTCCATGCTGGCTTTAAATGGCCTGAGTTTCCCTTTTTCCTCTGTTCTCCTCCCAGCCACTACTGCTAAGATTCACAGCTGCTGGCCCTGGGACTATTTCTTTAAACTCTGATAAAATTGTTCTAAGGCTTCTATTTGAGTCCATTCTTAAATTCTTTTATTAATGATACTAAGCATTCCAAGAGGGAACCCCATTTCTCCCTGTATCAATGGGTCTCTGATTAATGGCTTCATATTTGCAAATAACATTATGACACATATCTGCTCTTCAGGACGTAAATGAATTGGTGAGAGTAAAACCTAGCATTATCAGTCAGATATAATTTTTATTCATAGCTAAACACCTTAAAATACATCCTTAGGAAGAAACATATACTGCAAAACAGAAGACATTGAGTGTTAAGTAAAATCCACACTCCATTTTGATCTTAATGCAAATTACTTCCAAAAGTATTTTTTCATACTAAGCACCATAATTTTCCTCAAAGGTTGTGACATTCTAAGTTATTTAACAGAAAGTTATATTTAATTTGCTTATTTTATCTTTGCTGGTTTTTTTATGTTTTTGTTTAGGAGTGTATTGTCAGTTTTGTTTTCTGTTTTGAAACAGGGTCCTCACTATACAGCCCTGGCTGGACTGAAGACCAGGCTGGCCTCAAACTCACAGAGATCTGCCTGCTTCTGCCTCAGGAGTTCTAGAACTAAAGGTGGGTGCCACCACACCAGGCCTGATTTATTTATTTTTCTATGTGAATGAAGTGCTTTGCCTGCAGGTATGTGAGTGCACCACATGCATAAAATGCCTTCATCAACAAGCAGAGGGCATCAGAGCCCCTGGAACTGGTATTACAGAGGGTTATTAGCTGTCAAGAAGATGCTGGGAATTGAACCCTGGTCCTCTGCAGGAGCAGCCAGGGCTCTTGATCACCAAACTATCTCTTCAGTCTCAATTTTCTTTATTTTTCAACATAATATGTCTAGAATGATGGAGGTGGCCTTAGGGAGAAGGCAGAGTGCCCAAGTATTTCTGTGTTAAATCTGGACCTAAGGTTGGGACCTAAGGTTGGCAGTGTCTATCCATAGAGGACATAACACAAGCAGTCCCTGTTTCTTAAGCTTCATCCTATCTGGAAAAATCAGAAAACAATATTATGTTTTGCCACCTGAAACAAGTGCTTTACCACTGTAGTCCTTTGTAAAAGCAAAACACATTTAACACAAGCATAAAATTAGTGATATTTGCTTAGAATAACAGTTCACTTTTGGCTTTCCTAGAAGACATAAAATAAACAGCCGAACTGTGGGTGCTGAAGGGAAATTATGTAGAGTTCTTTGTGGGTGGCATCACGAATATGGCAGAACTGAATAAGAATTTTCTGCATCTTCTTTTTTTTTTTAAGGGAAATATTCCTGTAAGGACAGCCCTACAGGACGGCAGAGAAAGTAGCTGTTCATCCGGTATGTTTTCAAGACCATTTACAGCCTCACCCCAAAGCATTTCTGCCACCACAATGTGTTGTTACCAGAAAAATGTTCATTATTCCTTTGGAGCATCATCTCTGAGATGTCCAATAAAATGCAGACCTCCATTGTTATTACCTAGACTTTTGTTTGCTATACAGAACACTTCAGGCTGAAGTTGAGAAAAAAAATGATGTTCAGGAATAAAAGTCACTACAAAGAGCAAAACAGCAGTTTATAGAAGAGTTGTGGGTTCATCAATGAATGGCAATAAGAAGGACAAGAGGGATGAGGGAGATGTTCAGGCAAGGGACAGAGGGCTACAAGTTTATCGTTATCTTACACTATCGCTGGCTCAACATTTGTAATATGAACGCTACATTATTTTTCTTCGTTATAGCTGCCAAGCAATTTATATTTTAGCACTCATGTTACTTGCATTATAGAATTCCTTGTCTGGATGCTGATTTATAAGTGTATTGCCCTTTGATAGTTTTATTTTAAAATATATTTTATTTATTACTTTTATTTTTGTGTAAGAATGTATTGCCTGCATGTGTGTAAGTGCACCTTTGTCATGCAATGCCTGTGGAGGTCAGAAGAGTGTTTGGATTCCCCTAACTGAAGTGAAGGATAGTAGTTAGCTGCCACGTGGGTGCTGGAACTGAATCCTGGTCCTCTCTTTGCTCCTACCACTGCGCCACCCTTTAAGATGGTACTGTTTTCCTTGTTCCATGTCCTACAAGGACATCACACATCCACTCCGCTAGTTTTAACTGCAATGCTCTGTCTTTACAGTATCAGTAGTGCAATCGCATCCAGCTGCAGGCTCACAGATAAGCACTATATTAATACAGAAATGCATGAATACAACCAGCAAAGTGGGTATGGTTATCCTAAGATTGTAGCAAATGTGGAATCCATGTTACTCATTGTCAGGTGGTCTAGGCAGGCATCTAAGATGGCTGGTTGGCTCACTTCACTGACCAATGGCCTCACCTGCTGCTATTTACATTACTTTGTCTACCTGTGGGTTTTGTTTTCTGTTTGTTTGTTTGTTTGTTTGTTTTTCAACTGTCTTACTGATTAAACTTTGTACTGAGGGGGGATAAGGTCCAAACACAACTTTTCAATATCCTTTATAACATCTTAGCCAGCATCTTCACTGCCTCTTCCTTGTTTCTCTACTTCCCCCAAAATGCCCAAACTATACCACCATTTCCAACTACATCCAGCACATTGTGCCAAAGAAACATGAAAGAGTATTCAAAGACCAGAGAAAGGAAAACAAGGGCGGCAAGAACGAAGGAAGAGGGGGTGTAAATAGAAATGCATTTCCAGGGGTTGGAGAGATGCCACCTCAGTGGTAAAGAGCACCAGCTATTATTGCAGGAGACCTGAGTTCAGATCCCAGCTTCCACATGGAAGCTAACCACCATGTCTAGCTCCTGTTCCAGGAATTGGATGCCCTCTTCTGGACTCTGCATGGCAAACATGGGTTCACTTAACCAGGCAGGCAAAACTTTCATAAATATAAAAATAAATAAAATTTAAAAATATATTTCTAGTCAGTTTTTTTTCTGCAAAAGGAAGTTATGAGTAAATGAACTTGGCATGGCCTCAGTGTTTCAGTTAAATAGACAGTTGATGAGAAAGAAAGGGGTGCTGCGAGTTGCTGTGCCAATTAGGCATGTGGAGGGTGAGGCGGCAAAAGTGCTGATGAGGAGGTAGTGACCAACGATGCCAGGAAGTGGATACATCCTTTATCGCATTGTGACTTTTTTGGAACAGAACTCTGTAGAGGACTGTATCATGTCAACTAATTCTAGCATCCAATTACTTTAGCAAGCTCAAATATTAATATACTTCTCCTGGGGTGTCCTGAAAAACCGGAGCTACGTTTCATGAAAGATTTCATTTGTGTTTTCATTCAGACAGTACTAACTCCAACTCCACTTTTAGCCTTAGAGATCGAGCAAGTCTATTCAGACCTTTGGAGAGATCATTGAGAAACTGTTTTGTCAAGGTCCATGATTTCATGGATTATTGATATTTGATAGTAGCCATGAATGGAGAGATACTATCAAAAATCTCCAGGAGCAACTTTTGTCAACCCATCTCTGGCACACGCTAGCATCCCATGCCCGTTTAAGATGGTACTCTTTTCCTTGTTCCATGTCCTACAAGGACATCACAGGACATCTGTGCACTGGACTGCTTTGTCAGACTGCTTGATTCTCAAAAGCACATGATAGAATATGCCTAAGATGCGGTGTCTGTCTTATTCATGTTTCTATTCCCCCTACACATGGCACTTACATGAGATATGCACTCAGTGATTATTGAATGGATTTTCTTGCAACTGGGAGAGCTTATGCCTCAGGGCGTTGAGTTCCTCTGGATTCTGCTACATCTGACAAGCAAGGACTGCCCAATTGTACTTGGAGAATATTCATGGACAAGGAACTGATGGTTCACAAGTCAACACCAGAAGTCTCTCAGTATGAGACCTGTAAGAATTTATCTAGAGATGGCAGAAGTTAAGAGTTATAGGGTGAACAGACTGCTCCTGATTTTTTGGAAAGTGTGTTATGGTCCTTTGGAGACTCCTCTAAGCCCACTGAATAATTGAGCATAGCATGGGAGTTTAAAGACACACAAGGGACGTTTTCCTCCTTGATCTTGGTTTGGGGGAGAGTGGAGAGTGCAGTTTTATCATTTATAAAAACCATTGGTGCTTGGCCCCTACCCCTTAACCAAATTGGGTGAAATGAAATTACAAGGGGAAAATAAGTAGATACATAAGAACAGTGTAAGTTTCTTGGAAAATAGCTTTATTTTGGAGCACTATTCAAAGATGCCTCTGAAATTTTACAAGATTTATGTAAGTGCAGAAAGAACTGCTCCCATGCTGACAGCAGGGACCTATGTGATGATTCAGCAGGTTCTTTGGCCACATTAAAACCAGCCTTGCAGGCTTCAGGGGTGCTCATGCTTCTAGTGTATGAAGAAGGAAAATAAAAACAGGGCTGCCCCTCCATGGAGGAGGAAGACAGACACCTTTCTATCATTCCTGCAAGAATGAAGAGAATCCTGGCATTGGACAGAGAACTCTGTAGTAGACTACATTCTCCACCTCTCCCCTGAATCGAGATCAAGGAGAAAAATGTTCCTTTGTGTCTTTACACCCCCATGCTATGCTTCTCAATTATTCAGTGAGCTCAGTGGAGTCTCCAAAGGACCATAATACTCTTTCCAAAAAATCAGGAACAGTCAGTTCACCCTGTAAATCTAAACATGCCCTGTGTTCTCCACACTTCTTGTTACAGGCCTCATCCTGAGAAACTTCTCTGTGTTGACTTGAGAACCACCAGTTCCTTGTCTATGAATATTCTCCAAGTGTAAGTGGACAGTCCTTGCTTGTCAGATGTATCAGATTGCTGAGGAAATCAATGCCCTTTAGGCATAAGCTCCCCCAAATCCAGGTTCCCAGAGACTCATGGTAGCTAGTCCTCATTGAGTAACTGAGTCAAGTACTTAGGTGCCTTTATTTCAGTCTATAAAGCAATGTCTATTTTTGCTTCTTATTTTGTTCCCCAATTGATGAACTAAAGAACTAGTTAAAATGGGAGTAAAGAAAAGGGTGGTCTAAGTTTTGTTAGTCTCCAAGAAAAATGTATCCTAATATTCATATGGTTCCTTCTGGATTACCAAAAGAAGGAAGAAAGGAATGTATGTGAGACAGACATGATTAGTGTGATGATCAGAACTCATCACCTTCAATGAAGACCCCAGGCATTTTCTTCAGCTCAAATTTGGTGAAGTGCCCGTGAGAGGCTGCTAAGAGGAGGTCACGATGCTTGGCGAGCTCTTGCAAAGTAACTGGAAGAAAATCTGTGATTTGAATAATATCTGGGGATATGTGTTATTTTTATGAAAATGTTTATGTGAAAACAGTGTCCTGTTTATATTTGTGGGGCTCATTCATTCTCAACCCAAAGGAGACAAGGTTTGGACAAGAAAGCAGGAACTCAAGAAATTGCAACATACACACACACAATGTGCTGTAGAGGGGTAAGGGAAAAAAACAAATATTGCATAAGATAAACACCAACAAAGAATTCTTTTTGAGCAAAATTATTAACTCTGATCAATTTAAAAGTATGACCAAAATACCTGAGAGAGATAAACAAAAATATTCAGTCTGTTAATGAATCTCTGTAAAATCATTATATGCATAAATACTAGTATGTTCTTAAAAAATTTAATAATTTCACTATTCTACTCATAAAAAAGCCCAAAAAACATAAAATATGTAGGACTCTTGGACGAATATTTTTTATCAAAATTAAACTCTAAAAGGAGCCTCCTGACTTTTGCTACAATCTTATAAGGACATGGATGTGTTATACTAACTACCAGAGAGAGTAGAAGATACAAAGACTCATCCTGAAGAGTGGAGAGGATATGAATAGCTAAGAATGTGTGCATGTGTGTGTGTGTGTATGTGTGTGCAATTAAGTGTGTGTATATATGTGTATGTGATATGTGTATAAAACTGTGTGTGCATGTAAGAGTGTGTGTATATGGGAGTATCTGTGTATGAGTGTATGAGGGCATGCATGCATGTGTGTAGGTTCACATGTGGGGCTATGTATGGGTGCACCTGCATGTGCACAAGGTCAATCTTGATGTCCTTCCTCAGGAACTGTTCACTTGCCGATTTGAAACAGTCTTTCACTGGGACCTGGAGATTGCTGATTAGGCTTCAGTGGCTGGCCAGTGATTCCCCAATGAGCTTAGCACTGCTACTATTAGCACACCCACCATGCCTGGATTCTTTTTTTTTTTTTTTTTTGTCCTTTCAATCACTCTGTAGACCAGGCTGGCCTTGAACTCACAAAGCAAAGATCATTATGTGCCTCTGCCTCTGCCTCTGCCTCCTGAGTGCTAGGATTAAAGTCGTGTGCCACCACACCCCAGCTGATGCCTGAATTCTTATGTGGGTTCTGGAAACTGAACTCAGATCTTTCTCATGTTTGTACAGGAAGCATTTTACTGAGTAACTCAAGTACTTCCTAAGCTCTGCGTGGCTAGGAATTCTATGTAGAAGTATTCCCTGTATCCCGTTTCTACCGATATCACATGTGAAGTGCTTCATGATATGAAAATATACAGTTTCGATGAAAATAAGAGCCCTATAAAGTTAACAGAATAAAGAGCATAACAGAATCCATTCTACAGGCTGGAGAGATGGCCTAGCGGTTAAGAGCACCGACGACTCTTGCAGAGGACCCGGGTTCAATCCCCAGCACCCACATGGTGGCTGAGAACCATCTGAAACTCCAATTCCAGGAGAACTCCAGTTCCAGGGGAATCTGACACCCTCTTCTGACCTCCGCGGCATTGCACAACACGGGTGCACAGATCTACATGCAGACAGTACATTCATACACATACAGAAATAAATAAAATTAAAAAAAAAGAATCCATTCTGCATAATACTTTAATATATAATATAGTTAAGAACACAACTTATTGAGGAAAAGATATATTAAGTGATGTTACTAAGTGGAGGGTTTTTTTTTATTTGAGAGACAAATATAATTATAAAGTAATTAAAATAAATTATTAACTGTTATTTCATAAAAACCAGGAGGCAGAGGCAGGCAGATCTCTGTGAGTTCAAGGCCAGCTTGGTCTACAATGTGAGTTCATTCCAGAATAGCTGGGGCTACAGGGAGAACCTGTCTCAAAATGATCAAAAAGATCCCCCCCAAAAATCATATTTTATGAGGACATTCTAAGTTGCAATAAAGTATTTCATTCCTTAAATCCTGAAACAGAATGAAACAAAACCAATTTTTTTGCAAAAATGCAGAGAAACAAAAATATCTTTTGATTTGTAAATAATCCTGACAATTGTGAAGGCCTAAATTCAAAGGCATATTGAAAAGTCCGTATATTGAAACTTATTTATCAGCAAATGTGACCTGATTAATAAGGGGGGAGGGGGTTTCAGGATGTGACTAAGCCATGAGGGCGCTGCCTGTGCTTGGAACAATGCCTGCAGACCCTCTAGTCTTGCCTCTTCCGCTTTTCCACTTTCTGACAGGGAGGACACAGCATTTACCAAAGGACTCCTGAGCAGCGATGGAACCTCACCAGACACTGAGCCTGCTGCGTCATCATGGATTTCTCAGTTTCCATAAACATGACATATATTTATGCTCTTTTCTTTTCTGAGATATAATACTTATCTATATAATCCTATATATTATATATAACCTAAATACCTAACTATATATTGTTGTGGTTTATTTATTTATTTATTTAGGTCATTTGGGGACAGAGTCTCCCTTTAGTCCCAGCTGACCTGGAGCTCCCTATGTAAACCAGCCTGGCCTTGAGCTCACAGAGATCTGCCTGCTTCTGCCTCCGGAGTGCTAAGATTAAAGGCCTGTGCCACCACACCCGTAACCTCCACTACCCTCTCTTATGTCTTTCCTCTCCCTTAGAACCCTCTCTTTTTTCCAACAGGTTCTCTTCCTACCATCATCTCATTTTTGTGATCCACTGAGTTTAATTAGGACTGCTGGCATAAGTAAAGAGTTATTTACTGGAGCCTGAGGTGAGCAACTTACTAAACTACTGGAGAAAGTCACATCCTTCCCTCCAGGGACCATTACCTGCCAAGAATTCTTCAGGGAATGGTGGGCCTTTGCATAGTATTTTTTTCTGGGACAAAACATTCCATTTTGGAGGGAAGCTCTTTAAGACTTAAAATGTTCTAAAGGGAGATGAAACAGACTATTCTCTGGGAACCCCCTCAATTACATTCAGGAAGTAAATAGTTCAAGAGCTTCAGGAAGTCCCTGAAAAATGACCAGCTTCAATAAGACTCCCTTCTCTCCAAGTACATAAGCAGTAGGAATTGAGAGACACTCTCAGACCAACTGAGCAGCCTAGAAGTCTTGACCAAACCCTCTGTGCTCCAGGTTTCCAGTTTTTGTGAGCTGTTACCCATGCTGCTATGGGCATTGGAGACACAGCTGTTTTTGAATCGTCTTTGCTCCTTGTAAGTAATTTCTCACCATGCTCCTGTAAGTAACCCCAATAAAACTCATTGATTTACCTAGCTGAAATTGCATGGTGTCCCTACTTGATCTTTCATTGGTTCTCCATCTGGGGTGAGTAAAACTTTGTTCATGCTGCCTTAAGAATAGTGTCACATGGGCCTGGAGAGATGGCTCAGCAGTTAATATCACTGACTGTTCTTGCAAAAGATCCGGGTTTGAATCCCAGCACCCACATGGTAGCTAGCAGGCAGCTGTCCATAACTTCAGTTTCAGAGGATCTGACATCCTCTTCTGACATCTGCAGGGATTGTGCAAAGCAGGTACACTTACATACATGCAGACATAGCACACATGTTAATTAAAAATTAAACAAAAAAGAATAGTGTCACACAGCCTCCCAAAACTTGGGTGCAACACATGTCAAGTCCAGATGGTATCTTCTCACAGAGTCCTCTCCCTCCTCCAACTCTGATATTTTTCCCACATACTCTCCTTCTTCAGTGTTTCCTGAGCTTTGTGTGTGTGTGGGGGGGGGGGGTAGATGTTTCACTTAGGGTTGAAAACTGAATAGTTGATTCTTTGTGACCTGTTCTCAGTTATAAGTCTCAGACCAGTTATAAGTCTTTGTATTAACTACCAACTATTGAAAAATAAATAAATAAAAAAGTGTCTCCGACCAAGGCTACTAAGAGTAACACTAATCTGTGGGTGTAATTATAAGTATTGTAAGGGCAGAACCCACATCTAGGGCCTATGGTATTCCTAGACACAAGCTCCCTTTTTTTTTTTTTCTTTTTTTTTTTCTTTTTCTTTGGTTTTCTTGAGACAGGGTTTCCCAGTAGCCCCAGCTAACCTGGAGCTCACTACGGAGACAAGGTAGGCCTTGAACTCACAGAGATCAGGCTGTCTCTGCCTCCCAAGTGCTAGGATTAAAGGCATGCACCACCACGCCTGGCTCAAAATAACTGTTAAAAGTATCTTGAGTAGATTTACCTTTAGTTGACATAGCCTTTCTAACCTAAGGGATTCTAGTCTAACCTGACCAAGAATGATATAGAAAAAAGATGATGGATGCTCCAAAATGAAAGATAAAAAACTGACTGAGACACATATTTTCAAGTCGGATATACTGTAAGTCTGGCCTTTTGCCAAATTCAGAAAGAAAAATCATAGCCTAAAGGAAGGAGTTCAAAAGTTTAAGCTTGTCAAAAATTTTATCATGTTAATTTGAGATAAAAAAGGATAAATAAATGATACATAGATGATAGATAAAAGATAGATAGATAGAAAGATTAGATAGATTGATAGATAAAAGATAGAAAGATTAGATAGATTGATAGGTAGGTGGATAGATAGATTAGATAGATTGATAGGTAGGTAGGTAGATAGATAGATGATAGATAGATAGATAGATAGATAGATCATAGATAGATAGATAGATAGATAGATAGATAGATAGATAGATAGATAGATAGATAAATTCTGCCCTTGGATCCATAAAGAAACCTGGGCAATGGGGAGTAAGGCTAAGATACTTAACAGATACTAAAATTTCCATCAAATGCATAAAATAGGGCAATTTGTTAAAATATGTAGCTACATGGTACTTTCAACTGTAGAAGTATTCTAAGATTGAAGTTAACTTTCTTCTGCAGTGCAATAAACAATATTGATATTCTGGAACTCCATATTTTTTTCTGTAAAAAATGTATATTCAGAATAGAGAATTGGTCTTTCTAAGACATTAGAATTCTCACGTATGAGGAGAATTGCTGTTGTCTTGGTCTCTCTGAAGATGGCAAGGGGTATATTATTAAAATGAGCTCTTTGAAGCAGGAGAGTCCCAAACAGGGAGTTTCTTCTAGCTGAGAGGATTGAACAAGGGCACAAGTTTGTGCTCTGACCAAGATTCCTTAGTTTGCTTGACTTGATAAACCCCTATTAAATCTTTGCTACTAATTACAGAACTAAGGCAATATTAATCTTGCAAGGACATTATAAATGCAATGTCTCAATAGAAAGATACAAAGAGATGGGCAGGTAATGTTAAGAGTCTCATCAGCCATGAAGCAAAGTCCACCTGAAGAAATGCTTCAGTGAAAGAGCTCTGGGTGCTGATTAGTCCAAGGAACATTTGTCCAAACCCTCTGGGATTCCTCCCTCCAGAGACATTAGTTTCTCGACTGCTCAGAATCACTGGTACTGTAATAGCTTATGTGAGTATGATAGTAGATTTCAGGTATGTCAGCTGAGGAGTCCAAGTCTATTGCCTGATTAAGAGATCCTCAGATTGGTAAATCACATCTGTGGACATAGTCGTGAAGGCATTTCCAGAGATGCTTAGCATGTTTGTGGGACAGCAAGAAAGGGAGACTTTGAAAGCTTCACCCTGAATGTGGGCATCATCATCCTGCACATCATCATCCTGCAGACAGGGAATGCAGATGAGATAACTGCAGAGCCCATCCATTTTACTGATGCAGATGCTCTATTGTTGCTGTCATCAAACTACATCAGAATACAGTTTCTTCAGCCTTTTGATATGAACTAACATCTGAGATTCTCCAAAGAGCTTTCTGGCCTTCAGCCTCTGACTGGGACTGTAGCATTTCTGTCTCTTGTCTATGGCATCTTGCACTCAACAAATAATGGGTTCCCTGATCTCCAGTGCATAAAAAGCTATTCTGTAATCTAATAAATCTATATATATATACATATATGCATGTATGTAGTATGTATAGTATGTCTGTGAGAGAGAAAAGGAGAGAAGAAAAAGTAAAGGGGAAAGAAGAGAATATTATATTAGTTATTTTACTCTTGAAAATATTCTCTAAACTTACCCACCTAAGGGAGCTAATTCTTCTTACTGCACCACAAATACTTGAAGAACTCTTCTCTTCCATGTAGAAATATTGTTTAGGAACTTTTCTTTCTTACCAGGGTGGGAGACATCTGAGGAGAAGCTCTGCTGTAGTTTACCTATGGGCTGAGTATGTTCTTAAGATTTATGGGATAAAATATTAGGTCCTGTGCAGTAATGTTGCAGTTGTAAAATATTTAATAAAAAATATGAGGCCATGAGGTGCTTCTCTTATAAGAGATTAATGTGTGTCCCTGTGCTTAGGCTGGTTGATATAAGTGGTAATAAAGCACACTTAGTTCTCATAGTTCTTGTCTCATCACGGGACTGCTCCTCCTCTCACATGCTTCTGTCATGCAATACAGGATATTGTGAGGCAGAGAGAAGACTCTCACCAAAACCAAGCAGTTGTCAAGATCATGTTCCTAGACCTTATCTGGCACCAAGATAAGACACCTGTTCTTTGTTTTAACAATGGAGCAATGGAAAAGAAATTCATACAAGTATTTACTGATTTCATCAGTACTTCCTGAGATCATGTCCATTGACTAGAGTGATAGATAGTATCATTTTGATAGACTAATTGCTTATGCTGAGGGGTGTGTGTGTGTGTGTGTGTGTGCGTGTGTGCATGCACTGAGTTTGTATGTTCCTAAGGATTGAATTCAGGATCTCAAACATGCTAAGTATACACTTCATTATTGAGCTGCACAACTCCATCCACTTGGATAGTTTTATTACAACTGAATTTACACACTTTTACCCTTTTATTTTAAGTATTTTATTTATTAATTTTATTTTATGTGTATGTGTGTACTGCCTGCTTGTAGGTAAGTGCACCCATGTCATGTACAGAAGAAGGCATCAGATTCCCTGGAACTGCAGTTACAGATGGTGGTTAGCCACCATGTGGGTGCTGCGAATCAAATCCCAGGAGCAGTCAGTGCTCTTAACTGCTAAGCAATCTCTCCAACCAGACTTTTCCTGGTTTTAATAGGTCTGCCAACCTCAACTGATATAAGCTCCTTGAAGACACTGACCACTGGCCACACGTGTACAGCAGGGCAGCAGTGCACTGAACACTGGCCACATGTGGGCATCATAACAGCAGTGCTCTGACTCTGGCCACATGTGTGCAGCAGTGCACTGACCACTAGCCACATGTGCACAACAGAGCAGCAGTGCACTGACCACTGGCCACATGTGTGCAGCAGGGCAGCAGTGCACTGACCACTAGCCACATGTGCACAACAGAGCAGCAGTGCATTGACCACTGGCCACATGTGCGCAGCAGGGCAGCAGTGCACTGACCACTGGCCACATGTGTGCAGCAGTGCAACAATGCACTGACCACTGGCCACATGTGCGCAGCAGGGCAGCTGTGCACTGACCACTAGCCACATGTACACAGCAGTGCACTGAACACTGGCCACATGTGTGCAGCAGGGCAGCAGTGCACTGACCACTGGCCACCTGTGCACAGCAGGGCAGCAGTGCACTGACCACTGGCCACCTGTGCACAGCAGGGCAGCAGTGCAATGACCACCAGCCACATGTGTGCAACAGAGCAGCAGTGCACTGACCACTGGCCACATGTGTGCAGCAGGGCAGCAGTGCACTGACCACTAGCCACATGTGCACAACAGAGCAGCAGTGCATTGACCACTGGCCACATGTGCGCAGCAGGGCAGCAGTGCACTGACCACTGGCCACATGTGTGCAGCAGTGCAACAATGCACTGACCACTGGCCACATGTGCGCAGCAGGGCAGCTGTGCACTGACCACTAGCCACATGTACACAGCAGTGCACTGAACACTGGCCACATGTGTGCAGCAGGGCAGCAGTGCACTGACCACTGGCCACCTGTGCACAGCAGGGCAGCAGTGCACTGACCACTGGCCACCTGTGCACAGCAGGGCAGCAGTGCAATGACCACCAGCCACATGTGTGCAGCAGAGCAGCAGTGCACTGACCACTGGCCACATGTACACAACAGAGCAGCAGTACACTGACCACTGGCCACATGTGTGCAGCAGGGCAGCAGTGCACTGACCACTGGCCACATGTGTGCAGCAGGGCAACAGTGCACTGACCACCGGCCACATGTGCGCAGCAGGGCAGCAGTGCACTGACCACTGGCCATATGTGTGCAGCAGGGCAGCAGTGCACTGACCACTGGCCACGTGTGTGCAGCAGGGCAGCAGTGCACTGACCACTGGCCACATGTGTGCAGCAGAGCATCAATGCACTGACCACCAGCTGCATGTGTGCATCAGAGCAGCAGTGCGCTGACCACTGGCCGCATGTGTGCAGGAGAGCAGCAGTGCACTGAACACCGGCTGCATGTGTGCAGCAGGGCAGCAGTGCACTGACCACCAGCCACATGTGTGCAGCAGAGCAGCAGTGCACTGACCACTGGCCGCATGTGTGCAGCAGAGCAGCAGTGCACTGACCACTGGCCACATATGTGCAGCAGGGCAGCAGTGCCTGATCACCAGGTGCATGTGTGCAGCAGGGCAGCAGTGCACTGACCACTGGCCACATGTGTGCAGCAGAGCAGCAGTGCACTGACCACCAGCTGCATGTGTGCAGCAGGGCAGCATTGCACTGACCACTGGCCACAAGTGTGCAGCAGAGCAGCAGTGCACTAACCACTGGCCGCATGTGTGCAGCAGAGCAGCAGTGCACTGAACACTGGCCGCATGTGTGCAGCAGAGCAGCAGTGCACTGACCACTGGCCACATGTGTGCAGCAGGGCAGCAGTGCACTGACCATCAGCTGCATGTGTGCAGCAGGGCAGCAGTGCACTGACCACTGGCCATTATTGTTTTTTAATATTTTAATTTAATTCTTTTTATTTTGTGTGCTGAGTGTAATTGCTGCATGTATGTAAGTAAGTGCACTCCATGTTGTGCAAGAATGCCTGCCCAACAGTCAAGAAAGAGAATGTCAGATCCCCTGGAACAGGAGTTACAGCAGGTATTAGCTGCCATGTGTGGTGCTTGGCAACTTGAATTTGAAGAACTTCTGCAAAAGCGGCTCAGTGCTCTTACACCACTGATCATCTCTACAGCAAGTCCTGGATTCACCATTTTTTAAGGATGTTAGTTAGGGCTGGGCAATGAGCAAAGGACTTTAAGTTTCAAACCTCAGCAGGCCATTAGCTAAAAATAATTTTAAAAAGACAAGGAAAATTGTTTATCTGTGGCAGGAGTGGGTCAGAAAGAAAGGGGAAACTGGTCTATTTATTTCTTGGTTAAAAAGTGGAAAAAAAGTGGAAGAGGGAGCAGTCAATGCCTCCTTGTGGGATCCAAGGTAACAGGTGGGTACTTTCACCTGCTCTAGTCTATTGACCTCTATCATGGCAGAGAGAATTCATGGAACATGGAAAACTGATAGTTTGACTCTAAGATACCAAATTAGTCCATTTACTTTTTTCAACAAGAAGTGATACATTTAAATCTTGAAAAAAAAAAAAACATCACAAATGGGGTAACCCAAAGTCTAAGTAGTTATTCCTCAGCTGAGCCAAGCCATTTAAGTAGCTTACAGTTATTGGAATTTAATCTGCTGATTTTTCAGTAGTCTTGAAGGGCACTTACCACCATAAGTTTCCTCAAAACTTTAAAGTTAAGTTAAACACACTATAGAATTGAGAATAGTGTACTACAGTGACCTGAATTAAAGAAATGATAGGTATGCATAGTGGATCTCCAAACGCCTTTTAATCCCAGCAGTCTAGGAGGCAGAGGCAGAAGACAGAGGCAGGTGATCTCCATGAGTTCAAGGCAACCTGGTCTACATAGCAAGCTCCCAGAGTTTGAACTAAGGGGAGACCCTTGTCTCAAAAAAGCCAAACAAACAAACAAGAAGAAATGATAGCTGTACTTAAGTTGTATTTATTTAAGGGAACTCAAAACATATGTGGCATCCTCCTAGGTGTCCAGGTCACATGATTTCATACTCTTCAGGAGATACACAAGCAAAGACTGGGTGCTAATATAGTGTACACTAAGACAAATAGCTTGGGTACCTTTTAAGAAGTTTGAGATGTGTCAATAAACAATTGACAGTAACAGGAGAGCTGTCAGAGCAGATTTCTTAATGATAACTGTAAGATTTTAGCAAACAGAGAACAGGAGTCAGGGATGTAGTCACTGAGGCCTACAAGAGCAGAGTCTCTTCAGCAAGTCCCTGCAGATGTGCAGCCAGGTCTACACTGGAGCAGGACTGGTGAGAG
The DNA here is from genome assembly GCA_009823505.1 of Rhizomys pruinosus. Lineage (NCBI taxonomy): Eukaryota > Metazoa > Chordata > Mammalia > Rodentia > Spalacidae > Rhizomys > Rhizomys pruinosus. The sequence continues at coordinate 132,823 of VZQC01005790.1, read as the reverse complement.
GTCTGTTTAGAGGGGCTGGTCCTTTAAATTGCTTAAAGCCATTAGGAGTTAACCTGGGGAAATGGGAAAGAGCCATTGACAGGATTTAAATACAGGAGGAAATAGAAATATCGCTTTGGCTAACATGTAGAGGTTGGATTGGAGGTAAAAATTATTATGATGTCCCTGGCTCTCCTGGCACTCTGCCCTCAGAGAAGTAGAGAGAAATAAGACACTTCCAGACTACTATGTGCAAAAACACACACATTTTAGATAAACCCACATTATAGACAAGCCAAAAAAGTGAACTCTCAGTTGGGTATAATCATATACAATAAGTCAGTAGATCCAGGTATATGTTCACATTTTGAATTGGTACAGAAAACTGGTTCACTAAGCTTAATGTGAGATATATGTTAGACGCGCATTTTATATAATTATTATAGTATAAGATATATTATACATATTATATATATACACACATTCAACAACTGTGCTGCATAGTTTTAGAACTTAGCAACTGGGTTTCTAACAGTTATTTAGAGATAGTATTTTAATTTCCCTACAATAAATATCCTTTACGAGTTTCTTGGACTCTTGACCTGTTCTAAGTAAACTTAATTTTTGTTTTAATTTTTTAAATTTATTTATTTATGTTTATTATGTGCTATGAATGTACTGTCCTGCATGTTAGGTTTGTGCACCCATGTCGTTGCAGTTGCTGCAGAGGTCAGAAGAGGGTGTCTGATTCCCCTCGAACTGGAGTTCAAGACAGTATTCAGCTGTCATGTGGGTGCTGGGGAATCGGACCCAGGTCCTCTGCATAGAGTAAGTCCTGTGCTCTTAACTGCTAGAGAGGCGATCCTCAGCCCTTTTTGTTTTAAATTTTTATGATGTCGTATCAACGCTAAAGGGATTTCACACGAGAATTCTTAGTCTATTTTTTGAAAATTTGTTTTCCAAGTATTAGTTGTGCTAGGTTTTCCAATTCTAAATTCCAAAGTATGAAAACAGTTGAATTTTCTGTTTCTCCATCACATTAATCATAATTCTCATGAAATATCAGTAAACTGCACAGATTTTCTTCCATGGTGTAGAAAGAGGCATTATGTTTCGTGAAAGATTTGGTTCACTGCAGTCCACAGAAAGGATGTGCAGCATTCTTGTATTGACTATGAACCCTTCAGATTGTTTTGAATAAGTCTAGGTGCTCTCTTAATGATATAATAGATCGTACCAAAACGATCTCTCTTCTTCACCTTAAATATATTAAGATATTAAAACCCCTTTAGTATTACTTTATCAAAAATACTTTTGAAGTAGTTAAAAATTTGGATATGGGGGAGGTGGAGAAATTGCTCGCAGGGCGGAATTGGGTTAAGGAGCACTGATGCCCGTTCTGAGGATCTGGATTTAAATCCCCAACATTACCCACGCATGGTATCCTTCTTCACACCATCCTTTTCTCTAGTTTCCAGGGGGGTTTATGCTTCCACTTTCCTGCCTTCTTCAGACATTGGCATTGCACACCACGGGTGTACTTACATGTAATGTGGCAAACACTCATACACATAAATGAAAATAAATAACTCACTTAAAATTGCGTCAATATAATTTAATATAATTTTCTTCAAATATTTTAATGTTTTAAATCATTAAATTTCCTTTTTAATCTAATGAAATTAAGTTTATTTTCTACTTTGTAGGAATTTAGAATGTGCTATTTTGCCCAAAATATATTTCCATCAATATGATGCAAAGTTGACAATCCACTCAATTATTTGGAAGTTGTATCTGAGAAAGGTACATGAAATATTTCAATAGAGCTCATTTTTTTGGTCTTTTTGAAACTAGGGTCCTTCCTGTAGCCCCTGCTGTCCTGGAACTGCCTCTGATAGACCAGGCTGGCCTTGAACTCACAAAGATCTGCCTGACTTTCTCTGCCTCCCAAACAGTCGCTAGGATTTAAAGGCAGCACCACTCGCACCTGGCCTTTCAAAATTGCATTTCTTATATACATAGTGCTAATTTAAATAAGAGTTTCTACTATCCTGAATTAATTTTATTATAGAAAAACATGGAAATTCAATATAAATAAGGGCTGATATTTGTGTTATTGAAATTATTATAAATATATGATATGTTCTAATTAAAAAAAATATAATTATATGTTTTATATAGTGTGCGTGTCGAAATTACTTAGTGTGATAGAAATGTGTGAATTTAGCAGAAGAAGTGCCAATAAACCAGTCACAATTAAGGAGGGCCATAGAGTCCTTAACAATCATCCTTGGAAATGGCTAAAACAGGCCTAAATTGGCAGCCTGTCTTCGGCTACAAATAAAGCCTATAAATCAACCCGTACTTCCCAGCATGAGGCAAGCTTGTTTATGGAGGTCACTACCGCAATGGTCTTCTTACGGCCTTAGAGATACTCATTTGTCCTTGTCCTCGTGCCACAACACTGCTTCAAAGTGCCGAGTAATTTAAGAATAAGAGCTTTCTCAATTCCCATAGGATCACCAGGTCCTTTGCTGGCAATCATAGAATTCATTAGGTGGCAGGCGCTCCACACACAAGTAATAGAGCTTCTGTCCTACGTCTGCTTTATACTTATTTTGATAAGTATGTATTCTTTGCCACAGGTCTGGTTCTGGCTCTTATTTCTTAACTTTAAGACTCCTTCCTCTTCTCTCCCCCCAAATCTAACAATGTGCACATACGTGTGTAGGCTGCCTATGGAGGCCAGAATAAAGTGTTGGATTCCCCTGGACCAACATGGTGGGTTATATGCAGGCTGTTGTAAAGTTACCACTCATACAATAATGCACGATTGATGGATGAACTGAAACCCAGGTTCCTCTTGCTTGATGAGCAGTTGCCATTCTTAACCACTGAGCATCTTCCCAAGGTGGACTAGGAAGAATTGATTTTTAGAAAGATAACATTAGTAAATCCTATTAAATTTCCTACCATTAGATTAAATCAATAATTGGCAAAAACGCAGCTCAGCAAAACTGACAGGTAAGAGGAATACTATAAAATAAGGTTAATTTTGGCCCTTACACTGTAACTATTATGTTGGATCTTTCCCTGAGTACTTTAGACATATGAACTCAATCCTTAAAGGCAACCCTACAGTGCAGGTTATTCCATAACCATAACATGATCTTTTGCTTTAGATAAGTAAAAGGTGAAAGAAGCAAAGTTAAGCAATATTGACAACCACATAGTTGAAGAACAAAGTCCAGGGTTTGAACCCAGCACTCAGGGACCAGTGTCCAGTCCTCTTGACCTCCATGCTATGGTTCCACCTTGGGCTGATCCCCAGATTTTGAATCTTTAGTGGATTTTTCTTTGTGTGATTTTGGGTTTGAATGGGCCACAACTCAGCATGTTGTTATCTGTGCTTAATGGACTTTGCAAAGTAGCCCATGGGGGTATCTATCATCTATCTATCTATCTATCTATCTATCTGTCTGTCTGTCTGTCTGTCTGTCTGTTGGTCCATCTAATATCTCTATCACATCTACCATGCTAATCATTTCTTATCATCTCATGTCTTCTCCTGTACTAGAATCAGGGACCAATCACATCATCTATTTATCTATCTCTCATACACAGAGTCCAGTTTTTGTTGATTGTGTCATATTTATCCTATCAACTAGTTGATCTTGGGCGACAAGAAAGGAGGTTTTCTTTAAAATCAATTTGGCACGTGCTTGCAAGCCCTCCTGAGCACTCCCAAACCATAAGAATGAAATGAAGTATTTAAATGACTGAAGCAAAATAACCCTTTAAGAAGACCAACACTCAATTCCTACTTAAAGAAAAAAATGGAACATACACAACATAAAATGCAAAGAGCATCTAATAGCAGCTAACATGTAAGAGACATTGTCAAGTTTTCCTCCACCTCAGACTCCAGCTAGCAATCACAATATGATGCTGTCTAACAGCCATTTCCACCAGATCTTTTCTCCAAACTGACAGCTCCATGTTCCCATATGGTGGCTAAAGGCCGTCTATCACCCTGGTTCCAGGGGATTTGACGCGCACCTCGTTATACTTCTTGACTTGCCACAGGCATTGAACTGGCATAGGTGCACTTACCCAGTAGCTTGTCCAGCCAATAAACACTGATACACATAAAATAGGAATAATAAATAGAGAAATAAATTTTAAAAGATTTAAATTGGAACATCCGATCTAAATTTATTTTCTATTCACATTGTAGAAACACCAATTATTAAAAGAATAATGAAATATTGGTTTAAGTTAATGGGATTGATTCTGAGTGTGCCTTTCTTCAATATGAATTTATATTACTGGGAATTTATATACGACATTTGTCAACTACTTCTCATATCTATATAAATTACGAATTACTAAATTTACAGTCATCTATCTAAATTTGTTTTTTTAAAATTTTTTATTTTTTCAATTTTAAGTTTATTTTCATATGTGTATGAATGTGGTTTGTCTGCATGTAGGTGGTACACCGCCTGTGTCCTGCAATGCTGGCAGAGGTCAGAAGATTGGTGTCCGGATTCCCCTGTTAACTGGAGTTAAAGCGGTTTTCCAGACGCCATGTGAGTGCTGGGGATCGAACCCAGGTCCTCTGCAAGAACAGTCAGCCGCTCTTACCTTCCTGCTATCGTTCTCCAGCCCTAAATTTTATATTTCACCAGAACCAAATCTTGTGGCAGAGCTTTGAGGCAGAAACTTTAAATACCTCTACTTTTAACTGTGCCAAGATAATACTGTCTCATGCACAGGAGCCAGTCTGCAGGGTTTTTCAAAGTGTACTCCTGAGTAAAGACATTGGCACCCCCACTTTTCTTGATGTTTGCATTTAGTTTTACCTATGAAAGATTTTCCTGGATTGAATCTGCCCATTCGATCCTTGCTAAGGAGACTTAAATCTTTCAAAACAAATGCCAAGTAAACTAATTGTTTTAAAATGCAAATTCAGTGGATCTAACATAACAGTCCTGATCATCCAGATTCTCGGTTAGCAGGCAAACATGTAAGTCTCATTAACAATGTTAGACTTGAAAAATACATACACAGGCTTCCAGAATATCAAACTGGCTAGATAGTGCAATCAAAATAGAGGCTTGGTGTCACTCCTCTTATATTTTCGGCAGATTAGGATAGACTAGGTGGTATTATTGTAGCCAGGAACCAAACGAAAAAAGTAGGTAAGTCAAAGAAATGGCAATCAAAGATTTTAATATACTACCACTAAAAAACTAAAAAGAATCAGGGATTGAGATAATTCCATAATGCCTTGACATCAACATTACTCCATAATACCCACCATGTTTTAAGATAATGTTTGAAAATGGCTGTAAAAGAATGATATATGAATGCTACCAATTACTGTCTTAATAGAAAATCAACAACTCTTGCTGGAGAAATGTCTAAGAAGAATATAAAATAATTTCCAATAGAATAGAAAAGGATGTAACACTAGGTATGCTTAGAAATTTAGTACTTTTTATTGAGTTACCAAATTGTAGTCAGACATCACTTGTTTTTAAATTCTGAATTTGTGAACATCTCAAGATTCCACACTCTGAAATTACCTGGTTTGAATTGACAAGTTACAAGGGAGGGGTCACAGCAGTAACGTTGAAGAAGCACCTTCTTTCCCCTGCTGGTCCTTTTTCCCCTCCCTCCTTTTCTCCCTCCTCTCTCTCTTTTTTTTTTTTTTTTTTTTTTTTTTTTTTTTTTTTTTTTTTTTTTTTTTTTTCTCTCTCTCTCTCATCCTCCTTGTCATCTTTCAATTACTATATATATATATTATTACACCTTTCCTCCTCTTTTCAGTTAAATAAACAGCTTGCAGCAAAATGCTGAATACTGAGGTATTTGCCTTTTATAGATTTTTTTCACTTCTCTCACCAATTTCATAATAAAAATAACTTACAGGTGAAAGATATAATGATCTAAATGCCAGACCAAAGAACAGCAGTTTCATGTGCCTAATTTTAAGGTCAAAGATATTATTTTGTTCTATCTTTACAATATAAAATATTTTAGTAGTTAAAACTATATCCAATCTATAAATTTGAAAACAACTTTGTAAATTAGTTCCAAGTCTATGTGTCTTAATTTTATTACTTAATCTGGTTTTGAGGAATAGGAAGTATATTTAAGCAAAATTGAGACTTCTAACAAATGCTTGTTGTACACCCATCTCTATATGAGTTTTTCTGCATCTGTATATGGTCATGGAAACGCACTTCTATGAATGCATCCAACTTACGTAAAGAAGTAGTTCCGTACAGTAGTAGGAGTGCTAAGCTTACCTCACCACATCTTCATACATTTCTGAAAATGGGCTTTGACATCTGACCTAAAAATGCGGTGACATCGGAATTAAACAATGTCCAGCACAAGCACTATGTGGTACTAAAGCCTTGACTAAAACTTAGTACTCCATAACTTGAGTAAATGGCGAGAGGAGCAACAGTGGATACCCAACAGCCCTTTGAAAGTACCTTCTCTCTTGGACTTAATCCAACTGGGAACATTGTTTCTCAGTCCTTGTCCTGTGGGGTTGTTCATGCCTAAGAAGAGAAATGGGAAAAGCAAAAGTCTGTGACAGCAAAGTTTATGTGTGAGGAAGGCCTACTCCCTACTCCTCCAGAAAGGTCACGCACCGGTGCCAGCAGCTTGACTTCCATTTTAATGGCTTATGCAGTCTTTCTTTTTAAGGAGCACTCCAAGGACTGGTGCAGACACAGGAGGAGAAACTCAGCACTGCAGGAAGAGGTTGCTAGCCAAACTCAATTAAAACTAAATACGATATTCTCATAAAAGCAAAAAGATTGATTTGAAATATCATTTCCTGTTTAGTTTTAATTTTTTTATTCTTATATCTGTATTGTTAGATATTGTAATAGGTATGTCTGCATGCTAAGCTTATGCACCGGGTGACCTGTGAATGCCGGTTCTTTGTCGGAGGTTAGAAGAGGGTGTTGGATTCCCCCTGGAACTGGAGTTTCTCGTGGAATTGGAGTTTTCAGTGACTGAGTGTTCATAATCCGAACAATAATGTGGCGTGATGGGGATCGATGACCCGGGTCCTCTTGCAGTATGGCGAGGTCCTGAGTCTGCTTAACACGCTCAGGTTCCATCTCCTCAAGACCCCCAGCTTTTTGAACCTTTCTTATACTTTCCCTCGCTTTTCCTTCCATTTGAGTTTCAGTGAAGTAACAAATAGGGAAATACAATGTGATATGCCCCTTGTTAGAAAGGGTGCTATGAATGAATGTGTCTGCTTTCATCAGGCCTGAAAAATGGCCCATCTTTTCTGAGCCTCACTCTCCATGGACACCAGGAGGCTGACTTCAGTCAAGAGGTTGACTAACATAACAGGGAGGGATCTTCAGCATGAAATAATTTCAACAGTCTGCATGGACCATACAAGGAGTTAGACAAAAAAAAAATAAATAAATAAATAGAATGAGTTTAAGTCTTTATATGCATGGTGTTACAGTAACAGGAAAACCCCCTTCAAAGAAAACTGATCAAGAGAATAAAGTTCTCTGGCCTGGATGTAGACTACAATTTTCCAGTTTTTCCAGATCAATCACCTGGCTAGGGGACTGGCCCTAGAAAGGTAGGTTCACCTAAGCCATGCTACAGACTTAGGCAGAATAACAAGTACAGTGACGCCATGGCGAACTTTTCCAGCCAGGAATCCCCAGCCACTAGTGCAGTGCTTGCAGAACACAGCTCATCTCACTAAGTATCTAGCCTGCGTTTCTGACTCTTACAGAAAAAGATTGTACTCTCCTCCGTTTTTGGACTTCTCTTTATCATAACCAATTTTATGTCCCTGATACTTGGCCACCTAAAATTTGAGTCTTTACTCTTTCTCTAAAGCACTTCCCTGCCCTCCCCACCCAATTCATGGCTCTCCATGTTGTCTTAACTTTCCCATGCGAGGCCTTTTAAATGGCCTGAGATTCACTCACTTTTTCCTCTTGCTTCTCTCTCTCCAGCCCACATACTATGTGCTAAAGCAATTCACAGCTGCTTGGCCCTGGGGATATTTTTAAACTCTGATAAAAATTGTTCTAAGGCTTCTATTTGAGTCCATTCTAAAATTCTTTTATTATGAATACTAAGCATTTCCCAGAGAAGGGATACACGCTATTTTCTTTCCATCACCTGTAATTCAATGGGTCCTTCTTGATTTATTTGGCTATCATATTTGCAAATAACATATGTAGACACAAGTATCTGTTCTCTTCAAGGACGTAAATTGAATTTGGTGGATGAGATAAAAACTATGCATTTATACCAGTCAGATATAATTTTTAATTAGTAGCTAAACACTTAAAATACTCCTTAGAGAATGAAACTTATATTACATGCTAAAATCAGTAAGATTTATGAGTGTTCAAGTTAATCACACTTCATTTTTGATTCTATATAATGCATAATATTATATTCCAAAAGTTATTTTATTTTCAATACTACTAGTTCCATCCATTTAAAGTTGTCGCTCTCAAAGAGGTTGTGCAATCATTCCGTATAGTATATCTTTAACAGAAAGTTATAATTTTAATTTGCTTATTGTTATTCTTTGCCTGGGTTCTTTTATGTTTTTTGTTTAGGAGTGTATTGTCAGTTTTGTTTTCTGTTTTGAAGAAACAGGGTTCACTCACTATACAGCCCTGGCTGGACTGAAGACTATGGCACTGGCCTGAAACTCACAGAAGATCTGCCTGCTTCTGCTCAGTGATGTGTGTAGTAACGTAATCAAAGGTGGGTGCCACCGAACCAGGCCCTGATTATTTTTTTTTTCTATGTGAATGAAGTGCTTTGCCTGCAGGTAAGTGAGTGCACCCACATGCATAAATGCCTTCATCAACAAGGCAGAGGGCATCAGAGCCCCTGGACCTGGTGGATTACAGAGGTTTTTACTGTCAAGAAAGATGCTGGGGATCTAACCTGGTCCTCTGCAGGAGCACCAGGGCTCTTGATCACCAAACTATCTCTTCAGTCTCAATTTTCTTTATTTTTCAACATAATATGTCTAGAATGATGGAGGTGGCCTTAGGGAGACAGGTGCAAGCAGATAATGCACATTGTCAAATTTCTGTGTTAAAATCTGGGGGACATACAGGGTTCTGAGAGACCATAGGGTGTTGGGCTACGAAGTATTGTCCTCATCCTGGCGCAATACTGAGGTAAGGGATCACTTCAACCAAAGCAGTCCCTGTTCTAAGCTCATCCTATCTGGAAATAATCAGAATGGAAAACAAATATTGGAGTTCTATTATGGTTTTGCCACCTGATAACGAAGTGCTTTACGCAACCTGGTAAGGTTTTCTCAGCCCTTGTGCCTAATAAGAGCTAAAAGCGACATTGTAACACAAGTCACTTGAGGAAGAATGAGTAGAAATTTCTGCATATAAAGCAATAACAGTTCCTTTTGGGCTCTCTCCTAGCATAGACGCAACATAAAATAAACAGCCGAACTGTGGGTGCTGAAGGGAAATTATGTAGAGTTCTTTGTGGGTGGCAAACAAAACGCAATATGGCGCTAGAAACTGACACTAATAGAATTTTCTGCATCTTACTCTTTTTTTTCTTAAGGGAAATATTCACCCTTGTAGGGGACAGCCCCTACAGGACGGCAAGAGAAAGTAGCTGTTCATCATCTCCAGTCCCAGCGCCCAGTTTTTAAATAATTTTTTATTTTATTATGTTCGGCGGGCATATTGTGCTGTCACAGACGGTTATGGTTTTCAAAGATGCCGATTATACGAGGCCTCACCCAGCCAGCCATTAAGTGTCTACGCCACCACTTTACTGACAGATGTGTGTTGTCGTACCTAAGATAAAATGCTTGCATTTATTCGCTTTGGAGCTCATCTCTGAGTATGTCCAAGTAAAATGCAGACCTCCCATTGTTTATTATCACCTAGACTTTGTGTTTGCTAAATACAGAACACTTGCAGGCTGAAGTTGAAATAAAATTGATGTTCAGGAATAAAAAGTCTATCTACAAAGGCAAAACAGAATATTATCAGAGAGTTGTGGGTTCATCAATGAATGGCAATAAGAAGGACAAGAGGGTTACTTGATTGAGAGACTAGTGTTGCAGGCAGAGGGACAGAGGGGTCTATTCGAAGGGCTTGATAAGTGACAGTTGGTCAATTCACACTCACGACTGTAATCCAGAGTTTGTGCCAAGAGCAAAGCTTTCCTAATCCGCCTTGGCGCTCAACATTCTCTTGGAATTATGATGAACGCTAACATCCAATCTTATTTTTTCTCTTCGTTATGAGACAGCTGCAAAGCAATTTTATACTTTTTAGGCAGCTCCATGTACCTTTGTAATTATAGAATTCCTTTTGTTCTGGATTATGACTTTGACTTTTTATATAAAGTGTATTGCCCTGTTTTTGAGTAGTGAAGTGTTAAACTATGTTGAAATATATATTTTTTAATTTATTAACTCTTTATTTGTTTGGTGTAATAAATGTAATTGCCTGCATGTGTGTAAAGTGGCCACTTTGTCATGACGCGAAAACTGTCCTGCATGGAGCTCAGAAGAGTAGTTTAGGATGACCCATTATAATCTGAAGTGAAGATGTTAGCTTCTTAGCCTGCACGTGGGTGCTGGACTGAATCCTGGTCCTCTCTTTGCTCCTACCACTGCGCCACCCTTTAAGAAACCTGGCTTACTTAGGTTTTTCCTTGTCATCCATGCATTCCTACAAAGGACATGACACCAGCCACCTGGCTACCTGCTATGTTTTACTGCAAATGCTGCTGCGTGTCATGTGTACTAAGTACAGTTAGTCACGCAATCGCATCCGCACCGCGAGCCGACAGGAGAATCTCATAGATATAATGACTTATATTATATACATCAGGAGCATTGCAATGAGTATCAAACATCAGCAAAGCTAGAGCGCTCATGTGGTTAATTCCGTAAGATTGTCTCAGCTAAAATAGTCGGAAATCCCATGGTCTTTCACTATTGCATATGATTCAGAGGGGATGGTCTACGGCAAGGCATACATAATAGTTCATTCTTGGCTGGTTGGCTCACTTCACTGACCAATGGCCTCACCTGCTGCTATTTACATTACTTTGTCTACCTGTGGGTTTTGTTGTGATACCTGTATTGTGCCCTCTCGAATGTGTTTGTCCATATGTTTTGCAGCTGTCTTAAACTGAGTCTAGAACTTTTGTACTGAGGGGGGTATATACGTCCACCGAACCTAATCAACTCTTCAATATCCTTTATAACTCTAGCGTCAGGCACTACTTCACACGTGACGGGTGCTTCTTCCTTGTTCTACTACTGTCTCAGCCCATAATGCCCGATCTAAAGTAGCCCACCATTTCCAACTACATCCAGCACATTGTGCCAAAGAAACATGAAAGAGTATTCAAAGACCAGAGATGTAGGAAACAAAGGCGGCAAGCAAACGAAGGGAAGAGGGGGTTATAGAAATGCCATTTCCAAGGGGGTCTGGAGTAGAAGACTCACCTCAGTGTAATGAAGCACCAAGCTATATGAAATCTTGCGGCAAGACCTGAAGTTCAGCATCCCGCTTCCACATGGAAGCTAACCACCATGCCTAGCTTCTTGTTTCCAGGGAAATTGGGATGCCCTCTTCTGGATCGTAGCATGGCAAAATGGGTTCACCTCTGAACCACACAAATAAAGGCAAAAAGGGGTGCGGAGAACTGTGTCTCAGACCGGTCAGGATTGAGAATCGCAACTTTCTACTAAATATAAGTTGAAGAATATATAACTCTAAATTTTTAAGAGAGCTAGGTGGGAATCAGCGATGCTAGCAGCTTTTTTTTTCTGCAAAAGGAAGTTATGAGTAAATGAACTTGGCATGGCCTCAGTGTTTCAGTTAAATAGACAGTTGATGAGAAAGAAAGGGGTGCTGCGAGTTGCTGTGCCAATTAGGCATGTGGAGGTTTAGGACGGACAGAATAGGTGTGCGCACTCGATTTGAGCTATGTGAGGGAAGGTAGTTCTAGACCAACTCGATGGTCCTAGGAGTGGAATGCATGACCCTGGTTCTTGAGCGAGCAATTTAGTGGACTTGTTGTTCTCTGGGGATACAGAACTTCTGTATATGACAGTGACTGTTGTATGGGATGTCAGCACATATAGTTTATCCGACATCCATGTACGTGTTAGCAAAGCTCAATAATTAATATATCTGTCTCCTGGGGTGCCTGAAAACGGCGGAGCTATACGTTTTCATGAAAGATTTCAGTTTTTCGTGTTTTCCATTATTCAGAGGCAGTACTGAGCTTCCAATGCGTCCGACTTGTGCTAGCCCTTAGGATTCGAGGCGAGTTCTACTTCAAGACAGAACATTATGAGGGAGAGAGATCAAATTCGGGGGATGGAAAACTGTTTTTGGGTTCGGATAGGTTGGAAGATTGGGCGAGGAAAGATTCGATGGGGAATTATATTGGATTTATTGGGGTGATTGATAGGTAGCCGATGAGTATGCAGGAGGAGAGAGTGACTGGGGCGCATCAAAAAATCTCCCAGGGGCATACGTTTTCTTTCAATCTGGTGGCGAATGCTCTGGCACAGTGATGTTCCATCGCTACGCATCCCATGCCCCGTTATAAGATGGTACTCTTTTTCCTTGTTTCCCATGATCCCCACTCCAACACAAGGAAGTCTACAGGAGCCATTCTGTCGACTGACTCAGAATTTGGTCAAGAACTGCGTGTGCCATTTGCTCCAATAAGCACTATGATTAGATAATCATGCCTAAAGTCTATCTACGCGGTGGTCCATGTGTCATTATTACCATATGCTGTATTCTAAATTCCCGTCCGTACGAGCAAATGGCCTCTTGACTCATGGATAGATTTCGTGCATTCAGTGATTATTGAAGTGGATGTTTTTCTTGCAATGGGAGATGTTTCTTTGTTCAAACCCTTTCAGGTGTCGTTCGAAGGTTGGGAGTGTGTTCCCGGTCGTGGAATTTCTGCCTTAACATGGGTCTGACAAGCAAGGACTGCCCAATTGTACTTGGAGAATATTCATGGACAAGGAACTGATGGTTCACAAGTCAACACCAGAAGTCTCTCAGTATGAGACCTGTAAGAATTTATCTAGAGATGGCAGAAGTTAAGAGCAGTTTTATATGGAGGAGTGAGACAAGACACACTGCTCCTCTGAGGTCTTTTTGGTGTGTTATGTCCGTTTGGAGACTCCTCTAAGACCCACTGAATATATATGAAATTGTTGTTCTTAGCATGTGCGCGAGTAGGTTTTAGACACACAAGGGACGTTTTCCTCCTTGATCTTGGTTTGGGGGAGAGTGGAGAGTGCAGTTTTATCATTTATAAAAACCATTGGTGCTTGGCCCCTACCCCTTAACCAAATTGGGTGAAATGAAATTACAAGGGGAAAATAAGTAGATACATAAGAACAGTGTAAGTTTCTTGGAAAATAGCTTTATTTTGGAGCACTATTCAAAGATGCCTCTGAAATTTTACAAGATTTATGTAAGTGCAGAAAGAACTGCTCCCATGCTGACAGCAGGGACCTATGTGATGATTCAGCAGGTTCTTTGGCCACATTAAAACCAGCCTTGCAGGCTTCAGGCAGTGGCTTCATAAGAACTGCTGCTAGTGTGGTAGCTTCTAGTGTATGAAGAAGGAAAATAAAAACAGGGCTGCCCCTCCATGGAGGAGGAAGACAGACACCTTTCTATCATTCCTGCAAGAATGAAGAGAATCCTGGCATTGGACAGAGAACTCTGTAGTAGACTACATTCTCCACCTCTCCCCTGAATCGAGATCAAGGAGAAAAATGTTCCTTTGTGTCTTTACACCCCCATGCTATGCTTCTCAATTATTGCTAGGTGGAGGGCTTTCAAGTGAGCACTGTCCCAAAAGGGACTATAATACCTTTATACATTTTCCAAAAAATACAGGAATCACCTGTAAGGTGACACCTCTGCTACAACAATATAACATGCTCCTGGCTGTTTCTTCCTTCCACACTTCTTTGTTACTGTTGACCGGCTCTCAATCCTGAGAAACTTCCTCTCGTGTTGACTGTTAGAGAACCAACCAGTACCTTGGTCTATGATATTCTCCAAGTGTTAAGGCTTGTGAGGGCATGTCCTTAGGGTCAGCTTGTCAGAGTGTGATCAATTGCTGGACGGAATATCACTATTATGCCCTCATTATTAGGTCTGAGCTCCCCAGAATTCCAAGGGAATTCCCAGAGATCTCATGTAGGCCATAGGTCCGGTTCCAATTGAGTAACCTGAGTCAACGTACATCTCTAATGGTGCCTTTATTTCAGATCTATCAAAGCAATGTCTAAATTTTTAGGCTTCTTTATTTTTGTTGTTCCCCCCAATTGATGGAACTACAAGGATAGTATTACACACATGGGAGTAAAGAAAGGATTGGTCTAAGTTTAGTTAGATAACCATCCAAGAAAAATTAACTAATTGGTATCCTAGATATCTCACTAGCATTGGTTTGTCGGCTTGGTCCATTGGATTACACAAAAATGAAAGGAAGAAGGGAAGGTGAATGGTTATTTGTGTGACAGACATTATTAGTGTGTTATGACCCCAAGGTAACTTTATCACCTTTCAATGAAGACACGCCTCTCGAAGGGGGACGTTGTCCTAGTTCATTCAGCTCAAGATGTGTTATGGTGGAAGTGCCGTGAGAGGCCCTTGCTAAGAAGGAGGTCAGCGATGCTTTGGCGAGCTCTTGCAAAAAGTTAGACTGGAAGAAAATTTGTGAACTTTGAGAGATCATTCCATATCTGTGGGAGGGGTATGGAAATGTTTCAAATTATATTCAGTTCTGAAAATTCTTTATGTTGTGAAAACGTAGCTTGAGAGTCCTGTTACTAAATTTAGTGTGTGAGAGCTCGATTCATTATTCATACCACCCCTAGGCCAAGGCGAGACAAGGTTGGGCTGAACAACGCAAAGACAGGGGGAGACCTCCGTAATTGCAACACTATACGGACAGCATCAAGTCATGACTGTAGAAGTGGAGATAAGAGAAAAAAAAAGAAAACAAAAAAACAAATATTGAAAAATAAAAAACACCAACTAAAAGAGATTATTTTATTTGAGCAAAATTATTAACTCTGATCAATTTAAAAGTATGACCAATTTTAGTACCAACCATGAGAAGATAAACAATAAAAATAAATCCAAGAATTATTTAAATGAAATTTACTCTAGTATTTAATCTAAATTATAATGACATTAAATACTAGATATGTTATTTAAAAAAATTTATAATATATTCTCCGTTCATATTCTAGTCTGCATTAAAAATGGGAGAACCAATATTAAAAACATATAATATGTTAAGTGACTCTTGGGACGATAAATGATTTATTTTTATCAAAGATTAACTCTATAATAGAACTGACTTATTTGCTTATCAATTTATATGTAGTGACAAAGAATGGATGGGATGTAAGTAAGACTTAACATAACCTCAGAGAGTAGGTTAGACACGTAGAGCATACATGACGTCACTCTTTCTGAAGAAGGTTGGTGAGGGAGGAGGTCATAAGTTGAGCATATAGAGGGCTAATAGAATGTAGTGATAGTGATGGGATAGCTGATGTGTATGTGTGTGCAATGTTAGTGTGTGTAAATATATGCCTTGTGAAATTTGCGATATTGTTGCTTGTATAAACTGTGGATATGGCATGTATAAGCTTGTAAGGTGTGTAAATAACGTGGCGCACAGTATCTGTCGTATTGTAGTCGCTATGAGGGCCAATGCTGCCATGTAGTGTGCAGTGCGTTTTTCACCGATGTGGGTAGTACTATGGTCACTGTGGTGCGAGACACGCTGCAATCAGCTGTACCACAAGGGTCAATCTTGATGTCCTCCTCCAAGGAACTTTATTCCTTTGCCGATTTGAAACGTCTTTCACTGGGCAACTCTGGAGATTGCTGATTAGGATTCTAGTGGCTGTGTCCCAGTGTATTTCCCAACAGTGAGCTAGCACTACGTCTAACTATTAGACACACACCACGCACAATGCCTGGGATTCCTATTTATTATTTTTTTCTTTTTAGTATTTGATCCACTTCTTTTCAGAATCACGCTACCTAGGTAGTCCAGAGGTGCTCGAGGGCTTGAACTCACAAAAGCAAAGATCCCAGTTACTGGCGTTCTGCCAATCCTTGCTCTGCCTCCTAGGAGCTCTGCTTTCGGATTAAAAAGTCTCGTGTGCACCCACAATCCCGCTGATGCTGAATTCTTATGTGGTTCTGGAAACTGAACTCCACCACTTACTTTCTCCAATGTTTCGTACATGGAAGCAATTTGTTAATCCTCTGAGCTCCAATTACTGAGTAACTCAAGTACTTCCTAAGCTCTGCGTGGCTAGGAATTCTATGTAGAAGTATTCCCTGTATCCCGTTTCTACCGATATCACATGTGAAGTGCTTCATGATATGAAAATATACAGTTTCGATGAAAATAAGAGCCCTATAAAGTTACAGACATAAAGAGCAATAACGAATCCCATTCTAAAGGCTTGAGAGAATGGCCTAAGGCGGTTAGAGAGCACCGACGCACTTCTTGCAGCGGGGGTAGAGGACCCGGTTCAATCCCAGCACCACATGGTGGCTGAGAAACCATCTGAAACTCTCAATTCCAGGAGAACTCCAGTTTGAGGGGAAGCATGAACACCCTCTTCTGCCTCCGGCGGCAATTGCACAAACAACGGGTGCACAGATTCACATGCCAGACGTACATTCATACACATACAGAAACTAATAAAATTAACTATAAAAAAAGATCCATTCTGCATATAATACTTTAAATATATACTTATTATATGGCTTTAAGCAAAACTAAACATAACTTATTGAGGATAAGATATATTAAGTGATGTTTATACTAACGCTCTATGAGGGTTTTTTTTTATTGAAAGAAGACGAAATAGTATTATTAATAAAGTATGTTAAAATCAATTATATTATCTGTTTATTCTTCATAAACCAAGGAGGCAGGGCAGGCAGATCTCTGTGAGTTCAGCCAGCCTTGGTCTACCAATGTGAGTTCAGATTCCAGTAAATAGCTGGGGCACAGGGAGGAACCTGTCTCGAACAATTTGATCAAAAAGTATCCTCCCCCCAAACACATCCATTATTTTGATGAGGAGTTCTATCAGTAAGTTGTCAATATGTAAGCTCAATTTCATTTTCCTTCAAATCCTGAACAGAAGTGAACACAATACCAATTTTTTTATTGCAAAAATGCAGAGAACAAAAATACTCTTTTGACTTTTGTAAAGTAATCCTTGACAATTGTCACAGGCCTAAACTTTTCAATGAGGCGTATTGAAAAGTTCCGTATTATTGATACCTTATTTATCAGCGAAATATAGGTGACCTTTATTTAATAAGGGGGGAGGGGGTTTCAGGATGTGACTAAGCCATGAGGGCGCTGCCTGTGCTTGGAACAATGCCTGCAGACCCTCTA
This sequence comes from Rhizomys pruinosus, assembly GCA_009823505.1. Taxonomy (NCBI): domain Eukaryota; kingdom Metazoa; phylum Chordata; class Mammalia; order Rodentia; family Spalacidae; genus Rhizomys; species Rhizomys pruinosus. The sequence continues at coordinate 115,327 of VZQC01005790.1, read as the reverse complement.
AAATGTCTCTTGCCTCTTCCCGCTTTTCTCACCTTTTGAACAGGGAGACACAGCGATTTACCAAGGACTCCTGAGCAGATGGAACCTCACCAAGACACTGAGCCCTTGCTGCGCTCATCATATGGATTTCTCAGTTTCCATAAACATGACATATATTTATGCTCTTTTCTTTCTGGAGAATATAAGGGTATAATATATCTAATATATATATATATATATATATAGTAGGTTAGAATGGTTTTTATTTTATTTATTTAGGTCAGTTTGGGGACAGAGCTCACCCTTAGTCCCAGCGGACCTGGATTTAGTCCTATGTAAACCAGCCTGGCCTTGAGCTCACAGAGATCTGCCTGCTTTTCTGCCTCCAGAGATGCTAAGATTGAAAGGCTGTGACCACCACAACCCGTACCTCCACATACACCTCTTTTGCTTATGTCTTTCTCTCTCCTCTAGAACCCTTCTCTTTTTCCAAAAGGTGTCTCTTTTCCTATTACCATCATCTTCGCAATTTTTGTGATCCACTGTAGTGTAAATTAGGTGCTGGCATAATAGAAAGGTTATTTACCTTGGTAGGGCACCTTGAGGTGAGTCGCTATACTAGAAACGTCACTGGGATAGAAAGCCACATACCTTCACCCATTCCAGGGAACCATTACCTGCCAAGAAATTCTTCGGGAAATGGTGTGGCCTTTGGGCATAGTATTGTTTTTTCTGGGAAAAACATTCCATTTTGGAGGGAAGAAGCACTCTTTAAATTATAATGTAATCTAAAGGAAGATTAAGAGGAACAGACTATTCTGTCTGGGAACACCATAACTCAATTAGCAGCCTTCTATCCTGGACCAAGACAGTAATATTAGTCATCACATGAGCTTCAGTGGAAGCTCCTGTTCGATAAAAATGACCAAGCTGTCAATAAGACTCCCCAATTAGAGCTACTCTAAGTACAATAAGCAGTATGGAATTGAGAGATCACTACTCAGACCAACTGAGGCAGCCTAGAACTTGTACCAATGACCTCGTGTGTCAACACAGGTTTCGTTTTTTGTGAGCTGTACCAACACTTTTAAGCCTGCTATTGGGCATGGAGACACAAGATATGTATTTGAATCGTCTTTGCACTCCTTTGTAAGTAGAATTCCTCTAACATACCAGAAGAAGACCATGCCTCACGAGAACCCAAAAACTCATTGATTTACCTAGCTGAAATTGCATGGTGTCCCTACTTGATCTTTCATTGGTTCTCCATCTGGGGTGAGTAAAACTTTGTTTCATGCGGTGTACTATTAGAGAATAGTGATCAACTAGGTTGGGACTCACTGGGAGAAGAGAGATGAAGCGTTCCAGAAGTTAATAATCACCATAGAAGAGATAGATATAATTCGCAAAAGGGGTTCGGGTTGTTGAAATCCAGCACCCATCGTATGAGAATAGCACTGGACAAAAGCAAGAGATAAATGTGCTATAACTTCAAGATAATATAAGAGGATTGACATCCTCTTTCTTGATACTGCATGAAATATAGAATAGAGAAAAGTCTGAGAACTGCTAAATCACTCTTCATAAAATGCAGATCGGGGAGGCGCACCACGATGTGTAAATTAAAACATATAAACAAACAAGAAGAAGTGGTGGTCTCTCACTAGGTAGATAACTCAGTTAAGAGTCCCCAGAAAGCTTTGGGGATAGACACCTGTCAAGATACAGATGGTAGATTTGATAATATTAGAGATATCCTCCTCCTCAAATAGAATATTAATTTCCTCCAACACATCCACCTCATTCTTTCTCAGTGGTGCACGTTCCTGAGTTATAGATAGTGTGTGTGGGGGGGGGGGTAGATGTTATATATAAGAGTTTGAAAACTGAATAGTTGATTCTTTGTGACCTGTTCTCAGTTATAAGTCTCAGACCAGTTTCATACAGCCTTTTTTTGTAATATACTCAGATCTATTGAAAAATATAATCAAATTAAAAAGATAGATTCCCGACCAAGGCTTACTAACGAGTAAACACTAAAGATATAGAATAAGAGTGCGTAACTTTGGAATAGTTTATTGAAAATGTATTTGGTAGTTAAAATAAGGGTCAGGACCACACCATCCTTAGGGTCGAAGCGATTTGGGGTCATTCCTAACACAGCAGTCTGACTCTGTTTTTTTTTATTCTTCATATATTTTTTTTTTGTTCCATTACATTCTTGGTTTTTCCTATCCATGAGTAAGGGATCTGAATCTTCCCCAGTAGCTACGCGGATAACATCTTGGTGAAAGCATTCGCTACTAATAACGGAAGGACAACGAGAGTATGGTGACCCCTTATTGAACTCACACAGAGAATGCCTAGCTTGTCTCTGCCGTCACAAATGCATAGGATAAGAAGGCGACTGTCCCCGCACCACCAGCCTGGCTCATCATACTGTTTTAAATAAGTATTCTCTTCGAGATATGATTATACCTTAGTAGTTGCATGCCTTTCTTCTAAACCTAAGGGATATGCTCATAGTTCTACCTGACCAAAGATGATTAAGAAAGATGATGAGATGCCTGCCCAAATGAAAGATAAAAAACCTGACTGAGAACACATATTTTCAAGACCCCCATCGGATATAAAACACTATGCTTATAAGTCTGTGCTTTTTGCCAATTCAGAAGTACAACCTCATAGGCCCTAAAGGAAGGAGTTAACAGTTTTTGAGCTCTGCCCTCAACTAAGGGAATTTTAATACAGAAATTGTTATATTTGGGATATGGATAAAGGATAATTAAATGAAAGGACAATGTAGAAGATTGAATATGGATATAAAAAGAATAACGCCTATTGTAGATTAGGAGAAGATTAGTATAGATTGATAGATAAAAGATAGAAAGATTAGATAGATTGATAGATAGATTTTAGATAGATAGATAGATGACACCACTATGGTATCTGGGTTTATAGATAGATGATAGACAGTTAGATGATAGATAACAGATTAGATAGATAGATCATAGATAGTTCTGTGTAGATTCGATCGTCGTAGATTTGATTCCGAAATACGTTAAGACTATATTTGCTGCACCTTGGATGTTGCGCATACAGAGAACCATGGGCAAATGGAGTAAAGGGCGTCGTAGAGATAGGTTAAGAACAGAGAGAGTACTGCTAACATTTTCCTAACCTCAAATTGTGCCATACATAAGGGGGCAACCATCAAGCTCGTTGTTAAAATATGTAGCTAACATGGTACTTTCAACTGTAGAATTATTCTAAGATTGAGTTAACTTTCTTCTGCAAGTGCAATAAACAATTATTGCCATCATCTGGAACTTGCCGATATTCAATTTTTCTGTAAAAAAATGTACATAATTCAGAATAGAGATTGGTCTTTCCTAAGACATTAGAATTCTCACGTATGGAGAATTGCTGTGTCTGGTCTCTCTGAAGATGCAAGGGGTATATTATATAAAATGACTCTTTGAAGCAGGAGAGTCCCAAACAGGGAGTTTCTTCTAGCTGGAGCAAGGTACTTGAAACTGAATAATGGGCACAGTTTGTGTGGCTCTTGAACCTAAGCAATTCCGCAATATTAAGTTTTCGCCTTGACTTGAATATAACCCTATTGGCTCTTTTTCTCACTATAATTTTACCACTGATCTATAGACTGAATATTTAGATCTTTTGTCAAGGTCGACATTAGATGAAAATTGCACAAGTGCATCAATTCGAAGATAAGCAAGAGGAAGATGGGCAAGGTAATGTTTAACAGAGTCCATCATGCACATAGCAAAGTCAAACACCTGCTATAAGAATACTTCAGTAGAAGAAGTTTCTGTGGTGATGTAACTTCTAGTTTCCCTCCAAGGAACATTTTGTCCCAAACTCAATCCATGATTGGATTACTCCTTACACATTTGAGTAACAACTTTAGTTAATTTACTAACGGTAACACAATAGGCTCAGAATCCAACTGGTATTTGCCCTTATCTATGTAGTACGCATTATGTGAGTATTGATAAGTAGTATCTTTCAGGCTGCTGAGGAGTCAAGTCTTATTCGCCTGATTAAGAGACTCCTACAGATTGGTAATATATCACATCTGTGGCATTAAGATCGTGAAAGGCATTATCCAGAGATGCTTAGACATTGTTTTTTTGTGTGCGGACCAGCAAGACACTGGAGATTTGTAAAGCGTACACCAAGCTGAATTGATAGGTGCATAAAATAACTCAAATTAGCCTGGAATATCTATTTCATCTCATGACCTCTGCGGAGACAGGGAATGCAGATTTGAGGATGGATTACTGCAGATGCCAATGCCAGTCTTCTACTGATGCACGTAGTTGGCGTAGCGCTACAAGTTTGTCTTAGACACTATAAGAGATCTATTCAAACTACATCAGATCATACTACTTAGTGCTCAGGGATACAGGTTATCTTATACTGACCATTTGAATATCGACCATTCTGAACATATCTGTAGATTCACTCACATATAAGAAGACTCTATGGTTGCTGCACTTCTCTTGGTACGAGTATTCTCTGGAGCTCTCAATCCTCTGAATCTGTGGACTGAGGGATTGTTCCAATTTCTTTCTGTCTCTTGTCTATGGCATCTTGCAACTCTGACAACATAAGTAATGGGTTCACTCTGATCATCACAGCATGCAATAAAACAAGCTATTCTGTCAAGCTACAATATGATTAATTTCTATTCTACATATACATATATGGCCATAATGTAGTAAGTATAGTAAGTCATGTGGAGAGAAAAGGAGAGAAGAAAAGTAAGGGAAAGAAGAGAATACTTATATTAGTTAGTTATTACTCTTGAAAACTAAATGTCGTAACAAACTTACCCACCTAATGGTGAGCTAATTCTGTATTACTGTCTGCACCACAAGATACTTGCACAATGAACTCTTTCTTCTTGTCCATAGTAGTAAATATTGTTTTAGGAACTTTTCTTTCTTACCCAGGGTGGGAGACTCTGAGGAGATAAGCATCTGCTGTTGTTTACCTATGGGTCTGAGTATTGTTCTTAAGATTTATGGGAATAACTAATATAATTATACCAGGTCCTGTGCAGTAATGTTTGCAGTTGTAAAAAGTACTTTAATAAAAAACTAATGGAGAGCCATCAGGTGCTTCACTTATAAGAGATTCATATGTGTTCCCTGTGCTTAAGGCTGGTTGATATATAGTGGTATAAAAGCACACTTATTGTTCTACTATAAGTTTCTTGGCCTTCATCACGGGACTGTCTCCTCCAATTAGCTTTCACAATTGCTCTGTCAATTCGTCAACTACAGGAATTAATTTGTGGGCAGCGAGAGAAGACTCTCATCCAAAAACCAAGCAAGTTGTCAAGATCCATGTTCCGTACAGACCTATAATCTGGCACCTATAATGTAACTCGAATGTTCTTTGTGTTTTCAACAAGTTGGCAGCAATTGAGAAAGAGAAAAATTACACTAATCAAGTATTTAATTATTCTATCAGATTTACATCTAGTCTAACTGTACCATGTCATTGACCTAGAGTGTATAGACTAGTATCATTTTGATAGACTAATTGCTGTATGCTGAGAGGGTGGTGGTGGTGATGTGTGGTGTGTGGTGTGTGCATGCACTGAGTTTTGTATGTTCCTTCAAAGAGCTAAAGGGACACTCTCGATATATTACCTGACGGCTTATACTATGCCTCAATCATACCTAGCAGACTGACTTATATGAGGAAGTAACCCTCAGCACTGGTAACTAATTATTAAGTTTAGACGCAAAGGACTTGCATCACAACTAGCCTTAGTAGTCGCATCTCTCCTGTGATGGATCATAAAATTATTGTTGTCAGCAGCACTTTTAAACCAAGAAATACTGTTTGGCTAATTTTTATAGATCTTACACATTTACTTGTCGACAATCTCTATTTACTACGTGTTTACCTCGTAGTTAATTCTCTCACACCATTTTACATTCAATTTCTATTATGGTAAAAGAGTGATAGTATATTCAGTGGTATGTATAATTGTAAATTTTTGGATATATTTATTTTATGTGTGTTTACCTGCTAATTTGGTCAATTTATACCATCAACGTATCTTGTACCAGTTGTAGATTACATGTCAGTTATTCGCCGTTCGTATGTCATGGCACCTAACAGAAGAAGGCGCAATAACTTGATTGCCCATATGGGATACTAAAGACAGCAGTATAGTAAGGAAAAAGAAGATGGCTCTGGCTTCGCCACCTCAAGAGCTGTGTAGCTGGCTCTGTAGTTGGGCGAGTCTAAAACTGCAAGGTGGAGCAGCTTCCTACCTTGCATCGACTTAGACAAGCTAGACGCTCCAAGAGGAAAGTTTGGAAGCAGAGCTACTGCGTCCAGGAAGCCCATGTATGACTTCTAAGTATCGCTGTGAATTTAGGGAAACTACGATGAGACTCGAACCAACATGCATAACTGATAGTAAGCTCCTTGCAAGAGTACATCTGGGAGGAACACGAGCCAAATGGTAGTGGCCATGAGGCGTGTTCAGTGAGTAGCAATGAGAGCGCGAAAGCTGCTCATGGTTGTAGGGCTGAATACCCTGAGGCGGCCATCTTGTGGGCATATACCAACTCACATGCTAGTCTCTGATAACTCTTGGTCACCGCCATTGCGGTGCAGCAGTGCAACTGACCACTAGCCACATGTGCACAACAGAGCAGCAGTGCAGTGCATACTTGTACCACTGAGCAACATTTGGGTGTGAGACAGGCTGAGGGGACGCAGCGAGGTAGAAGTCGACCAACCTGGCCAAGATTAATCTAAGAAACGCACACGGCGTTGGCTAGAAGAGCCCCGAGAGCCATAAGCCTCAGCTGATGAGTGCATTGACCACTGGCCACATGTGCGGAGTCATAGAGACTTCCTAGCGGCAACACGGACGTGGCTCACAAGCACTAGCCAATAGCCACTTCATATGGCTTCGAGCAGGGGAACTGTCATCGAGACTGAGGTGTGCTACTTACAATGGGGACGTTCGTGCATCGTGCATTGGAACAAGTCTACTGGACCCTTGTCAGGAGGCCCTCACCATCGTCCATGGACGCAGCCGAGGCGAGAGAGAGCTGTAGACATCCTGAACCCAAACTAAGCCGGGCACCAGAGTGTGCACAGGGCCAGGTCCAGCAAGAGCAAAGTATGGGGCGCCACTGAACTCGAAAAACGTGGGGCTTTTGGGAAGCAAGTGTGTCAGCAGGGCAAGCTAATCCGGCACAGGCTTTATCGTGACGAGATCTGCAACTGGCCACCGCTAAGGAAGGACAATTGTGCAAACCAAGGGCAGAGCGAGTCAGCAGGCCTGCCGAGCACTGAACGCCACTGGCGCACTGTGCACAGCCAGGGCCAAAAAGGTGTTTCATATAGGATCTTTCGAGGTGGGAGCGAACCGTAGGCGACGAGCGAGGAGTCATCGCTCAACATGTGATGGCCACAACCAAAGAAAGAGCGACGTCTAGTTGCTAGGACAGACGGATGGGTCTTGTGAGGCGAACGTAGCCACTATGTACGTCACAATCTTAAGGACGTAAGGAACACACGTACAATCCTCTAGGACCACTAGAGCGAACACGATGGATGCTGTCGCTTGGTCGGGCTATGAGTGCAGCGTGGCACTGACACTGGCCCTCCAAGAGCGTGAATGTGTTAAGCTGTGGAGTTCAAGCGAAGGGACGAAACAGGTTGACGAAGAACGGTTTGGGACCAGACAGAGCAGAATGGCCACGCCATGAATGTGACGACGCAGGCAGGCGTTCCACCAAATGTGGCTCCTTAGAGGAGAGGACCATCTCTGATGGACCCAGCATCATGACATAGTGTGATGGCAGCCAAAGTGTGGCTAGTCCTTCCTAAGCTAGCCAAGCTGACCATGAGACCACTAACAAGTGATGTGCTACCCAGGGCACCAGTCAAAACTTAATAGCTATGCTCCGATCATCTTGGGCCTGCAAAGTAAACAGTGGAATGGTGCAGTCTGAAACAGAAATCGAGAGCATATCTGATAAAGTAGCAAAAATTAGTGGAAAGGCTAGAACAACTTTAGAGACACAGTTGCATTGTGTTAGTCAATTTCTCGAAGAGCATGCACTTCACGCCAGTTTGCAGTCAGGGGAACATACGTCGATGAGTCCGCTCCCAATGTTTTAGATGGACAGTGTGTTGACAAAGAAGAGGGAAAGCAGCAGTGTCAGCTAGAAACATGAGGACGGATCGGTTCTGGGGCTGCAATGTGTTGGTGTCATGAAAGGAGGCGCGACAGTGCACCTTGCACTGCAAGATTACAAAGAGCGCGAAGGACCCAAGCATTGGTGAGTTGCCAGCCCGAGTGCAGCAGGGCAGCAGTGCACTGAACACTGGCCGCATGGTGGTGCAGCAGAGGCAGGCAACTGCCACGCTGGCCACACGATTGTCTAGAACATGAGATTGACGAAGCAAGGCGCTGACTGCCCATGATGGTGCCCACCTGACACATGCACTCCTGGAGGTCATGGTGCAGACGGGCAGCTGAAGCTAGTGCCTGCCTGCACTGTCACTGGCCACATGTGTTCTGACAGCTGCAGAGCTCAGGCCATGGTTGGCGACTCTATTGAAGCCACACCACCACATGGCTCAGTAATCGGCACAACATGTGTGCTTAGGACCTAGGAGTCGACTAGCGCTACGATTGTCGTAGCGCACGTGAAACCAGATCTTCCTAGGGTCACCCAAGGACGTCGTGTGGCATTGTAAGGAACCAGACGTGAGCGGAAGCTCAGTAGCATCTGAACATGCATTGCATGGAGCGCAACTGCCTGTTTTCTTAGGGATTGTGATTGGCACTGCCACGCGTATGCAAAGAGGTTTTGCGGATCGCACATGAATACTGGCACGCCCCAATATGCGGTGCTGCTAGGTCATGCCTCTAGAAGCAGCAGTGCAACTGACCACATACCATGGCACATGTCTGTACAAGTCATTCAGAGCTGGCAAGCCCAGTAGGGCATGACCATCTGTTTCTGGATCGCGTTTTGGCATTAAGTATTGTGTGGCTATTGTTACACATGTGATATACAACGCAGATGCAACTGAACCTTTATACTGAGGCCTAACCTAGTATGTGCAGATCAAGAGCATGTAAAACAAGTGCACTGACAAGGTCAAGAAAATAGGTTCTGAACTCATGAGGCGTGCAACAGGAAGACTAAGTGGGTATTCGAGAGACAGCTGAACTCTCGAGCAGTTGGTGGCCAGATGTAATGGGAGGCAGTGGACAATAATGGAAGTGCTATAGCAAGTAGTACAAGCTGCGAATACCAGCCATCAGCTGCATTGTATTGAATAGTCTGATGACTAGTTTCAGAGGAAAACATAAATAGGGCATGCACTTGATTTCCCTGAAAACGCATGAGACGCAAACCCAGCAATAATTAGTAGTGGCACGCAAATCGAGGATGGTCGGTGGAATTAGGAGTACTAAGTGCAATTCCTATAAACCAGAGTCGTGAGCCAGAGCTACGCTAGGTGCAACACCAAGGAAAGACAAGACAGTGTCGCACCTGCGGGAGACCCACTTAGGGCCCGCATAATGTGTGCAGCAGAGCAGCAGTGCACTGACCACTGAGCCACCCATGTGTGATCAGCAAGAGGGCAGCCAGTTGCCTCTGACCTAGGGTTTGACTTCGAGTAGCCAGCTGCCCCATTGTGGTCTGCCAGCTTATTCGCAGACAATCGCAGAGTTAGAGCAATGAGGGCTGAGTCCACTGGAGGAAGTGGCCATTAAATTGTTGCAAGCCTCCCGCAGACAGTCCAAGCTATGCCGATTCCGCCATCCACATTGCGAAGCACAACTAGTCAGGCAGGCAGCAGCACGTTTAAGCTACCCTCTCGCCTGTCCACTTCGAGCCTGCAGGCCACATATAACATGTGTTGACAGCAGACGAGCACAGTAAGTGCTGACTGAACCACAACCAAGGCCTCGCACTATATCACATAGTGTGCAGCAGTGCCAGGCAAAGTCATTACACATAGCATATCATGTACCAGACTGGCCAACAAGTGTGCAGCACACAAGAGCATGATGCAGCACTGAGTTCCAACGCTAACCAGCTGGGCCGCGGTGTGTGCAGCGACATCACAGAGCAGCCCATGATAGACAACTGGAAAGCACTGGCCAAACACATGAGTGTGTAAAGTGCAGCAGAGCATCAGTGCACTGAACCACTTGGCCACAATATGTGTTCGATGAAGAGTTGTCTAACGCGTGCAAACTGACATATACGAATTTTTTTTTTAATTTTTTTTATTACTTTCTCAGGCTCTATCGTCGCTATAAATGTATTTGTGCAAATGCAGGGCAGCTAGTGTTCTGCGACTGAGCTGCTCAGGCACGTATGGCGCACAGTTGTGTTGTGTGCAGCGAGAGCAGCAAGTGCAGCTGACCTGGGCGCACTGTGTGCAACAGGGTCTTAGTCAGTGCACTGACCCAACAGCGTGCAGGTGGTGGTGCATGCAGGGCAGCAAGTCACGTGACCACGTGGCCACATGTGTGCAGCAGTGCACTGACCACTGGCCACATGTGTGCAGCAGGACAGCAGTGAACTGACCACTGGCCGCATGTGTGCAGCAGGACAGCGTGAACTGACCCCCTGCTGCATGTGTGCATTCACATAGATAGCCATGAATCGCAGAACCACTTAGGGCTATTGTGCTGGATAGCTTTATTTTTCCGTCATCTTTTGTGGGAGTTAACATCACTAGTCAATGTGGTGTCTCAATGGGCCATTTTAGCAACCAATGACCCTATAATACTTTAAAAATATGACTGACAATCTAAGTGCATTGTATTTGCTTTCTAAAAGAAAGTAAATTATTTTTAATGACGCTATTAATCTGTTCTATCCTCTTCAGTTGGATGATTTAACACATACATAAAGATTTTTAAGAGTTACATTCAACAGGAAATTCTCAAAATACCCAATTTAATAATAGTGAGATATAGAGCTTAAATACCTATATATCTAATTGCTTGTTCTACATTAGTAGGATCGAAAGGTTATTCCTGGACAAACTGTCAGCCCATGAAAGGAAACAGCCAGAATTGACCAGAGTCCAAGTTAACAGCTCCAGAGAGAGTGGACTGTTTTACCTCTCATCCACCTGTGCCCCTTTTCTAAGCCTAGGGAACAACCTGCGGAAGAGGGGGCGTGGTAGAATGTAAGGGCTGCGATTGGGGTGAATGGTGAAACTACAGCAATGTAGTCTGGACACTCATTTGATCAACTTGATTGAACAAACAACCTGTCACCCCCCACTGGATGGTGGGGCTGTAGGTGTTTGGGCACAACAGCCTGCAGATAGGTTTTGCATGAAGGATGCTTGTACTCATGGATTATCACTTATAGCTAAAAATGAAAAAAAAACTGAGAGAAAGATGCAGGACAGTTATGGCAGAATGCATGATCTGGGATGGGGTGGGGGTGGGGGGAGAGGGAAAGGGAAATAAGCCTGAACTGAATTGGAAAAAATGTATGAAATGCACAAAGCATCAATAAAAAACTAATTTAAAAAATAATAATAATAGTGAGATATAGTCATTCAAGGTTGAAATGCTAAAGACCTACTTCTATGTTATTATATAGCTTTTGTTTATTCAATTATACCTTCTTTCAATCAATAAAATTAGCACACCTTGAAGTGCAAAGTGGCTCAATCAGTTAAACAGTGCAGTGGAAACAAAACATGTCTAATCTTACTAAGAAATGGGTTTCTCGGGGCTAGAGAGATGGTTCAGTGGTTAAGAGCACCGACTTTTCTTGCAGAGGACCCATGTTCAATTCCAAGCACCCACATAGCAGCTAAGAACCGTCTTTAACTCTAGTTCCAGGGTAATCCTACGCCCTCTTCTGACCTCCTCGGCATTGCATGATACCAGTGCACCAACCTACAAGCAGACAGTACATTCACACACATAAAAAATAATAAATAAATTTAAAACTTTTTAAAAAAAGAAATGGGTTTCTATTGATAAACAGGTTTGGACAAAGGAATTAGAATTGTACTGTGAACTTATTCAAGAAACAGAAAGACTCACTTTTAGATTGGGAAGGAAGAAGTAATTTTCTTTTATCTACAGATGACATAGTTTTACATTTAGAAACATCCTAATTGGTGATTAGGCTTCAGAATATTTAAAGAACTTCAAAATAAATATCCCACTTAAAAAGTCAGCAAAGAGCCGGGCGTGGTGGCGTACGCCTTTAATCCTAGCACTTGGGAGGCAGAGGCAGGCAGATCTTTGTGAGTCCAAGTCCAGCCTGGTCTACCAAGTGAGTTCCAGGACAGCTGGGGCTACAGGGAGACCCTGTCTCAAAAAGACAAAAAAAAAAAAAAATCTATGGCCCAGGAAGGCACAGCCACTGCTGCTGTTTTCACCCTGTCTTGAAAAAGACCAAAAAAAAAAAAGTCAGCAAAGAATTTCTTTGCTAATAATGATCTGCTGCATAAGGAAATTCTCTGGTGAGAGTTGAAGCATACATTAATCTATAGGTTTACAATAAGTCATTATGCTTCTACTATTTAGTAGAAAACAAATATTAGGCTCTCCCCCATAGCCTGTGACCTACCTAAACTCGAGTTCCTAAGCCTGACATCTAAATACTCTCAAGTCATAGTGTATGAAAATTGTAAAAATTCAATAAAAGAAAAAACAAAAAAGTGAACAAAGGAGTCAAATAAAAGTTTCTCTAAAGATATATAGCTATCCAATCAGCAAATGGAAATATGTTCACCATAAGTAGTCACTGGGGAATTGCAAAACAAAACCACAAAGGCAAAGCACTTCACATACTAAATGATGGTAACAAAAAACAGATAAGGAGAGGGTGTGGAGGGATTGGAACCTTAGATAGACTATGGGTGGGAATGGAAGATGGCCTTTTTCCAAAATTATATGGCATTTCCACAAAGTATTAGATATAAGTTTTCACATGATCCAGCAACTTATTTTCAAAAAGAAATGATTCTGTTTATTGTTTCCTAAGCTGTTGATTAACATTGCATCTTAAGACCCATTTAGAAAGCTCATGGATGCCAAACTGAAAATTTCAGACATTTTAAATAATTTTTAATTACTTTAAATTGACAGTTTCATACACTTACATGATAAATTTTCAGCATTTTCTCATTCTTATATTCCTCTTTCTCATTCCATCCATGCTGCTGCTCTCCTCCTCCTCCTTGTCCTCCTCCTTTTCCTCCTCCTCCTCCTTGTCCTCCTCCTCCTTGTCCTCCTCCTCCTTGTCCTCCTCCTTGTCCTTCTCCTTGTTTTCCTCCTTGTCCTCCTCCTTGTCCTCCTCTTCATTGTCCTCCTCCTTATCCTCCTCCTCCTCATCCTCCTCCTCCTTGTCCTCCTCCTTGTCCTCCTTGTCCTCCTTGCCCTCCTCCTTGTCCTCCTCCTCCTTGTCCTCCTCCTTGTCCTCCTCTTCCTTGTCCTCCTCCTTGTGCTCCTCCTCCTTGTCCTCCTCCTCCTTGTCCTCCTCCTCCTCTCTGCCTTCTCCTCCTGCTGCAGTACTCTTTTTCAACCAGTCCTTCTTTCATGTCTGCCTTTTGTGTGTGGTCTACTAAGTTGAAGAATTACTTGCCCAAGTGTCAGTGTGAGTTATTTAGTGAAGCAAGGGCCACTGGTCTGTGGCTATGCCTTGGGAAGAAATGGCACATTATCCCTACAACCATTTACTGTCAACTGTCAGTAGTCCTGCTAGGAAGAGTGAGGCCTCATTCAATTATTTTGAAAATAGAACAAACAAGCAAATTTCAACCATTTAGAACTTAACTGCTTTGCACTTCTATAAAAGCTCTTTCAACCACAGCTGGGAAATTTAAATTTATTATTATATATTTAGTGCACAGAGTGAAGGATTCTCTGATGGCATTTTCATTTAAGTATAGCATGTCCTTTCAAAATATTGGATCCCTCTTTCCTACCACTAGTTCCTTTTCTCTTTCCAAGTGGTCCCCATCCTAGTTTCATGTCAGATAAATAGATTAAATAGAGGTCAGATGACATAGATGCAGATGGTGTAGATACAGATATATGTATATATATATATATATATATATATATATATACATATATATATATATATACATATATATATATAGATACAGATATAGAGTAATATATTAATATAATATAATTATAATAATATTTTATAGACCTAAGTGATTTTAAATAATATATACTATGGTAAATTTATATACATTTATATTCATTCTCTCAATATCGTCTAATATCATTAATTAAATACATGATATAATATATATATAAAGCAATACATATATAATATATATAATATATATTTTTTTTTTTTTTTTTTTTTTTTTTTTTTTTTTTTTTTTTTTTTTTTTTTTTTTTTTCTCCTTTTAGTTCTTTATGGAGTTTGTAATTTTTTTCCCTCTGCTCCTATTATTTCTGAAGTTCTGTTAAATGAGGAGTGTCCAGGCTCTCATATAATCCCAAATAAGGCCACCTAATAAAAGTCTTGACTGTTGCTGTCTCTCAGGATCACATCTCTCTTTCTTTTCTTTTTTCTTTCTTTTTTTATTTTTTACTTTTTGGGTGCCCAACCCTCCAGATCTTCAAGAAGCAGCTAAGCTGCATGGAGACTCCAGAGCTGCTTAACAGCCCCTGGGCTCAAAGCCTAGCAAAGGAAGACCACACAGACTCTCCACTCCACCACTCCACCACTCCACCACTCCACCATCTTCAACTTTCAGAAGAGGAAAGTCTAGATAGAACCATTGTTTTTACCAGATCAAACTGAGTCTTTCTTAAGGTAGAAGGTAAGAGTACCACCGTCAGCAAAAGAGTGATATCAATTAGGGGCCCTTGACAAGCAGTCAAGAGAAATATTCTTCCCATCACCTTCAGTAATTTCCACTTTCTGTCAAAAGATACTATGAGATAAGCAGAGGGTACCATTAAGCATTTTTCCACCATATTTGAAGTGCTTAAGTGATAACACTAATAGATGTTGCAAGTCACACATAGTCATATGTCACTTATCAAAAGGATGAATTCTGAGGAATACATTGTTACTTGATTGGATCATTGTTTAGACAGCATAGAGTATACTTATATTCTTATATTAAGGCCAACCTAAAGTTAGGATAAGAAAAGAAACAATAAAGATCAGACATAAAATTAATGAAATAGAAATTAAAAGAACAATACAAAGGAGTCATGAAATGAAGAGTTTGGTCCAGGAAAACATAAATAAGATGAACAGAGTATCAAGCAAATTAACTTAAGAAAATAGAGAAAAGACCCCAAATAGTAAAACTAAAGATAAAAAGTAGGGCATTACTATACTTAGTGCTTCAAAGGACCTTAAAGAATACTTTGAAAATTTATAGTCCAAATAAATTTGAAATTATGAAGAAATGGGTAAATTTCTAGACTCATGCGATCTAATACAAACTAGGATTTCAAAAATCTAAACATATTAATAATGAATAATATTGAAGAAATAATATGTAAATTTCCAACAGAGAACTCTCAGAACCAAACAGATTCATTGTTGAATTCTCCCAGACTTTTAAAAATAAAGAACCCGAATTCTCCTCAAACTACTTCACAAAGAGAATGGAGTGAACACTTAACAATGCATTCCATGAAACTAGCATCATCCTAATTCCAAATGTAGAAGAGCACACAACACAACTGTAGGCGGATGTCCTTGACAGACACAGACAAAAAAAGACCTCAATAAATTAGTTGAAAACAAGTAACAAAACATAAAAATTCTTACACTGATGATGTAACTTTCATTATTGGAATACAAGAATATGTCAATATTTGAAAATTTTTAAATGCGATATGGCTCTTAAATTGATTCAAGGACAAAAATATAATTGTCTCAGTGGATGCTGGAAAAGTCTTATAAGATTCAATAGCCCTTGAAGACAAAAGACATAAAGAAATTTGGAGTTATAGATACATTAAATTTTAGTAAATATTCAAATAAAAAAGAAAGAGTAGAAAGACCATACTTCAACATACTAGAAGCTACACATGACAGACTTTGCCAACATTATTCTTAATGGTGAAATATTGAACTAAAAATATTTCCTATAAAATCATGTGTGAATGAGACAAGCTTTCCAGTTCCTTCCTCTTATCAGAAAAAAATAAAATTAATGCACGTAGAAAGAAAGAAGGCAAATTATCTCTACTTGTAGAATAATTGTTCCTATTTTTAAAATACCCTAAAATCTGCACTAAACATTCTTAAGTCTGGCAAACACATTTAGCAAATATGAGAATACAAGATTAGCATGCAAAAAATAAATTCAGTAGCTTTTCTATACACCACCAACAAATTATTGAGAAAGTATTCAGAAAAAGAATCCTATTCAGAGTATCCTCAAAAATAAAATGCTTAGGAATAAACTTAACTAAACCTGTGAAAGCCCTCTGTAATACAAATTATAAAACACTACCATGGGCAGAAATAGCAGGAGACACTAGAACACTGAAGTGTATTCCATGTTCATGGACCACCAGAGCTCATATTGTGAAGATGGCCACAGCTTCTCCCCCAAACCCTGTATCAGGTCCACATTATCTCGGTTTTTCAGACTCAAAGCCTGGAAGTCAACCAGAGTCAGGTCAGTCTTGATTACTGTCTTTCTTCTAATGCTCACATCCAGGCATTTGTTAACTCTTTCTCTCTCCCTCTCCCTCTCCCTCTCCCTCTCCCTCTTCCCTCTTCCCTCTTCCTCTCCCTCTCCCTCTTCCCTCTTTTTCCCTCTCCCTCTCCCTTTTTCCTCATCCTCTCCCCCTCCCTCTCCCCCTCCCCTTCCCTCTCCCTCTCTCCCTAGTCCTTACTTTGCTTTCATTTTCACTGTACCCTACTTTCATGTCTGGCCTCCTCTACTCCTTTTCATATTTAAATCTATAAAGTATTCTTGAAGATCTGTGCTCAGAACATGTCCATACTTAAAGGAATCCACTGGGCCCTTGATACATTTGTGCATCCTGTTCAAATAAGGGTACTGTGAGTGACAGAAAATTTAAATTTTAAAAAGATGGGGCAATGATATAAACAGCACACACTGGGCTGGTTTGGAGGAACTTGAAATATATACTGACCATTTTATTGCCTAATGGTTTAATGATCTTCATTGTCTGGCTCTACATGTCCTCTTAAAACCGCCTCTATTTAGGACTCATATATCCTTGCAGGCTGGGAATTCTCATTGCTTTGCAGATGAATTAGACAATTTCATAACTAATGATCTATGTACTGTCTTTGTAATATCTAATCCATCTTAGAATGCCTTTCCTATTTCTTATGGTCACCATTGAAATAATATATATAGAATCAATCTTTTAATTTATTTCCACTGAGAGTTCAGTTACTGTGTTCTGTATGTACCTTTTTATCTTGGCTAATTAACATATTTACTATCTTGGGAATTCATGGTTTGTATGTCATAATTCTTCATTACTACACATTTTCTGTATTATTTTTATTTAATGTGTATTAGTGTATTTTCCTGCATGTGCGTAAGGGCATCCATGTTGTTCAATGCCCGTGAAGGTCAGAAGAGAGCATCTGATTCCCCTAGAACTGGAGTTATGGATGGTTGTTAGCCATCACGTTGGTGTTGGGAAATGAAGCCAGGTCTTCTGCAAGAGCAGCCAATGCTCTGAACTGCTGAACCATCCCTCCAGCCCCCTTCATTAACATACTTTAACAATCTATATTTTAGGAGTTTAGTTACTACTTTGAAGGATCTGCCTTGTCAGTCTGAGATGTAGGTGATCTCTGAGTCTGTTTCTATTGACTTTTTCTTTCATTGACCACAATTAGTATTATCTTGCTTTTTTATTATTTTCAGAGATTTTTTTCCTTTTTCTTTTCAAATCCATGCATTAAAAACTAAAGTAAACGATACTGACCTCCAGGTTGCATATGGAAGGTTTCATGGAGGAGCTCCCATTGAGCTGGATTGACTCCCCTGCATCACTGATTATATTCAGTCTACCAATAGTTTCAACATATATTTTAGGGAGAATCAAGAATCTCTATGCTGTACTTAGTATCTGAGCAATGGCCCACCTCAGGAACTCTTTTTGTGCTTTAGAATTGACCCACCTGGGGGCTAGAGAGATGGGTCAGTGGTTAAGAGCACTGACTGCTCCTGCAGAGGACCCAGATCTGATCCCTAGCATCTACATGATGGCTAATAACTCTCTGTAACTCCAGTTCCAGGAGATATGATGCCTTCTTCTGACCTCCATGGGCATTGCACTACTCAGGTGCACTTACATACATGTAGGGAATACATTCATACCCATAAAAAATAAATAAAATATAAAAAAGACCTATCTCTTTGTAATATAAATGGTATTTCCAAGTTGTTGCTGGTTTTTATTATTTTTTACTGACATGAGTGCATTGCCTGCATCTATGTAAGTGTACCCGTGTCCTGCACTGCCCAAGGAGATCAGAAGAAGGCATCAGATCCCCTGGAACTGGAGTTACAGAGGGTTGTTAGCCATCATATGGGATCTGAGAATTGAATCTGGGTCCTCTGCAAGAGCAGTCAGTGCTCTTAACTGCTGAGCTTTCCAGCCTATAAAATAAAGACATGTGCTACCATCTCTTTGTAATATAAATGATATCGTCAAGTTTTTTTGGATTCCCAGGAATACTCTACTTTCCTGTCATCCATGCAATTTTGAAGATCTCTCACTTGGATTCCTATTTTCCAGCTTCCTCAGAGCAACTATCTTTCCTGCTGAGAAACACTGGAGTGTCTCAAAGGCTTTTTCCTACATTTCCCAGCTGTGTGGGGGCCAGACTAGGAGATTTCAACTCTCCTATGCATCATGTCTCTCCCCTTCCAGGAACAATGTGTTCTACTTAGAAGAGGTTCCTTGTGTCTCATGCTACTCTGTCTTGTCTCAGGCTTTTGTCAGTCTTTCTAAGTAGCAGCTAGAGACCTGTGGGAAAGATTTGGTAGGTGGTTTAAGACTTGCTGTGTGGTTTAGGCTACTTGTAAATCAAATCTCCCATGCCAACCTACACACAGCCATTAACAGTTCATCGAAAGTTGAGCTGGCTTCTATTTATCCTTCATGGCGGGCACCTCCTCCTCCATTTTACACAAAGTGAAAACAGCTGTGGAAGGCTTCTTCTTTGTAGAGGGCTTGTCATTTGCCTGGAAATTAGTTCATTTAGCTCTTGTTGCCTCTTCAGTTCTCCAAAGAATGTGAAAAAAAGAGAATTTTCTGTTTTTGAATATTGTCCAGCTTCTTTGAATTGTTCGGAAGAAAGTAATGATTTTTGTCTTTCTGTATTTTTTATAGATATACAAGTCCCACACAATCTTTCTGTATCTCCTTTGTAATATAATTAAAAATTCTGAGACATGAAATAATGACCATGAATTAAGGAGTTATCTTCTGCTCTAATTATGTCCTTATACATCAGCTTTTAATATCAAGTCGACATTTTTTTTTAGTTTAAGAGTTTATGGCAGATTATTAGATTACGGTTGAAGGAATTTTTCAGACTTTCTATTCATTTGGTCAGTGTCTGAACTTCAAATAGATACCAAAGTCAGTGTGTTCCACAGAGTGTAAGGTGACCTGTTCATTTAGCTGGGCGTGGTGGCACACGCCTTTAATCCTAGCACTTAGGAGGCAGAGGCAGGCAGAGCTTTGTCAGTTCAAGGCCAGCCTGGTCTACAGAGTGAGTTCCAGGACAGCTGGGGCTACAGGGAGACCCTGTCTTGAATAAAACAACAACAACAACAAAAAAAGATTTTAAAGACACATTTGAACATCAGTCTCTTCAGGGTGAACATCTCTGATACTCCCAAGCTGTTTAGGGACAGAAGGGTTAATGCTTCTTCTTTAAAGTACAAAGGCTAATGCTTCTTCTTTAAAGTACAATGGCTTTAACAATTTGATATTCAAAGCCTTTACATTTATTCTGTTAATCCCAACAAACCCAGAAATTTTGGCTTACAATATGTTTTTTTTCTGCAGAATAGGTTTATTTTTTTATTTTCATCTTTTATTGAAGTTCTTTGCATTTCATACATCACTTCTCAGTTCAATCCAGACTCATTCCCCCTCCATGCCCCCAGCCCCTCCCAAGTTCATGCAGTCTGCCATACATGTCCTGTATCCCCTTCTGAGTCTTTTCAAAGTTTTTCAAAGTGGAAGATTATTTTTGGGAGGGAAGAATTCTACTGCTTCAGTCAGTTCCCTGTCCCAGTTCTTTTGTTGTTGTCATTCCCTCCAATCTGTATTGTTTCATACATATGCTAAAATCATGTCATCTGAAAATAAACTATATGTTATTTCCTAATCATATTTCGGGATTCACTTTTCCCTTTTAATTTCATATTGCTGTAAAATATGCAAACATACCTCCACCCTTGTACCAAAATTATAAAGTCTGAAAATAAGTAGTAGGTTAATTCTAGAGCATGTTAAGGGATTCACATTCTGAGAACACACAGTTACTTTTAGATAAAGAGAAATATAACATTAATGTTACTCAGTTTACTTGATGCTAGCATTCACAAATGAGGGATATCATTTGTCACTTGTTTCAGAATGGTTTTTATTTAAATTTTGCTAGTTTAAAATTATTCATTGATTCTGTACTAGAAGAGATGGCTCAGCAGTTAAGAGCACCAGGTACTCTTGCAGAGGACCCAGTTTCAAGTCTTAGCACCCACATGGCAGCTAACAACTGTCCATAACCTCGGTTCCATGGGAATCCAATGCCTTCTTCTGACTCTGTGGGCTTTGCATGGCATGGGTACACTTACACACATGCAGGAGTTAGACTCATAAAATAAAAAAATAACTTATTGACCCCCCTCCCCTGTCTTCATCCCAACCTTACTACCCCATCCCAACTTCATACCTTTTATTAAGTGTTTTCCATTTTTTTATTGATGCTTTGTGTATTTCATACATCATTTTCCAATTCAGCTCAGGCATATTTCCCTTTCCCTTCCACCCACCCTACCACACCCCATCCCAGATCATGCAATCTGCCATAACTGTCCTGCATCTTTCTCTCATTTTTTTTCATTTTTTAACAATAAGTGATAATTTATGAGTACAAGCATCCTTCATGTAAACCCAATTTGCAAGCAGTTGTGCCCGAACCCACACAGCTCATGGGTCCCACCATCCAGCGGGGGGTGGGGGGACTTGTACGTTCAATCAAGTTGATCAAATGAGTGTCCAGACTATATTGCTGTAGTTTCACCATTCACCTCAATCGCAGCCCTTACATTCTACCACGCCCCCTCTTCCGAAGATTGTTCCCTAGGCTTAGAAAAGGGGCACAGGTGGATGAGAAGCAAAACAGTCTACTTTATCTGGAGCTGTTGTCTTGGACTCTGGTCAATTCTGGCTGTTTCCTTTCATGGGCTGACAGTTTGTCCAGGAATAACCTTTCGATTCTACTAATGAAGCACAAGCAATTAGATATATAGGTATTTAAACAGTACTAATTGTTATGGTAAGTTACTTTGGTATAGACACATATGTTTGGATGGTATGTTAATCCATGAATTACATTTTTTTTCTGTTAAATATGACAGAGTCTTACTGTGGCTTATAACATCTGCTAACCATTAGAGGATGTAAGCTTGTGGGTGATTCCTCCAAGGAGAGAGCTAATAGCCAATTAGATTTTGGATATAAAGGCATATGGCTGCCTCTGCTGCACAGTATTTCCAGGCAGGTGAGGTGTAGCTGGTGCTGACAGATGAGTCTTGCTTGACTCAAGGAGACCCATATTTGCTTTATTGGTTTAATGGCCTTTGGTAATACTCTAGTATTCCAGAGACCATCTGTACACTTGCATGTGTGGTTTTAAACATCTGTCAAGTTTAATTTATGTTTCTCAAATGCTCTTGTCTGTGGGTCTGTCCCTTGGAACCCAATCTATCTTAAAGGCATCACCTTTAAAGAAAACAAGCTCTGCCTCTCCCAGCCCCTATCATTGCTATTAGATTCTTCTCTAGTACTGGGGCTTCTTGCCCATAATCCCCATATGTGCTAGGTTTTGTCTGACTTGGCATTTGTACAGGTCTTGTGCATGTTGTCAGAGTGTCATGTAGTTCTATGTGTAACTACCCTGTTGTGTTTACACAACATAGTTTCTTTGTATTCATCCACCCATTCCAGCTCTTGGAATTTTTCCTTCCCTCTCTTCCAAAATGATCCTGAACTTTGGGAGGAGAGGTGTGATATAGGGATCCCATCAAAGATAGAGCATTCCTTAGTTGCTTATTCTCTGCTTGCTGACCAGTAGTGGGCACCTATGTTAATCACTAGATGATGCAAGAAGATATTCTCTATTAAGAATTTAGGCTGTTCTATGGCTATAAGAGTAAGTCATAGCCAGGCATGGTGGTGCACACCTTTAATCCCAGCATTTGAGAGGCAGAGGCAGGTGGATCTCTGTGAGTTCCAGGCCAGCTGGGACTAAATGAAGACCTTGTCTCAAAAAGACCAAAAAAAAACAAAAAAAAAAAAAAAAAAACAAAGGAGTCTTTTTACAGTCATTTTAATTCTGTTTAGCAGAATAATATAAGTAGGTTCTTCCTTGCTGTATATGACCTATTTGGTCACAGGTTCCTAGCCCAGAGTAGAGATCTATTTCTGAATCTGGCATTAAATCTAAACTGAAAGTGGTTGGTTATTCCCATAACATTCCTTTCACTATTACACAAGTGGACAAATCTTTTTAGGTCAGTCATTACTGTAGTTTTCTGGGTCACATCTGGGTAAGGTTGTTTTTTCAGATAGTAGTAACTTTTTATAGTACTAAAAATATCCATTCAGTAGAGATGAAGCTTTATTTCAAGGTCAGTTCCACCTTTATTTCTCCTCATGTTTTCTATAGCTCATATATATGTTGTTTTCAGGCAGAAGGACTTAACATCAATTTCGGATGGGCAAGAGCTGTGGAAATAATCAGTATTATTTGTCAATCTATGGGTCACACCCCAGTCAACACTTCCAAATAAGGGTGTTCATTTTGGGCATTAGCCTTTTTATTTGCTACCCTGTGGTGTCTGGTGGGAACAGTGAACCCTCATTAAAGTCCACTACATTTAAATACATTTATTGTTATATATGTGCAATTTAAGAAGCCAGGTTTTTATAAATATTTTATTTATTATTTTTTATGTGTATTAGTATACTGCCTGCATGTGTCTAAGTGTACACATGACATGCAGTGCCTGGGGAGGTCAGAAGTCATCAGATGTGGGGCCGGAGAGATAGCCTAGTGGTTAAGAGCGCCGACTGGTCTTGCAGAGGACCCGGGTTCAATCCCTAGCACCCACATGGCGGCTGAGAACCGTCTATAACTCCAATTCCAGGAGAACTCCAGTTCCAGGGGAATCCGAGACCCTCTTCTGACCTCCGCGGCATTGCACGACACGGGTGCACAGACTTACATGCAGACAGTACATTCATACACATACAAAAAATAATTTTAAAAAAAACGTCATCAGATGTAATGTGGGTGCTGGGACTTGAACTCAGGTCCTCTGCAAGAGAAGTTAAGAGCAGTCAGGCCCAAGAAGCCAGGTTTAAATATATAAGGCAGAATGCATGAAATCCTGTGAGTAGGTTATGGGGTACAGATAGGGGAGGACTAAATGATTAAAATGTATCATATGAAAAAATTAAATTAAAAAGAAATCAAAAAATTAAAAAAACAAAATGTGAACTTAAAAAAGCAACTTCTGGTTGGTCATCCTAATTCTGACACAGGCAGGCCAGCCGCCATGCCTGAAATAAACACAACTTCCTTTTCATTAGAGTCCTGACATTTTTCTCCTCTGCACCGTCTCCCCTCGAAATGAATCTAGTACCTGGTGTCATGAACCCAGCTGAGGGTCGAGACTCTGGCTGCCTTGAGTTCGGCGTGGCTAACAGACTCCAATCAGACTGGCTGCCAAGTATAGGCTCTATGCCATGTGGATTTGACTTGTCCAAAGACAAATCCAAACTCATCCTGCTGACAACGGTGATACCCAGGTGTAAAGCATCTCACTCTCTTGTGTCATTAACCCCCTCTTCATTGTCACCCATGAGCAAAAACGTCATCCCCCTACACAAAAGGGTGGAATGTAAGGTTGTAAGCCCACCTAAGTCAGGGGTTTTCCAGGAAGTGAACTGAGGTAGAAGTTGCTACAATATCCTGCAATCAGGATCCTACTGATACTGGTCACGAGCTTCAGTTTATCTTGAGATGCTTCTACTGATCCCAGCCACAGATCCTGTGCCCTAATCCCTCATTCTAAGGCTGGCCATCCTCATCCTGACGCAGACAGGCCAGCAGCCATGCCGGAAATAAACCCAACTTCCTTTTCATTGGAAAAAAAAAAAAGCAGCTTCTATAGTAGTGGCTTGCATATGACGTTTTCAAAACCTTATTCTTGCCTTTGCTCCTTCCTTGTGCTGCTTCCCCATTCTCTACTCCAGCTGACTTCTTAATCTAATATTCTCCTTCCTCCTTTATGTCACTGAATTATATCTCCCTTCATATGAAGCCTTGCTCTTATGACCCCTGACAAGTTTCTGGACCCTTATGGATTTTCCAACTGAAACACACCTAGCCAAAGATCCAAATCTAGCATCTGCTTCTGAGAGAGAACATGCATTTTTGTCTTTCTGATGTTAGTTAGTCACCTCATTTAGGATGATTGTTTCCAGCTCCATCCATTTACCTACGAATTTCACAATTTCATTTTTAATTGTCTGAGTGTTTGCCTGCATGTGTAAGTGCACCTGTAGTATGCAGTGCCTGTGGAGGTGAGAGGAGGGCATCAGATCCCCTGAAACAAGAGTTAAGGGTGTTGTTAGGTGTCATGTGGGTTCTGAGAACTGAACCTAAGTCCTCTGCTAGTGTTCTGAACTCCTGAGCCATCTGTCCACCCCTAATTTTATTCTTCTTAACAGCTGAATAACATTTGAATGTATAAATGTCCATACTTTCCTTATCCCTTTGTCAATTGATGGACACTTAGGCCGTTTCAGTTTCTTGGCTATTGTGAATAGAGCAGCAATGGAGATGGATGAACACGTAGCTTTGGAATGGGACACAGAGTCCTTTGGGCATATGCCCAAGAGCAGTTTGGGCTGGATCACGTGGTAGATCCATTCCCAACGTTGTGAGGCACTGCATAGTTTATTTCCTTGACGGCTGCACCAGTTTACGCAGCTATCAGCACTGAATAAGAGTTCTGCTTCTACCACATCTTTTATTAACCTTCTGCTAGCCTGTATAGCTGGTAATTTTTTTCCTCATTTTGTAGTCTGCCTCGTCACTCAAATGCTGCGTCATTTGCTGCACAGAAGCTTTTCAGTTTCATGTGCTCCCTTTGCCAAGTTTGCATCTTCACATTTGGACCATCAGGATCCTGGGGTAAAGTCCTTTACTATGCTTATGAATTCCACTGTGTTCACTTCTTTATCATCTATTAGATTTGATTTATCAGGTTTTATCTTGAGGTTCTTGATCCATTTGGAGTTGAGTTTTGTTCAGGGAGAGAGGGATCCATTTTCAGTCTTCTACATGTAGCTATCCAGTTTAACCAGCAGGATGTGTTGAAGACGCTTTTATTCAATGTGTATTTTTGGCTCCTTCCTAAGAAAACCAGGGGGCTGTATGTGTGTGGGCTTAAATCTGGGTCCTCAAATCTATTCCATTAGTCAATATGTCTATTTACATGACAGTATCATGTTGACTTTATTACTATGGCTTTATATTGCCCCCGTCTCTTGTATTCAGGTTTGTTTTGCCTATCCTGGGATTTTTGTGATCCCATGTGGAATTTGAGAATATCGTCTGGATTATTGTGAAGAATTCCATTGGAATGTTTAATATTTTGATTTATTATTTTGGTTTTTTCGTGTACTAGTATATTGCCTGCATGCATGTCAGTACCTGCAGAGGTCAGAAGAGGTCTCTGGGTGCCTTGGCACTGAAGTTACTGATGGTTGTTAGCTGCCATGTGGGTGCTGGGATCTGCTGAGCCATCTTTCCAGCCCCCGCACTGGAATTTTAAAAGAAAATTCATTGACTCTGTAGATTGGTTTTGGCAGGTTGCTCATCTTCACAACTGTTAATCTATTCATCCAAGAACATTTATCCATCTTCTGATATCACCTTATATATCTTTATTTATTATCTTAATATTTTTAATATACAGTCTCAGTATTTGGGAGGCAGTGGCAGACAGATCTCTGCCACCCATATCTACATAGTGAGTTCCAGGCCAGCTGTGACTACTAGGGAGATCCTATCTCAAAAAACAAAACAAACAAAAACAACAACAAAAAAGATTTATTTTCCCTGGTTAGATTTATTATGAGATATTTTATGTTTTGGGGAGCTATTGTGAATGAGACTATTTTCTTTGTTTCTCAGTATGTTTGTTGTTGATTATTATTATGTTTTGTGTGTTAATTTTGTATCCTGCTATTTTGCCAAATGTGTTTATTGACTCCAGGAGTTTTCTGGTGGACTCTTTAATGTATGAAATCATTACATAATCTCTTTCTAGGGACACTTTGACTTCTTCCATTCCAATTTGTATACCCTTTATTTCTCTACTGGCGTTGCTCTAGCTAAAATTTCAAGCAATATATTGAACAGGAATGGAATGTGGACATCCTTATCTTATGCCTGATTTTAGTGGAAATACTTCGCATTTTTCTCTGTTTAGTAGGAAGTTTGGCTGTACATTTGTTTTATATCGACTTTATTATGCTGAGATCTGCCCCTTTATTCCAAAATTCTCCATGTTTTTTTTTTATCATGAGGGAACGTTGGATTGTTTTCAGAGGTCTTTTCTGTATCTAATGCAATGATCATTTGTTTTTTTGTCATTTAGTCTGCTGATGTGGTGAGTTAAATTTATGGATTTACATTATGTTGAATTATCTTTGTATTTCTGGAATAAAGCCAACTCGGTCATGGTGGATAATCTTTTTGATGTGTTCTTGCATTCAGCATATATATATATATATATATATATATATATATATATATATATATATATATATAGAGAGAGAGAGAGAGAGAAAGACAGAGACAGATAGAGAGACAGAGACAGAGAGAGAGAGACAGAGAGACAGAGACAGAGAGACAGACAGAGAGAGAGACAGAGACAGAGAGAGATATTTATAAATCTATGTTCATCGTGGAAGTTAGCTGTAATATTTAGTTTTGTTATTGGTTCTTGATAGATTTTGGTTTTGGTAGTAGATAATGCTGACTTCCAAAAAAATGTTAGTCCTTCCTTTTCTATTTCATGGAATAAGCTGAGGAGTATTGGTATTCCCTCTTCCTTAAAAAAAAATTAAAAAATTAAAAAAATTTTTAAAAAAGGTCGAGTAAAATTCTTCACTGTATCATCTAATCCTGGGATTTTTCTTTTTTCTTTTTTTCTTCTTTCTGAGACAGGGTCTCCCTGTAGACCCAGGTTGTCCTGGAACTCACTCTGTAGACCAGGCTGGCCTTGAACTCACAAAGATCCACCTGCCTCTGCCTCCCAAGTGCTAGGATCAAAGGCGTGCGCCACCACACCTGGCACTTTTTTTTTTTTTTTTTGTCATAATCCTGGGAATTTTTAGTTGGGAGATTTTTAATTATGGCTTCTATCTCATTGTTTATTATGGGTCCATTTAAATTATCTGTTTCATTTTGGTTTAATTTTGGTAGGTCGGGCTCAATAGATGGCCAAGTGGTTAAGAGCTCCAAATACTCTTGCAGAGGACCCAGGTTCAATTCCCAGCACCCACATTGCAGCTGAGAATCGTCTTTAACTCCAGTTCCAGGGGAATCCGACACCCTCTTCTGACCTCCACCCTGGCATTGCACGACCCGTGTGCACAAACCTACATGCAGACAGTACATTCATACACATAAGAAAAATTTTAAAATTTAAAAAAGGGTTTCCAAAATAGTAATATTAAAAAATTGATAGGTCATACGTATATAGAAATTCATTACTTTCTTTTAGATTTTTTATTTTAGTAGAATATAGGTTTTTTTAAAGCCAATTTTTATTGAAGCTTTATGTATTTCATACAAAACTTCAAATCAAATCTAGACCAGTGCCCTCCTCCCTGTCCCCCACCCACCAGAGCCCATCCACTCTGCCAAACATGCTCCTCATCTCTCTCTCAGTCTCTATCAAAATTCTCCCTTCAGAAGTTTACTGTTTCAAGCAGAAGTTCATCATTTCAGGCAGTTCTTTGATCCACTCTTTTTGTTGCTGTTGTTGTTATTGTTGTTATCCCTTCCCATATGCATCACTTCAAATTATGCTTATATGCATGTCACATATATCATAGGTTTTAGCACCTTCAGCTTATGATTTTTTTCTTTAGTAGGCTAAAAGATATCATGTTTGAAGGCTCTTCCTTGGCAAGCCCAAAGCACCACCATTTCTGCCCTTGTGCTCCACACTGGGGTTTCCCCTTCCAATGGTCACCAAATGAGGTCCAGTAAGCACAGCATCCTGTCTTGATCTTCCTGTACTGGTCTCCATGATACAGCGTAGGTAGTCCAACAATGGCAGTCTATACTCTGAAGAGGCTGAAACACCAGTAATAGCTCAGTCCACAGTTGGATGGGAATATAGGCTTTATTTTTTTTTAATTTTTTTTATTTTTATTTATTTCTGTATGTGTATGAATGTACTGTCTTCATGCAAGTCTGTGCACCCGTGTCGTGCAATGCCGCGGAGGTCAGAAGAGGGTGTCGGATTCCCCTGGAACTGGAGCTCTCCTGGAATTGGAGCCTCAGACGGTTCTCGGCCGCCATGTGGGTGCTGGGGATAGAACCCAGGTCCTCTGCAAGAGCGGTCAGCGTTCTCAACCGCTAGGCCATCTCTCCAGCCCCAGGAATATAGGTTTTAAAAATATATCCATATGATTCTCTGAATTGCCTCAGTTCTGTTGCAATGTTTTCATTCTCATCTCTGACCATATAATTTGTTCCTTCTCTCTTTTTTGGTTAACCTATGTGAATGTTTGTTAATCTAATTAATCTTTTCAAATAATCAAATCTACATCTCACTGATTTTGATATATTTTTTAACTTTTTAAAGTTGAATTTTTCCAATTTTATTTATTTTTATTGATTTTTTGCACATTTCATAGAACATTTCTTAATAAAAGAAGAACTCCTGCATTTTGCCATACATGTCTTGCATCTTTTTCTCAGTCCCTTTTTTATTTTTTGATACAGAAGTATATTCTTTAGGGCAGAAGTTTACTGTTTCCATCAGTTCTTTGAACAAGTCTTTTTTGTTGTTGTTGTTCCCTTTAATTTTATATTGCTCCAAAATAATAAACTATAGGTTAAGTCCAAATCATGTTTAAGGATTCACTTTTTAACAGTAGAGTTGCATGCAAGTAAAAAGAAATATTACTTTATATTCCTAAACTACATACTAAGTTGATGTATGTTTTAGTATACTCTTTTATTTTTGTAGTTTCAACAGGTATTATATTTACTAACAAAGAAAAAAAAATACTCAGTTTGCTTTACAAATAAGGATTTGGCTCTAGGATCCACAAAAGAGGGACACTATACATATGTCCTTTGTTTTACTGGGACTGTGTTACTTCATTTAGCATGGGGGTTCTAGTTCCATCCATTTGCATGCATTTTCATGACGTTGTCTTTCCTTTTTTTTCAAGATAATTTTATTTATTTAAATAAGGATAAGGCTACTTATAAGACTTTAAGCATACAAAAATGTACATTACAAGGTCAACCTTTTCTGTACTGAATTATAAAACTTACACAAGCATTTAATAAAAACATACTTAAAAACGTTTTGACCAATTAGTAGCCTCTAAAAATGACTGAAGTTCCTCAGTAGTAAGTAGAGGAAGTTATTACATACATAGATGATTTAACCTACTGGCAGTTTTACTTAATGTAAGTTTTTAAAGGTCATTACTATTGAATGAGTCTCTAGATCAGTTTTAAAATTGTCTCTCACAACTTAAGTCAACCAAAATAGTATTTCAAATAAAATTCAATTCTGAAGACTTTTAATACCAGCAAATATAGCCTCATAATAGTAGTGAATTATCTTTCCAATTGTCTGGTAGCTGTCTAGATTAATAAGGCTATTTTGGAAACTATATTGCTTCAACAGCCTTTGGGAAGCAATTCAGTACCTTGGTACTTTAAGGTCCTGAGACTGCAGAATCCACATGGCCGCTTACAATCTTTCAGGTGTAAGAGGACTGGGGGTCAGTCTATCCTCACTCCATACTGTACACTGTAGGGCCAAGCAATACAACTTGCAAACTTAAGCCTGAAGCTTAGATTGAGAGGATGGAGGAAGGAGAATAGAAGTTAAGGAGGGAAACTCTGGGAAGGGGGAAGAAGGAAGGGGGAAGAAGGAGAGAAAGAGGTGGAAGAAAGAAAGAGCAAGGCACACTTACTAATCAGAAGTGGTGCCTCTCACACCTCACAAGCCACCCACTCCAGTGCCATTCATTTGCCCAACCCAGTAGTAAGAACAGCTGGTTTTATTGGGACACAAAATAAAAAACAACATTAATGCCATGGTAGTGAGTGAAGATTAATCCAGAATTGTTTGCCATTCACATCAAGTCTTTCTAAACTTTCAAGCAAAAGACTCCTAGTACTGCTGCTCCAGATTCCCGGGGCTAGGCATGCTTCATCATGTGGAGGAAGCCAGTTCCATGATCCCTTTAGAAAGCACAGTACTCTAGATGGAGTATGTAATGCACAGTGCTTCTCCACCTCTCAAATGGCTCCAGTTCCAGGAGAATCGGATACCCTCTTCTAACCTCCATGGCATTGCATGACACGGGTGCACAAACCTACATGCAGACAGTACATTCATACACATAAAAAATAAATAAAATTAAAAAATCTCAATAATATGCTGTTACATGAGCCTTAATGCTGAATGTTCATAGTATAAACTTCAGTTTGAAGCAACAATGTAACACAGTTCAGCTGTTATTACCAAACTACTCTGTAAGTTAAATATACAAATTAAAATTTAATTTCACTGAATAACTGAAAATAAATTCCCACTGACTCCTGCTGCATAGAATTCCATTTTATAGATGTACCATATTTTCTTTATCCACTCATCAATTGAAGGACCAGTTGAGGGACACCAGTTTTGCTTCCAGCTCTTTGCTATTGTGAAAAGAGCTGCAATAAACATGGTTTTTCATGTATCTCTACAATAGGATGAGTCTTGTGGGTATATACACAGGAGTGATAAGACTGGGTCAGATGGTGGGGTCATTTTGAGTCTATTAAGAATTCTCCACGCTGCTTTCCATAGGGGTTGCAGATGTTTGCATTCCCACCAGAAGTGGATGAGTGTCTCCCTTTCCCCACAACCTCTCCAGCATTTGGTATCATTTGTTTTCTTGATCATAGCCAGTCTTACTGGGGTAAGATGAAATCTTAAAGTGGCTTTAATTTACATTTCTTTAATTATTGGTGATGTTGAACACTTTTTAAGATGTTTCTCAGCCATCTTTACTTCTTCATTTGTGAAGTATCTGCTCAGCACTTTACTCCATCTTTTGGTTGGGTCATTTGTTTGCTTGTTATGTCACCCCCCCATCTTAGCTTCCCCATATTGCCCCCACTAAATTTATCATCTAGTATACTAGATAGATGATAGATAGATAGATAGATAGATAGATAGATAGATAGATAAATAGATAGATAGACTTGTCTTTCAGTGTAGGTCCATTCAGTGGAGCTGGTTAACCTACCAAGAATGCCATGCTTGAAAGAGACTATCTCTGCCTCACCTTGCGACCATCTGTTGCCACACTTTTCTTAGGAGGAGATGGAGTTTCTTACTTCCTCATGTCTTTGCTGGAAATTTTTCTGATTTGAGCTTGCAAGGTACTTGTGAAGGCTATCGCAATTGTTGTGACTTCATATGAGTAATTGAACAGCTGTCTGAAAACCTCTGGGGTTGTGTGTGTGTGTGTGTGTGTGTGTGTGTGTGTGTGTGTGTGGTCATCCCCCATATCTTACTCTTATAGTCTTTCTTCCCCCTCTTCTATAATAATCCCTGAGCCTCTGGAGGGTATATTCCTGCAGAAATTTGATATATGTGTGCTATTCATGAATAAGCACTCTGAAGCCAACAAAACATTGGTTTGTAATAGGGCTTCTGGGTAGAAAACTAGTATTGGGTTCTCCCCTCTGTCCTGTGACCTGCCTAGCCTCAGGTTTCTAAGTCTGATAGCAATATCAGGTATAGGTTCCATCCTAAGAAGCAGACCTTAAATCCAAGGAAAGAGTTGTTGGTCACTCCCAAAGTATTTGTGCTACCATTGTGCTGGCCAGGTCAGTTGTTACTGTAGTTTACAGGATTCACAGTTGGGTGAAGTTGATTATGTTTCCCCTCCAGTTGCATGCATAGCACCTTCCAGTACTATGGACACTAGCAAGTGGAGATGAGCCTCTGAAGTCAGTGCCAGCTTGAGTTCTTCTTGTTTGTTCCATGGTTCACGTATGTGGTGTCTTCAGCAATAGGGTCATAACATATACGTCTCTCTGGTAACCAAGAGCAGGGCAATGGCCAGTATTGTTTAGATATCTATGTGTACCCCTGACCAACAGGTTTTAGAAGGTGAATCTGTTCTTGGTATTGAGTTTTTTCACTAGCCTATGAAGTCTAGAAAAAGCAATACCCCCTGTTACAGGATAACTCCTTTTCATCTCTTTTTATAGTGTATATGTATACATTTTAAGATGCTTCTGTAGGGGAAGGATTCCATATGGCTTTTTCTAAAAGCCTCTAAGGAGGTATAATAAGTAACATTATAGGCTTATTATTTATATTGCATTAATTTCATACTCCATTTAGATTATGTCTTAATGTGTACTCTTTGGGGGTATTATTTGTTTTTGTTTCTCTGAAGTCTTTAAGTTTATCCTTATATTCTTAATAGAAATCTCACCGATTTTTATGTAGACATTTAAAGCTATAAGCATTTCTCTTAAGACTGTCTTCACTGTGTCCCATATAGTTTGGTATGTTGTATTTTTATTTAATTCTAGGAATTATTTGATTTTCTTCTTAATTTTTCATTAACCCAATTTTAATTCAGTAGTGTGTTGTTAAGTTTCCATGAGTTTGCATACTTTGGGCTCTTCCTATTGTTGTTGATATCTAACTTTATATATTGTGGACAGATAGAACACAGAATGTTATTTAAATTTTACTGAATTTGTTGAGATTTGCTATATGTTCCAATATGCAGTCTATTTTGGAAAATCTTCCATGGGGTGTTGAGAGAAAAGTGTATTCTTGGTTGTTTATTGATTCTGTTAATGTTTGTTGTACTTATTTGATTTATGGTATCATTTAATTTTAGGGGTTCTCTAGTTTTTGTCTAGATCACCTATCTACTGGTTAGAGTGTTTTGAATATTATAGAACATGGAGGTTTCTTTTCTGGCCCAGTGTTCTTGGTGTTCAGTCACAAGAGGTATCTCTTTACTTAGACTTGGGAAATTTTCTTCTTTGACTTAAAAAAATATATATTTTCTGTGCCTTTGACCTGCACTTCCTGTCCTTCATCTATACTGATTATCTTTAGATTTGGTCTTTTTATAGTGTTCCTGAGGTCTTGCATGTTCCATTCCTGAGTTTAATTTAGAGTTAACATTTTCTTTAACTGAGTGATTGATTTCCTTAGCCTTGTCTTCAAGATCTGATATTTACCCTCCCATTTGATCCAATCTATTAGTGAGACTTTCCTCTGAGCTTTCGTTGTCTGACATTCTGAGTTTGTCATTTTGAGTCTTATTTCAGCTATGCTTTTCTTCAGAGATTTTTTCTATTAAATTCTAATTTCATGTCTTTAATTGTTTAGTTATTTTATTTAACTGCTTGTGTTTTCATGCAGGCTTTTATTCATACCCTGTTTGAGTTCCTTGAACATATTTATAATTGCTCTTCTGTAATCCTTTTCTTGTAT
The DNA here is from genome assembly GCA_009823505.1 of Rhizomys pruinosus. Lineage (NCBI taxonomy): Eukaryota > Metazoa > Chordata > Mammalia > Rodentia > Spalacidae > Rhizomys > Rhizomys pruinosus. The sequence goes on along the minus strand of VZQC01005790.1, from coordinate 81,244 downwards.
GTGAACTAGAAACCATTACAATGGGGGTGCTCATTTCTGGAGGATACCACACTCTCTTGATGGTTCATGTTGCTAATGTTTTTGCCATGGGACCTAGATATCCTGAGTTACTTTCTAGTGGTGTTTGTTGATATAATATTCCATCTCTTCTTTGTTGAGGGGGTGTTTGTATCTGTTTGAATTTAACCCAACTTGACAGCTGTGGCCCAAATGAGAGGTGCCTGGTGTTCAGTCTTATGGCTACTCTGTGTTGATATGTAAATTGGCTCTAAGAAATTGTATCACACAAATTAAACACCCAGATGAAGATTATCTATAAATTATATATGATCTATATATCTATCTATCATCTTTTTTTTTTTTTTTTTTTTTAACAAATTTTTTAGTATTTTGATATCTATATATATATATATATATATATATATATATTGTCTGTGTATGTGTACCTTAAATTGGTTGGGGACAATTAAAGGGAAGTGATTATAGGGAATGGGATCTAAATAACATCAAATTTTATCTAAATACTATCAAATCACAAATTTTAATAAAAATGTTTTAAGAAAGAAGTGGTTTCAGATCAGCTAGGGCTGGGTGCAGCATCTGAGCCAGGGGGTGCAGGACAGAGTCCCTATCTTTCTGGAGTGGCAGATTGTTCCAAATGGCTGATAGGTGAGTAGAAAGGCACAGGTCAGTGCTGAATTTGGATTAGAGAGATGGATGTAGCATCCAAGAAAACATGCAAATATAACTCATGACTGAGTTTCTCTGGGCTAATGTACAGGTTGCACAACCCCATTTGTGTTTGAGAGGGCCTTGGGGGCAATTTCTCTAAAACTGACCGAACGGAACAGGTACAAAGTCTGCATGAACTAAGCTAGGCCTGGGAAATGGGAGGGCCATAGGAGAATGCAGGCCCTGGAGAACATGAAGGTCCGGAAGGGTCACTGTGTTGCACAACCCTAGCTAGGCTCCAGAGCTGAGGTTGCAGACAGGGAAATGCTGGGGGATGGGGGCGAAACTCATAGGCCTCCACAAGCAGTGTCTTCCTCGTATCTGAATCACTCTCTGAAGAACACAAGAGTGATGTAGGAAGTTAATGTACTCTCTCGGTAGGTTAATTACAAAAGTGTTCAAAGGCTATTCAAGGTCCAGTCTTAAACTATACTAATTCAACCAACTCTCCCATAATATTCCACCAAATATTATATCACAATAATCTGAATATATTTTTGAAAGCGTACTGGATTTTCAAAATAAGACCACTCAGGTTTTGTTTATTTCCTTTTGTTTTGTGTTTTGTTTTGCTTTGTCTTTTCCAGTTGGGGTCTCCTTGTAGCTCCAGCTGGCCTGGAACTCACTATGTAGACTAGGCTGGGCTCAGTCACACAGGGATCCACCTGCCTCTGAGTGTGCCACAACACCTTGTAAGACTTCAGACTTAATAAGGAGAACTAAATTGAAAAATTAAACTGGTTTGCACGATTCACTCTCATTTCCCATTCTTTATAGGAATCACACCTTTTATTTCTAAGGAGAGTAAGCTCCTTTTTGTGTCTTTTGTGATTTTATAGTCATGGCATCCAGGAAGTATACAAAACCATGACTTTTTTTCCAGTGCAGTATGTGGAATGGATGGTATGTTTTCTTCAGATTCACAGCAGAGCAGGAATTTACAGATGTAAAACCATGCTGCTTGTTTTGCGATCAGCCTCTAACACCACTTCCATACTGTTAACAGTGGGGCCCTATTGTCTGCAGAATAAAGCCTGCATATTCAGCCTGTCATTGAAAAGTCTGCACAACTTTATACTGTCCACCTTTCTAGCTTATCATCTGTAAAGTGACTCTTTTCCTGGTTATCAATGAGCTCTTTGACAAACATGGAGATGTTTATCAGACATCTGGTTTCCTAGAGAGGAACACTAGATTTTGTGGAGGAAACAGAGATGGAGAGATTTATAAAACCTAAGGACTGTCTAAATCCCATTAGAATTCATTTTTTCCAGGCTTGGACAAGCTGGCAGCCCATGAAAGAAAACAGCCAGAACTGACTAGAGACCAAGACATCAGCTCCAGAGAAAGTAGAGTGTTTTGCTTCTCATCCACCTGTGCCCGTTTTCTAAGCCTAGGGAACAATCTACGGAAGAGGGGGCGTGGTAGAATGTAAGGGCTTCAATTGGGGTTAATGGTGAAACTACAACAATATAGACTGGACACTCATTTGATCAACTTGATTGAACATACAAGCCCCCCCTTTCAGGATGGTGGGACCCATGAGCTGTGTGGGTTTAGGCACAACTGCTTGCAAATTGGTTTTACATGAAGGATGCTTGTACTCACAAATTATCACCTATTGTTAAAAAAAATGAAAACAAAACAAAACAAAAAAGCAGAGAAAGATGCAGAAAACTTACGGCAGAATGCACGATCTGCGATGGGTAGGGGTGGGGTGGGGGGAAGGGAAGGGGATATATGCCTGAACTGAATTGGAAAATGATATATGAAATACACAAAGCATCAATAAAAATAAATTAAAAACAAAAAGAATTCATTTTTTCATATGTATGTTTAACAGCAATCTGCTATATAGGCTGGAATGGAGGCTTATAGAGGTATTTTTGAGTTCTATCAATTTTTATTTGAGTGGCCCTTTTCTGTTCTAACTTTTGGCCAGTTTGCTTGGGCCACTTAAATAGGCAAAATACAGGCCAGTGGTGTTGAGTCTCTCATACTATCACATTGCCTCCATTATTTGGTAAGTATACATTGAAAAACTCAGTGAGTCAACTTAGAAATAGAGTCATGTAAATTTATTTGAATAAAGTACTTCATGAAATTTGGTTTCTTGCTGGTTTTGATATTAATAAATGACAACAAAATCATTTTAAACCTAACTTTACAAGCATTGTTTCACATTTTAAGAAAAGGCATGAAAACAAGTGGTTGGTTCACTTATAAGAATGTTTGGTCTGTGATAGCTTCTGGACTGGATGGATTCTCAATCAATTTCCATATTTGGGGACTGAATGCAAACTGCGTTTCCAGAAATTTCTCATCCTCCAGATTGACTGAGAAAGTAGCTAGACCATATGTCAACAAAGGACAGATTTTGTGAGGAGAGTCAGTAACCAGATGCTGAGATGACTCTCACATGCCAGGTCATGGTTTGCAACAACAGACTACACCTTCTAGTTCAGGTTTTATGACAAATTTACCACATTTGTTTAAGAAGCTCTAGGCCCTGACACTTGTTTTCAAGCAGAGACTATATCTGGGTTGCTCACCTCTAACTGGATTCAGGAAACACTGTATCTTCTTCATCCTGACTTTTTATCTATTGCAAGTTTTCTCTCTTTGGAGGCTTTCTTTGCTTTAACATCTGCCTCTTCCCACTAATGACAAATAAATGACTTCAGTTATGACCTGGACGACAGTTCAAAAGGACTATTACTGATAGCTTATGTGGAAATGAGCAGAGTTTTCTGAAAATATTCTTTCACAGGCCAAGTGATTTTCTTGATAAATAATTGTGAACTTTTGCTTGTCTGAAATTCTGGTTGGCTGTAATCATGATTTCAGGCTGTTGGAGATATGGTCCATGGAAACTGTCATTGACTGATGACACCAAGAAATCGGAACGTGTTCATGAGCATATGCTAATTTTTAACATCATGGCAGCCATAGAGAAAGATAAGTGTCAAAGGGATCCATTTCACTATTTTCATTGTAAAAGGGAGAATTAAGGAAAACAGATTCTTATTTTTTAATAAGTGTATGCATATTCTGCATACCTTCTGTACACACTCTAACGATAGCTCTGTGAAATAGAGAAAATTGCTTATCTTTTATGAACTATTGAAATAATAAATGTCCAACTGCTGTCAAATTCCTCAGCCCTAGTCTATATGACAGTAAAGTTTGATGCTTTTTTCAGAGACCTTGCTTAGTCTCTCTGTGGTAATTTTTTAATCCCTAATCAGCAAATTATTAAGAAAAACAACGTTCTCAGTTTCATCTAAGAGTTGTGAGAAGGGTTTGAAATAACTCAAGAGCATCAGTAGAAAGAAAATAAGACTGAAGAATGTTTCTTTTTGAAATTAGTAAACTTCCTGGACATGTTGGTGTATTCCTGTCATCCCAGCAAGAGGATTTCTGGAAGTCCGAGGCCAATTTGGTTTTCTTTCTACATAGTGAAGTCCAGGCTAGCCTCCCTGTCTTAACAAAAAGAGGAAGCAAAAAGAAACAAGTTAACTTTGGAACATAATTAAAAAAAAAAACATAAATTTCACACTTAAAAAATAGAGAATAAGATGAAGTAAAACAGTTTTTTAAGTAAAAGAGCCTAGTAACATGAAATAGTTCCTACAGCCCAATATTTGTTCATTCTTATTTTGTCAATATTCTACTTGAAAATAAAACAAAACAGAATGTTTTTAGCAAAATGAAAAAGACAAAAGAACAAAGATATGTGTTTGTGTATATGTATCTAGGCAAAGTGAAAGGAAAGTATCTATGTAACTCTGATAATAACATTTGTACAAAAGGAACTTGGACTTATTCTGCTTTGAGCCAGAACTGAGATGGGGACACCATCTGGGGTGGGGTCCTGGAAGCTACAGAGCCTGCAAGATAGAAAAAATCCCAATTTATGTACTTTCTCCCCATATGCCATGCTTTTATCTCCACTATGATGGAACATTACAGGTCAGTATTTCAGCTCTTCGAACAACCTAGACAGACCCTAGCTCTAGGTTGCAGTATGAAGCTGGGATCTTCCGAGAAGCTGTGTGCACATGGCTGTACTTCAGTATGGGAGAAGAGGTGGACCATGATTCCTTCAATGTCCCACTAATATTAGCATCACCAATGTCACGGTTCCACAAGTGGTACATAATTATATTCATTTTTTGTCCATTTATTCCACACATTCCTACACTGGGAATGATTTTATTTTTTAACACGGAAGCAAATGTCCAGCTGTCACTGTAAATGTAGACTGTGTAACTGTGGAAATAAATCCAATCCTTCTCTCAGTCTTCTCTATTACTCAACCTCCCAAAGAAGCAAAACTTTCACCCTTAAGACATAAAAACTATGCGCTCTGTGTGAAACATAAATATACTTGGTAGGTATGAATTGCCAATCACAAAATGGTGAGTGTCCAATATCCAAATCATGCTATGTAAAGATGATAGAAATTAGTGCAAAATGAATTTTTCTTTCTATATTTCCTCCATATTCAGAATAAATTAGAGTTACTGAATTTCTAAGAGACACAGGTTTAAAATCAATATACATACATAGTATGTTATTTTATGTATAATCTTTCTTAGGAAACATTTTCCACAATTTATCATTGTATTGTTCAAAACAAATAAGTGGAAGTAAAAACTACTTTCCAAAATCATTTACTATCCAACATGTGGCTTCTTTTTTGAGTCTAGTTTGGATAATATATTCATCAGTAGGACTTTGATTCAAATATAGAAGTAAAGGAGAAACTACTTAGCTTGCTAGAGGAAAATAATTACTTTGTCCACTTGGATGTTAGTTTTTCTTATTCATTAACAGTTTCAAAACCACAAAACCAAAAAAGAAAAAAGGAAATATTAAAAAATGAAGGAGACTACAAGGAATAAGTGGGATAGGAATTGGTACATGTTTAAGGAGAGAAGTGATAAAGAGCTCACTAAAAAGGTGAGGCTGAAGTCAAGTCCAGAGGGAGAACAGCCACATATATGACAGTTTGGAGATGAGAGGTCCCACTATGAAGAAAGCGAGTCCAAGTGTCCAGGGACAACATCCTGGGGGGCACTCAATGGACAGCAGAGTGGTAGTCAGAATAGCTGGAGCAGAGGGCTGCGGATTCCCTGTTCACTGGGGTCCAGAAAACAGAGAGTTTCTGTGATGTAGGGCATTGTCTGAACCTGAAGAACGTGTCAAGGTACTCCTTCATCAAAATCCTTCAGGGTCCTGTGAATTCATCACATCCCCCCACCAGCTATTCATAAGACAGCTGATCAGCTCAAAGATTAAATGATCTAAGACGCTATTCTTCAAGCTTCCATTTAGTTCACATTGTTATCGGTCCTCCATCAAAGTAGAATTCCACACACACTATTATTATAGTTCTCTCACAATGGTAAGATTCTCCTAATCTGTTTCTTTCTCCAGCCAGCCAACTCCAGCCAGCCTGTGCGTCTGGAGCAGAGGAACACTGAGAGCCCTGTGAGCAGGGCCAGAGAAGTGCCAGAGACTATGTGACCCAGGGTCCTGTCTCCACCTGCTTGGACTGGGCAGCAGGAGAAGGACTGGGAATGGGGGACAGACAGGATCTGACTTTCCTATTAAATGAACCCTCTGGGCACTGGGCCAAGGATGGATTAAAGAATAAATGGAAGGAGCACATCAGTGCTTCTCTTACAATATTCTAACAGGTTATGTACCTTCTGTGGAGGAAATTCTGGAAGTAGAAATGCATGTATGCATTTGTCAGCGTTCTGAGACGACTTCAAAACAGTATGTGTGACATGCAGCCTTCAATTAGAGAGTAGGAAGAGATTATCTGGAAAGAAAAACATCTCAAACAGCAAAATAAATATTTAAAATAATTTGAATAAAGATGAATATACAGATACAAAATTCATCATAAATAGCTGAAAACACTGTTGATCTTCAAAGTTTACACCAGAATATACAACTTCTTTTTCTGACCTGAATGGAATACTTCTAAAGTTGCACTTGAGAAATGTGTAAATAGATGCATTTTGAGACAATAATCAAGCCAGTCAACGATGAGGGAAGAACAGTCACAGGCTGCTCTCTACCCAGGGAGCTATTGGCACTTGATGGTTACTGGAGGGGTCACTCTTCTTCTAAGGTACAGCTTCTACTAGGTTGCCCATTCTCCAGATAATAGCATACGGTGTGTGTGTGTGTGTGTGTGTGTGTGTGTGTGTGTGTGTGTGTTCTCAACAGAAGCATAAGATACAAAGGAGTGCTCAAGAGAGGAATGGTCTATGTAGAGAGAGATAGCATGCACAGCATGAATGGTAAGTTCTGGGATAGAATGAAGAGAGACCAGTGTTGGACACTATGCTGCATAGTTTCAGCCTCACAGAAGAAATTGAGGAATAGGAGATGGTTTTACATTTGTATTCAATGTGGAAGAAATTAGAGGTAGACAATGATTATTGGACTCATTCTAGCAGAGAATATAGATAAGTGCTCATTATTATAATAAAAACAATAACAGGGCTGGAGAGATGACGTAGCGGTTAAGAGAGCGCCGACGCTCTTGCAGAGGACCTGGGTTCAATCCCCAGCACCCACATGGCGGCCGAGAACCGCCTGAAACTCCAATTCCAGGAGAACTCCAGTTCCAGGGGAATCCGACACCCTCTTCTGACCTCCGCGCAGCATAGCATGTCACGGGTGCACAAACTTGCATGCAGACAATACGTTCATACACATACAGAAATAATAAAATTAAAAAAAGCAATAACAATAGTATACAGAGAAAGCAACTGAAGAGGAGGGATAGGAGAAAAAGTAAGTTAAATAGAAGCATCAGGAATGACAACTTTGAGGGAGTTATCCTTGAATTGGATCTTGAAAAGCCAGAAAATTTATTTCAGTCATAAAAGAAAAATTCTGGCTTGTGAGAGAATGAAAACACAAGAAGCTGATTTTATTATTCTTAGGGAGAAGCAAGCAAGCATCTACTCAGACCATACAGGGAATCAAGGACAAAACAAAATAAAGAATCCATTCAAGTTCAACTTTGTGCATTGCTGAGTTTAATTGTGCTTAGATAAAGGAGCAAGCTGCAACCCCGGAGCCCTCTGCATAGTTTGCAGGGAGCTGAACAAAGCTTGGAGTGCTCCTCTCCAGAGCACTCCTTACCGCTTATAAGACTTCTATAAATTTGAGGAGAGAGCCTTGTAAATCCTATAAACTTCAGGAACTACCTGAGACTTGAGTTGTTGACTTCCCGATCCTTGTAAGTATGGCTTCCTGTCTTAAAGAACCTCTCTCCAGAATGGAAGGTTCCATTTCAGAGGGAATTGCTACATACCAAAACTCAAAAGTGTGATGCCTGAAATATGCTAATAACGCCATGAGCAGAGGGAGGCAGGGGCGAGAGGATGGCAAGATCAAGGACTTCATAGGACAGAGCATGGTTCTACCACAGTGTGGATCCACAGCAAAACACAGCCACAGCGTAGCTGAGAAAATCCAGGTCTGCACTATAGAAAGCTGCTCTGCAGCAATGTTCAGAGAGAGCTGAGATTCAGTAATCCTGGTGGAAGGAAGACTAGATAGTAGACTGCTCAATCTAGAAAGTAAATACAGGATCACATTAGACCAGCAGATATGAAGGCAAAGTAAGAGATTAATTTGTGACATAGGTCAGAAACCAATTCAACTGAATTTGGTGATTAATCACATGAAAGAAAGAAGAAAAAGGAATTTTAATTTCTGTCTAGGGCCTCTAGGCTTAGGGTTGTATGTTCATTAATAGAGAAAGTAGAGAAAAAAAAAGAGAAAGGTGAGATGGCAGAGTTAGGAAGGAAACATTAATTTGAACATGCAGAATTCTAGATGTACCTCCCATATTTAAATGTCTCAAAAAGACCTGGAAATGTTTTAAAAGCACAGTAGCTGGCATAAAACAAGCATTTAATATATTCTCAATTTTGATATGTAGCACTTCAGAGAATGATAATAGGCCAGACTAAATTGCTAAATTGCACTATATTCCAAGACTTCAAAGTCTTGCCCTTCTGTTATATTTATGGTTATATTGGTAATGTGCAGTGTCTCCCGGCCCACCTGTCAGTGCTAAGTTCTTCACCACACAATGTATCTGTGGCACAGATCCATAAGCATCAACCGAGGAGACAAAAACAGCTCTGAATCTGCTCCTGGCATTGTCTCTACCAGGCCGGTAGGGATTTTTGTGCAGTTTAAAATCATACTTTCATTTCATTTATATTTACATTTCTATTAATTATTTGAGAATTTTATATATTTTTATCATTTTATCCCAATTCTTCCCTTTAACTCCTACCACATCCACTTCTACCTCACCTCCAGCTTCACATGATCTATTTTTGTTTTGAATTTAATAAATCATCAACTCGATTTGTGCTGTCCATAATCTTCTGGGTGTGGGAGGTCAATTTACCTGGAGTCACACCCTTGAAGAAAACGGACTCTCCCTCCCTCCCTGAGAAGCCATCAACTGACCATAGCTCCTGAGTTTTGGACTGAGGTGTGGTCTCAGGAGGCTCTCGCCCTCCCCCTCCCTCTCCCCCTCCGTGCTGAATGTTGACCGTTGACCGGCTCAGTCTTACTCAGCTGCTCAGAATCCATGAGTCCAGACATTCTGCCAGGTCCAGAAGATGCTGGTCCTCCCTGAATCTTAGAGTCTTTCCTCTCCTATGACAGTCCCCTAGCCCTGGGGAGAGGTGTGATATAAATAGCTCAGTTGTGGCTGAGCACTCAACAGTCTGCATTTTTCTCTGCACTTTGACCTGCTGTGACTTTCTGAGTTAAACACCATCCACTGCACAGAGAAGCTTCTCTGATGAAGTCAGCAATGTGCTAATCTATGGGTACCGAGCTATGAATTCATAGTGCAGTACAATACAACGCCTGTTTAGCAGTAGATCTGGTAGCAGGTTCACCCCTGGGGTCTGTGAGCTCCTCAAACATGCTTCTTGTGCAATGGCAGGCATGTGTCTCCTGTGGAACAGACCTTAAATTCAATCAGAAAGTTTTTACCACACTGGTCAGGGAAGAAGCTCCCTGTACCAACCTGACTTCTTCATGTTCTATGACTAATGTGTGTGGTGTCTTCTGTAATAGGGTCTCACCACCACATTCTAGTGAGCAACCAAGAGCAACGGAAACAGCCTGCGTTGTGTGGAGGATTTCCAGAATACCCCTGACCATCAAGAGCAAGGGAAATAGCCTGCATTGTGTGGAGGATTTCCAGAATACCCCTGACCACCAAGAGCAAGGGAAACAGCCTGTGCTGTGTAGAGGATTTCCAGAATACCCCTGACCACCAAGAGCAATGGAAACAGCCTGCATTGTGAGGAGGATTTCCAGAATACCCCTGGCCAACAACTCAAGGAGAGGCATCCTACACCTGGCTCTGGGCTATTTATTTGGCAACCGTAGTTTCTGGGATGGGCATAATTTTCTATGTAAAGTAGCTCCAATCAAAGCTTAGAAAAATGGTGGGTTTACATAATGCTCTTTGAAGCATCCTTAGTCTTCATATCCCTTCCTCTCCATCCTCCAGACCCTCCCACCCCTCTCCCTACTCAATCCCCCCTCCATTATTCCCCCTTTCCCTGTGTAGCACCTGTGTTCTACTATCCCTCCTCCCTTAAAATCTCCTCACCCCACACAACAGTCCCTTTCTAGTTTCCTAGATTTTGCAGTTTTTTTCCCAAGTTCAACATGGAAATTTAAAGATTTGCTGCTCAGAGCCACATGGAGTGAGAAGATGTACTTCTCTGGGTCACCTCTCTCAGGATAGTGTTTTCAAAGTCCATCCATTTACTTCCAAATTTAATAACTTAATTTTTCTGGTCATTTAGTTAAGGTCAAGTGAAAGATTTGTTAATTTCATATTGATAAATGTTTAACTATCAGGTTTGAATTACACAATGTGTAATTTGAACATAGCTAAAACGAAACAAAACTGAGGGGGCATAGTGCGTGCTTCTAGTTTGTGGTGGTCCTTTGTCACAGTTCTGCTGGCAATGTTCATTTGTTTTGCAATGAGACTGCAAATAGTGTTTCTGAGTTCTCTTTAAGGTAAAATGTAGTTCTGTTTAGTCCATTTAATAATCACTATATGATTCAATAATTCAGATAAAATGAATAATTCACTGTGGCATAAGATCAGATTAAAGTAAAATTCATAAAGTTTTTTTTTTGAGCTAATGAAAGAAAGATATTTCTTTCTATGGGTCATAAAATAATTGATAACCCTCATGCATTTTGAAATGTGTACCTGATGAAAATTAGAAAAAGAGTAATGAATTCTATGTGATGTTACATTATAAATTAATAGAAGTGTATTTTTCTTCCCATTTACACACTGATTTTTTTTGGTTTGAGATCAATTTCCCATTAAATAATGTAAACACAATTATGACAAATAATTGCTTGTCTGTTTATAAGTTCCCTATCAGAAGGAGAAATTATTGGGTGTATATGACAGTACCTAATTCTGAAATATGATCTTATACAGCCTGTTGTCTCATTGTTTAGAAAGAAATGTTGTATATTAAAATTAATGAGATCTTAGAGTCAGTCTGCTTTTGATTTTTGCTAAAGACCAGTAACCACGAAGAACCTCAGGAAATTCTCAACCGGATTTGCAGAGTTAATATAAAATAAATTTATTTTATTTTCATAACTAATTAAGTTTATTAATCCTGAAAAATTCCACACAGTGATGACAACTATTGACTATATTATAGGAAAGGAAAACAAAGGCTTAGATAAAAGGGAATGTTTCACCCAACATGACATATTTAATTAGGGGCAGGATTATCTGTACTGTAAAAATATCTATTAATCCAGGGCATAGTTATTAATATTTTCTCACCATTCTACAATATGCTGAGAACATAGAACACTGCTGAGGGATGACCGTACCTCTGGCCTTCCACCAACAGGATGGGTTTTGTTCATGTTGTACCACATGAATGCTAAGGGCCTACCAGTGACCCATGCATAACCTCAGCCCAATTCCTTTTACTCAGTAGCCACTCCAAGGGTAGATTAGGTGCTGCTAGCTTCACTTCTTGGGCAGAATTATTTGCAACTTAGAGGAAAAATAATGGATTTCCACCCCTTTTTCAGTCAATAGACCATGATTGATAGTTCAATTCAGAACAGATTAGCACTCTGGGCACTGGTGTTCCTTGTATGTCATCCCCATAAAGAGTTTCTTCATACTGAGTGGTTAGCTCAGCACAGGAAGACACAGCATGTCATATATCAAAATAATTGAGACTAGATTAGCTTAGTTTTAAAAGTTGAACCATGGGTCAGGTTGTAGATTATGAATATCTAAACCTTGATGTTATCCATAGCAGCTTTGGGACATCATTTCAGTTAGCCACTGCTATTGTGTATCCTAACAGACAAAACTGAAATACACAGACAAGGATGCTTGTAACAAAAGGACAGTACTCATTAGAGCATGCCTTACTAGGGAAAGCAAGTGGGTCTTGTCTATCCACTTGATAAAAAGCGCTAGTTCTTAGCACTATGGGCCACTATGTTGAGAGTCAGAACCTCAGACATAGCCTTTGAGTCTACCCAATGCCCTTTGGGTAATGCTCTTAGAGTTTCTTTGTTTGTAGAAGGCATACATGCTGTTAAGTATATACTATAGGAGAAATATTCTTGTTTAATAGGCATAGTATAATGCAATATTATAAGACAATGTGAATAATTTCCTATAATATTTAATATCAGTACTTCAATGTGCTTATAACTACTTGCTAGAAACTTTAAGTAAGATCTGGAATTTTATTGAAGTGCATATACCAAAGCAACTATATATATATATATATATATATATATATATATTTGCTTTGGTATATATATATATATTATATATATATATACATATATATATATATTATATATATATCTGAATCCTCCCTTTTTATTTTAGGTTTTTATTTTTTGACCCATGAGTCTCAAAAAGGCAGTTGTAGTACACATACCTATAGGCAGCAATCAAGGTGCAGATTTCATCAAATTCGCCCAAGCTGTTTTGGGTGACTGTATGTTGTTAACTTGGGAAGCAAACTTAATTCTTTAAGTTAAATCATACTACAGGTAAAAGAGAATGCTACAAGATGATACTGTACAACAGAAAAGTTATAGAGAACATTTGTATGAGCCAGTCCCAAAGTTATTCTTATACAGATTTTAAGTAAAACAAATGTGGATAACAGCAATTTATATTTCCAATTAACTCAGGTGCATTACCGTTTTTATCAGAACCTTTAAACCAATGTTGTTTAATATACACATATTTACTTATACTAAGTCCTAAAACACCATGTAACCTGTAGACAGAGTCTGGGCAAAATTGGGTACTTGAATTCATGTCAATTAAATATGCATTAATCGAATATACACCGGTGTCTGTCTCCTGCCCCTCCCATCCCTCCCGATTCACCATTTCAAACGACGAATGGTATCCCTCATATGTGGATGCTAGTGCCAATAACCCAGTTGTAAATATTTCTTGTGGCGAGGGATGCATATTAAAAGAACAACAACAGAATGACTGCATCAGAAAACTGACTGAAATTTTCATCTTTTTTGTCACATACTTTCCTTTCCTCTCTTTTCCTTCTGTTCTTCCTTTTCTTCCTCTTCATCCTCCTTTTCCTCCTCCTTTTCCCTTTAATATCAGACAATTAAGGACAAGAACACTGTGGGGCTGACTTTTGTAAAGTAAGTGTATGGTGCTGAGTAGGTGCTCAGTCAGTGATGCTGAACTGACTTGCTTGGCTTTATAAAGCACCGCCTCCTTTTCCAACTCAGAAGCATTGCAACCATGACAGCTAGCACCTATATCGTTATGACTTCTGAACTTTGCCAGCTCCAGAATCACCTAGGACCTTTCATCAACACATGTTCAAGTACCTTACTCTATAAGCTTTGAATCAGAATCTGTTTTTGTAGGGAAGCCCAAGCAAGAATGTTTTGCCAAAGTTCTTTACCCATTTCAGCCACCTTGTAAATATTAGTTTCAAGTAAAATTGTCAGAGGCCATTTTCTATTAAGAAATAAAGAGCAAGCCGGGTGTGGTGGCACACGCCTTTAATCCTAGCACTCGGGAGGCAGAGGCAGGCAGATCTTTGTGAGTTCAAGGCCAGCCTGGTCTACAGAGTGAGTTCCAGGGAAGTTGGGGCTACAGGGAGACCCTGTCTGGAAAAGACCAAAACAAACAAACAAAAAAAGAAATAAAGAGCAACTTATTAGAAAAATTCAGGTCCTCTTTTATTTCACTGAAGACCACATAGGAAATCAGGGTGACATAAAAGCGTTCATAAGACAAACACTTTCTATAATATATTTCTAACTATTTTTTAAAAGTATAAGCTAGTTGTGGTGGTTCATGCCTGTAAGCAAAGCTCTTAGGAGGCAAAGGCAAGAAGATCATCATGAGTTTGAGGCTAGCCTCGTCTACAAGCCAGTGCTATATTACGAGATCTTGTCTAAAAAACAAATAAAGTACATACAAAAAATAAATAAAACATACCCAAAACTGCTTTTAAAACTGAACTTATATTATTCAGCTATCTGGGTTAAATTGTTGGGAGAAGCAAAAGTTTTCATCTATTCCTATTTTTGGCATGTTGTAAAAGTACTTAAGTGTAAATACCCATCTAATTTAAAGTTCATCACATTTTTCTAGTTGAAATAGTGTGTGTGTGTGTGTGTGTGTGTGTGTGTGTGTGTGTCTATATCTTCACTATAGTCACTAATCTCTTCCTTTCTGCAGGCTGGCTTGTTCCTTCTGTCCATACACCTCATGCTTATGTTCAGTGCTGTGTTAAATCATTACTTAAAGGGACATGAACATTGTCCTTGGCAGGTGAGAATACACAAGGAAAACTGAGACTATAACAGTTCTTCCTTAGCCCAGTACTTCTTCAAGCACCCCAGGGGGACAAATTACAGAAAATGGTGAATGAAGCATCATTTCACTTAAGGTTTGGAGAGGAAGCCATTCCAACTGGAAGCAGAGGTGACTGGGATAGGGCATAGGGCATATCATTTGGATGCCCCCTCTGTCTTTCTTGCCAGTTGTAAAATGAATCTGACATATTACCAGCTTCGGGCCAGAGCAGATAGGACACTTAACAGTGAAGTGACAGTGACAGTGCACTGATGAGAAGTGACCTGGCTTTCCCCAGGTGGAGAATATCATACCACAGCTGCTGGACAGGAGGGAAAGAAGTTGAATAGTAATTGTCTGGATTTCTTTTTTTTTTTTTTTTTTTTTTTGGTCTTTTTGAGATAGGGTCTCCCTGTAGCCCCAGCTGGCCTAGAACTCACTCTGTAGACCAGGCTGGCCTTGAACTCACAGAGATCCACCTGCCTCTGCCTCCCAAGTACTGGGATTGAAGGCAAGCACCACCACACCTGGCTTGTCTGGATTTCTTTACCATTTAAATGAAGGTAAAGGATGAAGAAAAACCAAAGTAGGAATAAATGAATGAATAAGTAAATAAATATAAAATAAATAAATTCCACTCATTTCCACTCAAAAGAAGATATTACCCTGGAAAGGACAAAGTATATGTTTATAAAGTTCAGGGAGACCAGAAACCAGCCTCTTTTTATTTGGTATTTTTGAGACAGGGTCTCCCTTTAGTCCCAGCTGGACTGGAGCTCGCTCTGTAGACCAGGCTGGCCTTGAACTCACAGAGATCCACCTGCCTCTGCTTCCTGAGTGCTAGGATTAAAAGTGTGCACCACCACACCTGTCAGAAACCAGCCTTTGTAAGGGAATGGATAGTGAAGGTTGGAGGATGGATGAGAGGAGAAAAATCTAGTCTTCTACTGTCCTACAAGTACAATTTCTTACTTATGAAAACAAGCCATTTCATGGAGATATAGACGAGGAAAATGAGAACCAATGGATGTTGTTTATTCAGAGTATTCTACAGCCTGAGAGTAAGCCCCCTTCACTTCCCTTGGAAGAGGGTCAAATGCATATAAAGGAGAGAAAACTCTTAGTAGTGAAAAAAATGGAAAGCATCAAGTACACACTTATGGGAATATTTGAACCAGATAAGCTGGTCCTGAGCAAGCCACAATTAGAGTATCCTAGGTGTATAATGGGGGGGTGTATTTGCTTTTCTCTGATATGTCTAAAGTTGAAACAAGGGACAAAAACTAAGGAAGTCATCAATCGTTAATTGAGTCCTGGCCTTTTGCGCAGATTGCTTTACACATTATTGTTTGCTTTTCTGGATTGTTGCCATCCATAGTCAGACTCCTGACTGGTCTGACTCACTGATCTTTTCCATGGGATATAGTGAATAAAATTTGATTTCCTGGAGAAGTCACCACACATCGCAATCTGTTTTTATGCAAGACTGTCTGCTGGAAATTTGTACATCTAGCCTGTCACTTACAATTTTGCCAGATTCATGAACCATCAATGTTGGGATCAACTTAAGGTTTCTTGAGGGTCTTTGGGGGGTTGTTTGTTAGTTGTTTTTAATCATAGACTATCAAGTCTTTCCCCCAGAACAAAATCACCAGAATCTGGGGCTGGAGAGTTGGCTCAGCAGCTAAGAGTGCTGACTGCTCTTTTAAAGAACCCAAGTTTGATTTTTGGAAATCATGTTGATTGTCAACAACCTGTAAATCCAGCTCCATGAGTCCAAGGCCCTCTTTGGGCCTGTGTGGGCAATTGTACACATATAGCATATACTCACACAGGCATACAAACATACATATGAGTAGAAATGAAAATAAATCTTCAAAAACTCCATGAGAATCTCCAAGTTGATTTTTACATTAATATTTGAGAAATACAGAACCGTAATAGAGCACACTGGCACAGGTAAGCATGAAGACCTTAAAGAGAAGGAAATGAAGATTTGAGGGACTGGTGATGGGCTAAGGAAGAGATTTAATAATTAGAAGATCCAGACATGAATCCAGATGATTTGAAGCTCTGCTTTTTGTGCTTAATCTGAACAAAATTACTACTTTTTCTTAAGAGGAAAAGGATTTTTAGTAATAGAAATAGTGAGACTGGGAGAAAAACTCTTCTTAACAGGATGCCAGACAACGTAGTGAATGCCAGTGCAAGGCCAATGAGGTCTCATTCAAAGACATCTAGATTAATGAGCACTAGGTCTTGAAGACAAGAACACCATGGGGAATTCTTAGCTATCACTGGAGTACAGACCAGTGAGCTTTGACATTTGACCTTTCTTCTTTCTCATGGGAATCAAAGAGGTTGATAATCTACCACCATTCTTCTAAACCAGTTTATCCCTTTATAGAAAATAAACATAGATTATACCAAAGCTAGGAGTCTACAATGTATATACAGTCCCCAAATTCCTTCTTTGCATACAAATAGCTCTTTCAAGAGTTCTTTTCCTCTTCTTTTAGAGATGGGCAAACTCACTCTGAAGCACCAGAGTTAGAAATTTATGAACAGATATCTAACCACAGAGGTGTGTCATCCAGGAGCCACAGCATGGGCATCCAACTGGAATTGCAACAGGGATAAAAAATATTGGTCTTTTTGCCTTAGAAACAATGATTGTTGATTTCCTAGATGATTGGTTATGGATTACACCTTACTCTTCCAGGTTCCCAATGGCCAGATGAGCAGCAATTTCTCCTAAAATACTATGGGTGAGAGCTAAAAGCTAATTTACAAGCCTAGGATCATCTGGAGTTTAAACTGAAAATGAGACTGTGGACTGGGTTTAATTCTTATACTCTTCTTGCTCATATTCTATGTACACTGAGATAAGAAAAGTAAGACGTTAAATTAATCAAGTGATGCTATTCTTTGAATAGTTACATACTTTATAGGAAATTATGCAAATAAAATATAGACTTTCTTCTATTTTGTAAAAATATTTACAGAAAAACCATGTATTTTATTTTAATCAAATCTTTTCAAGGTACTTATAATGAAAGCACAGTCCCTTACCAGACGATGATTTTTAGAGTGATAAATACAAAGATTTTATAAATTCACTTCTTTAACAGAAATTATCATAAAATATATCAGAATGACAGGTATTCAATTTTAAAAATAATTTTCTATTATAAAATGTGATAAAATATTCCAAAATACTTTATTATTACTTAATCTAAGTAGAGAAAAATAATCTGCTTTTGTATAAACAAAGCTCCAAATAAGCTTAGCTGAACTGTGCATTTAATAAGGAATCACTGTATATTGTCTATAGGAAGGATAAACATTCATGATAGAATTGGAACTCAGAATAACTGATATACCAGCTTCAAATAATTTAACAAAAAGAATTAAAATAGAAAAAAAAAAAAAAGGTAAGAGTGTCTGCCTCAGTGTCTTACTTTCCTGGATGCAATTTAATTCTTTCATTATTTTTCCATGAATGTTCAGTCTCACGCTTTACTTACAGGAAAAGACATTAAGCAAAAAGAGAAGCCATTTCACTTCCTTTCAAGTCTAGAAACCATTCTAGGACATTGTGTTCGGTCAGGTTCATGTTTTATTTTTTCAGAAAGCTCAGTAGTGTGAACTCATGGAAAGTCCAAGGACTAACTTTCATGCATTGCAATACCAACAGCAGAGATAACAGAACTTCAGGTCAAAGTGTAGTAGTCTTTAATAGTCTACTAGAAATGTTTCATGGAATTTGGGTGCTAACCAGAAATTCACCAATACTCAAAAGTCAATGTGTTGGTCAAAAACATATGAAAACCAATAACCTAAGTTTTTGTTTTGTATGAGCATAAATATTTCATAAACCCTTTAAAAGTTTGAGGCTTCTAAAATATTATACCCCATCTACTTAAAAATTATATTAAGGATATAGATAAAATACTTTTCAAAGCAGAAAGAGAACTAGTATACTGGGGTTGTAATACAGGACAGACAGAGACCCAGAAGAGAAAAACCTTAGATCCTGGAATTATAAATGTGATCAAGAAAAAGTTCTGGCCATATGGCCATACTCATCTCCAATTGGAAATGCTTTATTATTAGTGGGAGGAAAGTGAATATAAATTATCTGACATTTCAAATCCCCGACATGACAGAAAATATATGAATTACAAACTCAGTATGCATTACTTACATTTATTGAAGGAGCCAAATTACAATGTTATTTTTACTTTATGAATTTTCCTTTTGGTAGTCAAGCCCAGAGAAGGCATCATATTCCACCGTGCCTGCAAATTCAGTAGTGCTGAGAGATATACTTTAGAGAGGCTTGTGGTGGTTTCAGGGTAAATTTAAAGAAAGTACAAGTCTTGGAAGAGTCACAAAGCCAACATCTTTAAGTATGAAGGAAAATAACTTTACATATGGCATACATTTTCCCCCATTCAGAGGACAGAGATGCTAAAATTCAAGAATATAGAAAATAAGTGCACATACGGTTGATTCATCTGTAAATTTAGAGCAATAATTCATTCACCCTACATTTGAGATAATGACATATGCTTCAAGCAACAGACACAACCTCCTGAAAAGTTATGATATACATCGAAATTGGAAAATCTGCTTTTTTGTAATAGTTGTATTCCTTTTTAACTCTCAGAAGAATAAAATAAGAAAGGTTCAGAGAATATGTGAAACATTACATTTATTTATTTTAATTTTATGTGTATGAGTGCTTCACCTGAATGTATGTAGATACACTTGGGACATGTAATGCCCAGAGACCACAAGAGAACATCGAGTCTTCTGGAACTGAAGAAAGGAGGGCTGTTACCTGCCATGTGGGTGTTGGGAGACAAATCAGGGCCAACAGAAGGAGCTGTTAACCACTGAGCCATCTCTTCAGCCCTGAGGGAAAATATTTTTCCTAAGCTTTTAGTTTATTTTTGTAAGTTTTTATTTTTTCTTGTCAATGCAATTGGAATTTTGCTTCTTCCATGCAATGCATTATAATCATATTTGGACCCTTCCCACATCTACACATTCCCCCCACCACCAGATTTCATGAATTCTGTCTTATCAATTAAGGCCTACTGAGTCAAGTTTATATATCTACATGTCCCTGGGGGCAAGTTCATCCACTGGAGTCTAGGCAGATTTTCTAGCATCAGTCACTTAAAGATCTACTCTCCCTCACTCAGCAGTCCTCAGCTGCCAATAATATCTCCTAGGCTAAGGTTGGGGTCTGCTGCCCATTTTCCCATTCCTATACTGTGTTTTTGTCTGATTGAGTTTGCATGGGTCTTCTGTGTGCTCACACCATTGCTGCAAGCTCATATGAGGAAGTCTCCAGAGACCTGGAGGACTTTGTTTCCTTATGATTATGCACCAATCCTGCCTCTTCTAATCCTTCCACCCCCCTCTTCTGCAATGGCCTCCAAGCCGTGGGTGGGCGAGGTTTGATATAAGACTTCTGTCCAGGGCTGGAGAGATGGCCTAGCGGTTAAGAGCTCCGACCGCTCTTACAGAGGACCCGGGTTCGATCCCCAGGACCCACATGGCGGCCGAGAACCGTCCGAAACTCCAATTCCAGGAGAACTCCAGTTCCAGGGGAATCCGACGCCCTCTTCTATCCTCCACGGCATTGCACGACACGGGTGCACAGACCTGCATGCAGACAGTACATTGATACACATACATAAATAAATAAAATAAAAAAAAAAAGACTTCTGTCCAGGGACAAGCACTCTGCAATCTCTTATTCTCTACACTTTTGCGAATTGTAGCCTTCTCTTGGTTACATGAGGAAACTTTGCTAATGTGAGTGGAGAGATGCTTTAATATTCTCTCTACCCCCTGTCCCACTAAGTTCCATGAGTCTTAAATGTGTCACTTAGGCCTCCAGTCTCATAACACTCATTCTCTGTGTGACAAGTTCCATATTTAACATTTGTCTGGGGAATATGACAAAGGTTGGATTCCCTGTAGGATCTGTGACCTATCCAGCCATGTGTATTTGTCTATGTTTACAGTTCCACACATTAGTTCCCTTCCATTGAAAAGGCTTTAAATACAATTAAAAGCTGTTGATTACTTCCAGGATAAAAGCACCACTACTGCTCTATTATAGTTTGACCTAGGGCTGGTCACTTCTCTACTATAGTTTAAAGCTGGGGTTGGAACATTGCTTGATTTTCTCCCTAACAACTTGCATGGTTTCTTTTAGGACTATGAGAACTAATCTTCAGAGAAGAGGCTTCTAAGTCGGTTCTAGCTCCATGGTTCTAAGTCCTGTGTCTGAAATATGTCCTGTCTTCAGCAACATGGCCTTTCCTTCAAGTTCTGGAAAGTAATCAAGGGCTATAGTAATAGTCCGTTATTTTGTGAGTCTCTTGGACTACCCTGACCAACAGCTCAAAGGGAAGTTTCCCCTGTCTGGCACCATGTTTCATGTTATATAGCCTTCAGGTATATTCATGCTCAAATATTGTATGTGTATTTTTCAATAGGTTTCTGAGCTAATACATTTGCCTTCAGTTTTCACACTAATTCTCTCTCTCTCTCTCTCTCTCTCTCTCTCTCTCTCTCTCTCTCTCTCTCTCTCTCTCTCTTCCTGTCTAAACTACCTTTCCTTACCCCAGCTAAAGTATTCCCATTTCCCCTTAATATGCCTGTCTCTTTATCATCCACCCCCCTCCATCTTTTTAGCTCCTTCTAACCCTTTACCCCATGGTTCTTTGAATATCCTCTCTCCTCCCTTCCCCATTGAATACCCATGGTTCTTTGAATATCCTCTCTTCCCCCTTCCCCATTGAATACCCATGGTTCTTTGAATAGCCTCTCTCCCCACTTCCCCATTGAATACCCCCTATTTCCTCAGTTTGCCCTTTGTAACATTTGTTTCTTACTATCCCCCACTCTCAGGCTATTTTCTTCCCTTTATATCCATGAATCTTTTCAATGAATTTGGTGCTTAGATCCAAATGAGAGAACATAGTTTGTTTTTCTGAGCCGATGTTACTGCACTTAGTGTAACAATAGAAATGTCATGATTTCATCTGTCTTTAGCACTGAGTACAACTCCATTGTGTAAATGTACCACATTTTCGTTATCCATTCATCGGCTCAGGAACATTTAGGTTATTTCCATTTCTTAGCTATTATGAGAAGAGCAGCAACAAAAGTGGATGTGCAAGTATCTCCAAGGTAGGATGAGTTCTTTCGGTATACGTCAGAGTGGTGGTGTAACCAAATCATATGGTAGATTCATTTCCAGGTTTCTACCAGTCCTCCACACTCTTTTTCACAGTGGTTGCATAAGTTTGCAATCCCACCAGCAGCAAATGAGTATTCCTCTTTCTCCATATCCTCACCAGCCAGTATTTCATGTCTTTTGGTCTCTTGATCTATCCGGTCTGACTCATAAGACGAAATCTTATAGTTGCTTTAATTTATATTACCCTAATTACTGTGGATGTTGAATGCTTTTTAAGGTGTTTCTTGGTCATTTTTTATTTCATTATTTGAGAACTGTCTGTTCAGGTCTTTAGCCCATATTGATTCATTTTCGTTGTTGTTGTTCTTTCTTTTTAGAGTTTGCATTTTCTGGACATTGATTCTCTGTCAGATGTGCACCTAGTGAAGATTTTCTCCCACTCTGTGGGTTTCCACTTCACTTCCTTGATGGTTTCTTGTGCTTTACAGAAGCTTCTTAGTTTAATGAAGTCCCCACATATTGATGGTATATATATATATATATAGAGAATATAGATATATATATATATATATCAGACATCTACTCATATTCCACTCAAGCACCAAAGAATGCATTTTCTATTCAGCAGCCCATGTGTGTTTCTCTAAAACTGACCACATACTGGGGCACAAAACAAAGCTCAACAAATACAAAAAAAATTGAAATACCTTCAAATGTTCTATCAGACCACTATGCAATAAAGCTTAAAAATCAAGAGCAAAAGAAGCTCTAATAACTACACAAACTCAGGGAGATGAAACAACACACTTCTGAGTGCTGAGTGCATCAAAGAAGAAATTGACAAAGAAATAAAATGTATCTGAAAGAAAATGATAAAACAGCAAAGACTCTGCAACTTTAAACGCAGCCCTCAGAGGGAATTTTATATCTCTAAGTGCCTACATTATATTTTTACTTAGTTGTTTTTTAATTTTATATGTTATTTTTATTGTATGTATGTGAATGTGCTGTGTTGCTTGTGTGTATGTAGGTACACCCATGTACTGCAGTGTCCACAGAGGTCAGAAGAGGGTGTCATAACTCATGGGACTGGCATTATAGATGGTCGTTTACCACCATGTGAGTGCTGTGGATTGAACCTGGGTCCTCTGCCACTGCAGCCAGTGCTCTTAACTGCTGAGCCATCTCTTGAGCTCCCTATTTATTTATTTTTAATGTAATAGTTGTATTGCTTTTTTGAGAATTCCATGCATGAATAGAATGTATTTTAAAATATATTTTATGGGATTTTTAAATTTAATACATCTTCTTTATTCATATTTAATGTTCTTTCCCTATCTGCCCCCACAGGAATTCATGCATTTTGACATAGATTTCAAAGCCTATTGAGTCAAGTGTGCCTACCCAAATGTCCCTCAGTGTGAGTTCATCCACTGGAGCCTGTCCAGCCTGTCTAGTGTCACTCCTTTAAAGAAGATCAACTCTCCCTCACCAAGTAGTGATCAGCTGCTAGTACTTGCTTTCTGAAGTTGTGACTTTCTATCCAGTTTTCCAGTTCTTTGCTGGTTTTTGGTTGATTGAGTTTGCATGGGTCTTGTACATGCTGTCAGAATTGCTCTAAATTCATATTCCCAGGAGTATGTAAGACTCTGTTTCCTACAGTAATGTGCATCCCCTCCTGGAACTTACAATCTTTCAGCCCCCTCTTCCACAATGGTGTATGAGTCCTAGGTGGGGGCTCAGTAGTTTAATTAGGAGTCCTGTCCACGACCCACACTCTACAGTCTGTCATTCTCTAAAATTTAGGCCTTTTCATGCATTGCCCTCTATTGCATGATGAAGCTTTGCTGATAAGAGTAAAGAGATGCATTAATATTATCTCTGTGGCTTGTTCCACTATGTTTTGTGACCCTTAAATGTAGAGGTTCCATTGTAGATACGTCACTTGGGGCTGTATATCTCACAGACATTTTTTTTTTCCATGTATGTAACCAGTTTGGGAACTCTACACTCGTCTCTATCTATTGAAAAGAAGCTTCTTTGATGAGTAGTGGCTGACATACTTGTCTGTAAATTTAAGGGTGTATAGTTAGCTTATAGTAAAATTATGTTTGTCTGGGAATATGACAGAATTAGGGTTTTCTCTAAGGCCTATGATCTCTCTAGCTATTTGTCTATGTTTACAGTGCCAACTGTGAGTTCAAGCCTAATAACCACAACAATGACCAGCACAGCAAACTATAATGGTGAGTAGTGACACTTTTTATCTTGGAGGTAATCAACAGCTACCTAATTGGACTTAAAGCCTGCTCAACTGGACACAATGTATTTTTAATGTATTCACCACACACACATACACACACACACACACACACACACACACACACACACACACCTTAACTTCCCCAACTCCTTCTTTAATGTGCTTTTTTTGTTTTCTAGTTCAGTTAGGTCCTTTACGTTTTCTGTAGGACACAGGTGCAGGTACACTGGTGTTGTAGAAAAGTAATAGAAAAACGATGGAAAATCTCTTGGTGACTGGGAGCTGGAAAAGTCCAATCACAGGGCCTGTGTGCATGGGCCATGTATAAAATCAAGAGCTTAGCTGGCCAACAGCAGAGAGAAGTCCATTCTTTAGAACCAGTCCTCCCAAGACTAGAAACTGCAATAATGGAAACCTCCCTTGTCTTATCATAAGTGTAATGCAGACACAAAGTTGCTTCCATGCATAACTTGGGCCCTTAGGAGAAGGGCTTTGGGGGAAGCAGCCACCCAGGGAAGGCTGAAATTGATGACCCCGCTGTCCATTCTACTCTACAATCAAAGAATGTGGAATAATGGCACAGGGTTGAGGACCACAGCTCCAGTTTACGGAAAGAGACCTCGGTTCCAGGTTAACAGCTCCAGGAAGGGACCTTAGTATCAAGTCACAGGAGGAAACCGTAGCTCCAGGTTTACAGGAAAGACCAAGTTCCCTCTTGTGAGCCAGAGTTCTGATCTACACCTATGAGTTGGAGCTGCAGTCCCCTCTTGGGAACCTAGAGCTATTGTCTCCTCTTGTGAACATGGAGCTCTTGTCCCCTCCAGTAAACCCAGAAGAAAAATTTAAATTTCAATTTCTCCTTGTTGCTAAACCAGACTCTCAAGAGAACTTTGTATCTTTTTGTATCTTTTTTTTTTTTTNAATATTGGTCATTTTTATTTCATTTATTTGAGACATGTACTGTTCAGGTCTTTAGCCCATATTGATTCATTTTCGTTGTTGTTGTTCTTTCTTTTTAAGAGATTTTGCAATTGGACATTGATTTCTCTGTCAGATGGTTGCACCTTAGTTTTGAAGTTTTTCTCCCACTCCGTGGGTTTCCACCTTCACTTCCTTTGTCATGGCGTTTCTAGGTGCTTTACAGGAAGCTTTCTTAGTTTAATAAGTCTCCACATATTGATTGGGTAGTTTTAATAATTATATATAGTATATATAATTATATACTATATATATTATATATCATACAAATCTACCAGATATTCCACTCAAGCACCAAAAGAATGCATTTTTCACTCAGCAAGCCCATTGTGTTTTCTAAAACTGACCACATACTGAGGGCACAAAACAAAGCATCAACAAATACAAAAAAAATTGAAAACCTTCAAAATGTTCTTCTTGCCATCAGGACCACTATGCAATAAAAGCAAAATCAAGAGCAAAAGAACTCTAATAACTACACAAACTCAGGGAGATTAAACAACACTCTGTGAAGGCTGAAAAGTTGCATTCAAAGAAGAAAATTGACAAAGAAAATAAAAATGTATCTGAAAGAAGTAAGAGTAAAACAGCAAAGACTCTGCAACTTTAAACGCTCAGCCCTCAGAGGGAATTTATAGCTCTAAATGCCTACATATATATTTTTTACTTAGTTGTTTTTAAATTTTTAAGTTATTTTTATTGTATGTATGTGAATGTGCCTGACATCGCCTGGGTTTGCTTGTGTGTTAATTGTAGGACACCCATTAACTGCAGTGTCCAACAGAGGTCAGAAGAGGTGTCATAACTCATGGGACTGGCATTATAGATGGTCGTTTACCACCATGTGAGTGCTTGGATTGAACCCTGGGTTTCCTCTGTTCTGCCACTGCAGCCAGTGCTCTTAACTGCTGAGCCATTCTTCTAGCTCCCTATTTATTATTTATAAATGTAATAGTTGTATTTGCTTTTTGAGAAATTCCATGCGTATGAATAGAATGTATTTAAAATTATTATTTATGGGGGATTTTTAAATTTAATTACATCTCTCTTATTCATATTTAATGTCTTTCCATATCTGCCCCACAGGCATCATGCATTATTTTTGACATAGATTTCAAAGCCTATTGAGTCAAGTGTGCCTACCCAAATGTCCCTCAGTTCGTGAGTTCATCCACTGCGAGCCTGTCCAGCGCTGTTCATGTGTCACTCCTTTAAAGAAGATCAACTCTCCCTCACCAAATAGTAATCAGGCTAGTACTTGCTTTCTGAAGTTGTGACTTTCTATCCAGTTTTCCAGTTCTTTGCTTTTTGGTTTTCGGTTTGAATTGAGTTTTTGCTGGGGTGTCTTGTACATCGCTGTCAGGAATTGCTCTAAAATTCATATTTTCCCAGGATATGTAAAGACTCTGTTTCCACAGTAATGTGCATCCCCTTCCTGGACTTACAATCTTTTTCAGCCCCCTCTCCCAAAGGTGTTTTATGAGTTTCCTAGGTGGGGGCTCAGTTAGTTTTAGGTTTAATTAGGTATCCTGTCCACGACCCAACTTCACGTCTGTCATTCTTCTAAAAATTTAGCCTTTTTTCATTGCATTGCCCTCTATTGCATGATGAAGCTTTGCTGATAAGAGTAAAGAGATGCATTAATATTATCCTCGTGGTGTCCCACTATGTTTTTTGTGACCTTAAATGTTAGATGGTTCACTGTAGATCTCACTTGGGAGCTGATCATGCCACAGACATTTTTTTTTTTTTTTTTTTTTTTCCATGTATGTAACCAGTTTGGGAACTCTACACTCGTCTCTATCTATTGAAAAGAAGCTTTCTTGATGAGTTAAGTGACTGACATAACTTGTCTGTAAATATAAGGGTTGTATAGTAGTCTATTAGAAATTTTGTTTGTCTGGAAATATGACAGAATTAGGGTTTTCTCTAAGGCCTATGATCTCTCTAGCTATTTGTCTATGTTTACAGTTGCAACTGTGAGGTTCCAAGCCTATATAACCCAAAATGACTGGCAAAGCAAACTATATTGTTGCTGTAGTGGCATTTTAATCTTGGAGGTAATCAACAGCCACCTAAATGGACTTAAAGCCTGCTCAACGGACACACTGTATTTTTAATGTATTCACCACACACACATACACACACCACACACACACACCACACACCACACACACCACCACCACCCAACCTTTAAACATTTTTCCCCAACTCCTTCTTTAATGTGCTTTTTTTTGTTTCTAGGTTCAGTTAGGTCCTTTACGTTTTCTGTAGGACACAGGTGCAGGTACACTGGTGTTGTAGAAAGTAATTAGAAAAAAAACGATCACTGGAAAACTTCTTGGTGACTGGTAGACTGGAAAAGTCCAATCACAGGGCCTGTGTGCATGGGCCATGTATAAAATCAAGAGCTTAGCTGGCCAACAGCAGAGAGAAGTCCATTCTTTAGAACCAGTCCTCCCAAGACCACAATCTGCAAATAATGGAAACCTCCCTTTGTCTTATCATAAAGTGTAATGCAGACACAAAGTTGCTTCCATGCATAACTTGGGCCCTTAGGAGAAGGGCTTTGGGGGAAGCAGCCACCCAGGGAAGGCTGAAATTGATGACCCCGCTGTCCATTCTACTCTACAATCAAAGAATGTGGAATAATGGCACAGGGTTGAGGACCACAGCTCCAGTTTACGGAAAGAGACCTCGGTTCCAGGTTAACAGCTCCAGGAAGGGACCTTAGTATCAAGTCACAGGAGGAAACCGTAGCTCCAGGTTTACAGGAAAGACCAAGTTCCCTCTTGTGAGCCAGAGTTCTGATCTACACCTATGAGTTGGAGCTGCAGTCCCCTTCTTGGGAAACCTTAGAGCTAATTTGTCTCCTCTTGTTGAACATGGGAGCCTTGTCCCCTCCAGTTAAACAGAAAAATTTAAATTTCAATTTCTCCTTGTTGCTAAACCAGACTCTCAAGAGAACTTTGTAACTTTTGATATCTTTTTTTTTTTTTTTTTTTTTTTTTGAGACAGTGTCTCCCTATAGCCCCAGCTGGCCTGGAACTCTCTCTGTAGACCAGGGTGGTCTTGAACTCACAGAGATCGCCTATCTCTGCCTCTTCAGTGCTAGGATTAAAGGTGTGAGCCATCATGCCCAGCTTGAAAACAGTTGTAATACACTGGAGTCCCTTCACATATCAATGGGTGATGGTGATGCAATATCATTTGTCTTATGTAGATTCCTAAAAGAAATAGAGTTTTCTCTTATTATTAATGGAATAATTTCTTGAGAATTTTAGGAATTTCTTGAGATTTTTTTAGGAATCTTTCTTTTAAGTGTTTCTACAAATACTTTCAGAAACATACAGAAAGGAAAAATGCAATTTAAAATTTTTCCTTTGTTACAACTCTGTGATGTTTATATTGAGTAACTTTACAATAAATGATTTATAGAAATGAACTTAAAAAGTCTAGCACCATTTCTTTCTTTATACAATGAGATTATGTAGAAATTTTTATGTGACTAAGATTCATACACACATACACACACACACACACACACACACATACACAATTGGTTTTAAACACAAGGTCTCCCTGTAGTCTCAGTTGGCCTGGAACTCACTGGTCTCAGGCTGGCAAAGAGACCCAACTGCCTCTGCCTCCCAATTGCTGGGATTAAAGGCATTCACCACCATGCCTAGCATAGGATTCATATTTTTAAGCTTCAAAATCTTGAATAAACTGACCTTTAGGATCACTTTTAACTCTAATGTTAAATAATTTTGAATGATTTTCCAACAAGAGGTTTGAAGTAATTAAACTAGACACAGATTAATAATTTTTGTGTTCTTTATCAAGAGTAACAGTCTACTGACTTTGCTTTAAGGGAGCTTTGAGTGTAAAGAAATGCCATTCTAATTCTGGGAAAGTCTAGACAAGATTTCAAAGCCTTTAGTGGTAAAATAATACCTTCCAGTTCATAAAGCAATTTCTGTTCATTTGAAATGGAGCTAGTTCTTTTAGTACAGAGATAAGCTGACTCCCAGCTGATTGGAAGTCAGCCGTTCTTTGTGAAAGGATGTGTATCCATCAGACCAAATGTATTAGTGAGACCAGTTCCTTTACAGAAGGAAATGTAGCAAGCAGTTTCTTATACTGCTGTTACACTGCTCTTGCATAGGTTTTAGTTAGGTGAAGAGCATTCTGCTATGCTTAAGGTCTGATGTGCATTGTAAATTGGCATTCCTGTGCATGGCACACAGAGACATATATGCACATGTATATGTGACTGAGTGTCGAACCCATGCTCGGTAAAGCAAATGCTCTGCCATCACTGCATTGAGTCCTAAAAAGTTGGAAATGAAAACATTTCATTTCCATAACTTTCTGAAGTAGTGAATATCCTTCCTGTGTTTTGTCATGAGTTCCTGGGTGTGTTTATTGTGTAGTGTTGGAGATTGAACCCAGGACTTATGCATCTTCAGAATATACTCTAACCCTGACATGCTCTCAACCCACTGAAGTCTAAAGCTTTTCTTTCTAAGACATGCTGGGTCTATCTTTGTCTTTTGGAAATGGTTTCACAATGCAGTTCAAACATGGCCTTGCCCATTCAAATTGGTTTAATGCTTTCAATGTTCCTAGTATATTTCTGCAGGGCTTGGGATCAAACCCAGGCTTTTTCAAATACATGACAAGCAATATGGCATGTGCTACATCCACAGTGCTCTTAATGTTGGCCTCTTGTAAAAGCAGATCAAAGCTCTAGAAATGATCTGAATATGTTTACTATTTCAAAGTAGCAACTGTTTTTAGAAGAAGCTAGCAATTTGTGTTCAAAGTATAAAAATCTTTAATATAAGTTATGAAAAAGCTAAAAATATATTTGTTTTTCAAAGGAAAGAATATGAGAGACAAAAGAAAACATGTTGAGCCAAAGAATAACCCAAGCTACATAAAGTTATGATTTAATTGTGTGATATGACCACCATGTCTAAGGAGTACATCATTAGGAATACCTCAGCTCTTCAACAGGAACTGTGACTTGTGGTCCAGCTCCTGTAGCCAAATCCACAGGGGGACACACTGCACTGTGAATCTTTCCATGAGTATAGCTTCTCCAGGGTGACAATTATAAAGGGTTCCCTTTTAATAAGTGTAAGAAATAAATGATTGAAGTACTGCTAACCTGCTTACCCTGTGTAACATTCTAATTAGAAAGATTTCCTTAAGTTGCAAATATTCATTCTGAGTTATTCAATAAAACACTTTTTTATTTTATTTATTATTTTTATTTTGTTTGATTGCATTGCTTACATGTGTGTTAATGCACTCATGTTGTGCAGTGCCTATGGATGTCAGCAGAGGGCATCGGACCTCATGCAGCTGGAGTTACAGATGGTGGTTAGCCTTCATGTGGGTGCTGAGACTCAAACCTAGATTCTCTGCAAGAGCAGCCAGTGCTCTTAATCACTGAGTCAACTCTCCAGCCAAAAACTCTATCTTTAAATGACATTTGTTAAGCTGTGTTACTCTGCTAACATCCCATGGACTTCATTTGCACATCACAGTCCCACATTTCCCTGAGAGACAAGAAACAAAGCAAACCCTGTGAACTGCAGGCTGCTCCTCAGCAGTCCATCCTGTTTGTTTCTTGATATCCGGACTCTTTTTAAAACCACAGAAGTTTTCACATTGATTTCTTCTCAGTCATGAAAGCAAAAGCATGAAAAAATATACTGTTTGTTGATTGTGATTCTGTCTACATCCTTCTCATTCTCATGTAGATGTAAAAGAAACAAATCACCTGTGTGAGGCATGGTATTCAACTTAATACAACGAAATTGGAGTGAAAGTTGAGAGAAAGTGAACTGACAGCTTATTAAAGTCTACAGAGGTAATGAGTGCAGAAAGTCTGGACTAAACACTCAGTGATGATTTTCTTTCTAATACAGTCTGCTTCCCAGGCTTGCTGGTTAGCACCTGAGCAGTATGTGGCCCGAATAGCAATGCATCCCCTTGTCCTGGGAAGCCTATCAGTGCAATGGCAAGTATAATGGGCTGTCACTCCAGCTTATAAATGTGAACCCCTGAGAAAATTGTGTGGCCTATTAGGCTATGAATAATTTCATAGCTGTTTGACACCCATGCCCTAAGCAAACTCTCTAACTTTCCCACTGTTAAGTTCGTTTATTCAGTACAGTTTGCAGGTACATACTGTTCTACATTACAGTCACAAATATAAAATATATTTCTAGTGTATAAGGCTTGCATCTCCTGCTGCCAGGCATGTGTGTTCTTAACAGTTACCATAGCCCTTTCCCGTAATAGTGAGTTCTTAGTTCCAAAAGAGACACCCAAGAAACACAAAGATCTGTCACCTTTGGTTAAACAAGTAGCGTTGTCCAATATACAGTTTCTGATTATGTTTGAGCTTCAGCTAAACTGCCTACTGATAGATAGATTCTCCAGTACACGTTGCTGGAAGTGATACTGAGTAATCAGTAACTTTTAATATATTCATGTCTTTGAGTAATTTGCTTGTAAACTAGACCTTGAAAGACACTGAATACATAATATAAAATCTTAGTTCTGAGTCTCTTCTCATGCTTATGTGGGAAAACAATGCATGTTACAGAAGCACAGTTAGACCTCACACCCTGGAGGGTTCTTTTTCCTGCCTGGTCACCACTATCTTTTTTTTTTTTTTTTTGGTTTTTTCAAGACAGGGTCTCCCTGTAGCCCCAGCTGTCCTGGAACTCATGTTGTAGACCAGGCTGGCCTTGAACTCACAAAGAACCGCCTGCCTCTGCCTCCCAAGTGCGCTATCTTTTTTTTGGGGGGGGGGGGAGGGGGCTATCTTTAAGATATATTTCGGCCCATCTCTGTGCCCTTGAGGAGAAGCCTTTTGATGGCATAATAATATTATCCCTACCCTGTAACCAGTCACCATAAGCAGGAGTTGCAAGTAGCTCAACAGCAGCCTGACCACCAGGAATTCAGTCTATTGCCCTGATTCATTCTATCAGATTACAGTATACATGATGCCTGTGAAGTGAAGCAGAAGGTTAAAGATGGGGTGCACTAATGGAAGAAGAGTGCTGACATCTTTTCAGGTTAACATGTGAACCTTTTCATTAAAAGTCATGATTTTCTTCTGATTTGAATTACTGGCCATTTAAGTATATTAATGCTCATGTTTTCAGTAAATCCCATTGGAAAAAGGTTAACTCGAGTGCTCTAGTAAGTAGGAGAAAATTACTAAAATAAGATGATTTGAGCTGGAGTTAAGGGATGATGCTCATGATTTTAACAGAAACCACTTGCAGCTTAAAGGACTCATTACACTAACTATTTATGTCATTTTAGAGCATTACAGATGAAAGAATTTCCTAGGTAAACTTCTCTGACCTCTGCTCTCCCTTTGAAGATTTCAAGGATTATGAAACATGTTATATTAAAAGACCTTTCATTTCAATACTTTGATTATTTTGCTAGAAATTTTTTCCTAATATTCAGTCAAATTCTTTTAACTTTCCAGATATCATGGCTGCTTCTGCATCTGCTCTCTGGAGACTGGTTGCTGAAGCTGGTTTAGAGCCTGTAAGATAAACCCTTCCTATAACTGTAGATAGTGCTCTTGCAACATTCAAATATACAGCAACATTTCCTGACTCTTTTATATCTGTAAGTTTGGGTTCTGTGTATATGCTTATCAATGTTTATCTTAGAGTGGGAGGTCTGAATTGAACAAAATGTCCGACACATTGCAGGAAGATGATTTTTATCCTATAAAATTTCCTGGAAAATATTTGTTGAGTTTAACCAATGATTACATCATATTTTGTCCAATATACTATTCACATGGACATGAGAGCCAGTTAAACTTTTTAAGTCTCTTTTCACCACACACCACTCCCATGCTGATATGTAGCCAAACCACCCACATTCTATACTGTTAATTTTGTTAAGTGAGTTATTCAAAACAAACAAGATAAAAGAGCGGTTGGTTACATAAAGTTTATCTTGTTTGTTTTGAATAACCCATTCAGAAAAATTAAGGAAGATTCTGTCAACTAGTAGGTAAAACCCACTTCTAAGCACCATCTCCTTCTAAAACTTTTTATTCCAATTCCTTCCACTGAAAAAAAATACATTGAAAGTAAATTGTTTTTTTCAGAATCCATTTATTATAAAAATCAAATCATAACACTGTGTATCAAATAATTTCTGCTTGTTTTAAATATATTACTTGCAACTTTTATATATTAGTCTATTTCAATTTAGCTCTGTATGTCTTATTTCTGAGCTAAAGCATACATATCCCGATTTAAGTCCATTAAAACTACACGTTCATTAATAACTTATAGTTATTTTTATTTGATAGGCATGTCTACAATACCTACCAAAGCATAGATGTAGGTATTAATCATATAATGATGAATATAATGGACATGATATCTATTCTCACAAAGCTCACAAATTGCTTTCTAGTGTTCAAGTCAGAAAATATGCATACATGCAAACAAATCTATAGTTGGAGAAAATGGTGGAAAAATAAGATGACTCACCATGTTTAATATGATGATCTGCATATTATTTAAATCAATCCCATGCAAGTATTCATTACCAATAAAAGAAATCAATTCCATTACTCTCATAGTCCACAATGGTTGTTTGGATTTAGGCATCTATTCAAAGATATTTGTGGCTCTTTGAGTAAGCCTAAAAACACTATTATTATATAGTTTTGAGAAAGTGTATCTTGTCTGAAATATGGAAAAAATGATGGTTAAATTATCTACTGCCTTAAGTAGGGTTCTGAGTTTTCAAGTTTTCTCTGGGATCCTTAGGAACAATCCCATAATTCATAATTCTAACCTCTTTTGGTCTGTCATAAATTCATAGGTTTTGTCAAATGGTATCAATTTAGGAAACCCATTACAAAGTCTTACAATGAGAACCGTGCAATTTTGTGTTCACAGTTTCCCTTGATGGTGTTAGGTTTGCTAGGCATTCCCAAGCTGTGAACAGTACCAGTGTGCTGGAATTTCTTAAAACCATCTTTTGGCTGTCTAATTCAGAACCTGTTTCCAATAACACAAAATGAAAGAAAAATCACCTAATCCCATATAGCTGGATTAATGAATGTGGTTTTACTCTCCATTTGTTTTCTAGTATATATGAAGTGTTTTCTCTAGGACTAACTTCACAAGTTTGGAGATTGGGAAAACAATGAGATTAAACCAGAAATTAATATCTCGGTAGAAGAAGAAATAGGATTTAAGCAATGGTGCTAGGTCAGAGACCTTATCTAAACAATGACATAAATAATCAAGCTGCAATAGGTATAAGTCACTTACCCACTTTGAGGCATATCAAATGGGAATAAGATTTTAGAAATAAATCTAAATGGGGAACAATGTTAAGTAAAGAACAAGTAAATTCTAAACCATTCCAAGCATCACTCGATATGAGGATACTGAAAAGTAAATAAGGTCCAACTCATAAAATAAAATAGGTCCCAAGGTAGTCAATGAAAGTTAGGACTCTTCTTCCCATACTCTCTATATGTATCTGTGTCTTGACATATGCAGAGAAACCTGATATGTAAGAGAGACATGCTGCTGAAGTTAGCCAGGTAAAGTTCCTAACTTTGCATAGGGCCAGGGCTTGTAACAATGAGTCTCACTCTACTAGAGTTTCCAGTAAAAGATCACTATAGACCACCAAGTCTCCAAACACCTTCAGCCCATGGTTAAGATGACTCTGTAGCAGAAATACTCGGGAGGGTTCCTGAATATTAGGGAATTGGGAGAATGAACGAAAAACCTGACCAAGTTGGTACAAACAAACCAAGCAGAATCAACCCAGGAACAAGCTCCAGGCACAAGGAGAGCAAAGAGAGGAAAAGCCCAACTGATAGCATACATATGATCAGGGCTGGTATAAAGGAAGACCATTCCAGATTGTGGGAAGAAATGGGATAAGTTCCAAACCTCAACCCCCAGAACTTTTCTCCAGGCAGCAAACAGAATAACAGAGTAGACTACACCCACCTCATGATGATTAAATGCTAAAAGGAATCAGACTGGTTGTTTCTTAGTCTGCTAGCTGGTGCCAGGACACTTGTTCAAGCATGAGGGAAGGGGAAACTCTGGTGTTCAGTTGGGAACAATAACCTGGCCATTCATAGAAATACTCTATTTGACTACTCGCTAGACAAAGTTGTCAGAACTTGACAATACTGCAGATGAACAGAAAACCACAGCCATTGTGGGTAGGTGAGAATGCTGGTCCAGAAGGTCTTTGGAATCATGGCATGCTGCCTTCCCCACTTCCAATGCCCTTGCCATATGCAGGCTTTTGATTTACTGGAGTATAAACACTTCATTGTCTGAAAGGAAGAAGAAGCAATACCAAGTAGTTCATCAGTTGAATTAAGCCCCCCAAACTTGTTGGCTGGAACAATGTTGTATAGCATAACTCATGAGGTGTGATGTAGTTGCATTTCCAACTGACATCCCTACACAGCCAGCAATGGTATTGTTTATGACTCTCTTAAGAAGAAAGACTATACAAAACTTGGTAACTGCCAGCAGGTAGTGTCTCCAAACCTTGGCTGAAACAGAGATTTTAATTGTTATCTGAATAGAGGCAGGTGTATCAACAAATCACAGGGGAGAAGAAGGATTAGCCACTTGGTATTGTGAACTGAGGAACCATCTTCCAAGGTCAGGGAATATTGCTCCTTTCCAATGAGAAAGTGCATTGGAGAAAGAAAGAGAGAGAGAGAGAGAGAGAGAGAGAGAGAGAGAGAGAGAACCAGCAGCCTGCTCAGCTGGATTAATACAAATTCTCAAAGAAGGGGAAACACTGAAGCTAAACCTCCCTTATACATAAGTAAGATTATCCCCCCAACAAAAAAATCATGGTTTATTTACAAGTACTTCCATACTCATGTCTATGCAACCAAGTTTAAACTCCATGCTCCTTCTAGATATAAAGTTCATAAATGATAAAATTCCATGCATCCAATTTAAATCTGCAGTGCATGCCTTAAGAGATTTATGCAGTATGAAGTGTATCTACATAAAGATTGGAAGCAACAGCTTCTAACATAGAAGGGAAGCCCAAGGCAATTACTTTTATCAATAGAATAGAAAACAATAGATTGTAATTATTTCTCCTTTTTTAAATACTTTATTGATGATTTGTTTATTTCATACATTATCTTTCAGTCTAATTTAGATACATTCCCCTCTCCTTCCCTCCGCCCCACCCCAGTTCATGCATTCTGCCATACCTGTCTTGTATCATTCTCAGACTTTCCAAAGTTTTTCACTGCAGAGACTTGTTGTTTGGGGCAGAATTTAATTGCATCAGTCAGTTCTTTGATCCAGTCTTTATGTTGTTGTTGTTCCCTCCCCTTTGTATTGCTCCAACATATGCCTATACAACCATTACATATGCATCAAAATTATGGCCTCGAAGAAGTAAATAAATAATTACATTGGCTTCCTAACTGGATCTCACTGCTTGACCTACAAAAATGAAGACCATGTCATTGTTGCAGAAAGCCACTACATTCTCAGTTAATTTGTTAACAAAGCAATAGACTTAACACATTAAATTTCTGCAATATAGTTACTTTGTAATCAGAGAAATGAAAAGCTAAAATAATAAGATGATACAGAAAAGAAAGAACACTCATTCCCAATGCCTTAAGGAGGCCATCCATTATGAAACTGATCATCAGTCCTTCAGAGAAAAGTCTGTTCTAAAGGGAGTTCAAACCAGAAGTCACTTGCTGATCGTTGGATGAGAAGAGGGAACACTACCTCTTAGGCAATTTGAAGCAACAAAATATATTTCAGCAGATTTTTAATAGGAGTCTCAATGGAAATGCAAAAATAAAAGATGATAGGAAGACTTGTAAATACTTAGCTGTTAGCAGCAAATCAGAATGAAAGCTGTGCTACACTTGCTTTTTTAATCAAGTTCATCTGTTCTATAAAGATCATCTTTTTCCAAGATTAATCAGGACACATGGGACATTAAGAATTTTCACAAAATGATCCTTACCACTGTGACAGTCTTGGCTGAGATTAACTGCTATGATTTGATCCCAATTTCTTTTTTTAAATTTTTTATATTATTCCAAAATATGCATGTATACACTCCACACATAAGTCAAAATTAAAAATTCTGAAAATAAATTATAGGTTGTTTCCTAAACACATTTAGAGAATCACATTTTAACAGTAAATTTGCATGCAGGTATAAAGTCATGTAACTTTACATTCTTTTTTAGAATGTGACTACATATCCTCCATCTATATGTGGTTATTAAAATGTGTGAGTATAAGTGGTAGGACAATTCTAGAGCCCATTTATAGATTCACATTGTAATAGCATAGTTGCTTTCAGGTACAATGAAATATAATAATGAAGATGCTCAGTTTGCCTGCCAACTGGGGATTTGGTGTTAGCATTTATAAATGAGGGAGACCATTTGTCGTTTTTTTTTTTTCTTTTTCTGGGACTGTGTTACTCCACTTAGTATAATTGCTTCGAGTTCCATACATTTACCAGTGAAGCTCATGATGTCATCTTTCTTTACTGCTGCATAGAACTCCATTTTGTAGATATACCACATTTTTGTTAGCCAGTCATCAGTTGAGGGGCATTTGGGTTGGTTCCAGCTCTTTGCTGTTGTGAAGAGAGCTGCAATAAACATACTGTTCATGTATCTTTGCGGTAGGATGCATCTTAAGAGTGGTATGGCTGGGTCAAGTAGTAGGCTCATTTTGAGTTTTTTAAGGGTTCTCCACACTGCTTTCCACAGTGGTTGTACCAGTTTACATTCCCACCAGCAGTGGATGAGTGTTCCCCTTTCCCCACAACCTCTCCAGCACTTGGTGTCTTTTGTTTTCTTGATCTTGGCTAGTCTTATTGGAGTAAGATGATACCTTAGTGTGGTTTTAATTTGCATTTCCTTAATTATTAACAATGTTGAACACATTTTAGGATGTTTCTCAGCCATCTTTACTTCCTTACTGGTGAAGTCTCTGTTCAGTTCTTTACTCCATCTTTTGAGTGGGTCATTTGTTTTCTTCTTTGTTTTTTGTTTGTTTGTTTGTTTTTTTAATTAATTAATTAATTTATTTATTTATTTTAAGGGATTCTACAATACAATGACACAGCTGTTTGCAGATAGCATTGATGTCACTCATTATGTCATACAATCAGGTAATTGGTACATTTTGCAAGTATCTATGTCCAAATTTTGAACAACCCAAGGTTCCCATAGTCCAGTTGGAGAAGTTTGTATGCACAGACATGTTGATCAATCAGGAGTCCAGACTATATTTCTGTAGTCTCATGATTCACCCCTATTTCTCCACAGCCCTTACAATCTACCATGCCTCCTCTTCCGCAGTTTGTTCCCTGGGCTTTGGGAAAGGGGCACAAGTGGGTGAGAAGAAAACAGTCTAATTTCTTTGGAGTTGTCATTTTGGACTCCAGTCTGTTCAGGTTGTTTCCCTTCATGGATTGACAGCTTTCCCAGTGATACCCTTTTTTAGTCATATTAACAAAGCACAAGCTATTGGATGTACAGGCATTTAAGCAGTACCACTTATTATGTCAAGTTAAGCTGTGAGCATACACACAGATGCTTGGATGGCATGCTAATCCGCAAACTGTGCTTTCTCTATAAAGGGTGACAAGTTCTTACTGTGGCTCACAACATCGCCCCACCACCAGAGGACACAAGCTTGTGGCATCCGCTGTGAGTTATTCCTCCAAGGAGAGAGCTAATAGCCAAATAGATTTGGGATATATATAGACACTTGGCTGCCACTGTTGCACAGTATCTCCAGGCTGTTGAGGTGTAGCTGATATTGACAGAGGAGTCTTGCTTGTCTCAGGGAGACCAATATTTTGCTGTATTGCTTTAGTGGTCTTTGGTAACGCTCTCTAGCCTTTTCAGAGGCCAGTTGTACGCTAGCAAGTGACGTCTCATAACATTTTTCATGCTCACACCAGGTCTTCGACAACAGGGACTTACTGCCTTTCTCCTTGCATATATCCCACTTATAGGCAAAAGGCCTTTATAATTTGGGGGGGGCGGGTTTGAATCCCCTAGCCAACATCTCCTAGGCAGAATAATTCATTGCTGATGTCAGAGCTTTCCTGTAGTAATATATTTGGCTTAGTTACACAACTTATAAATACTTTACTGTTGAATTTAGCTCTAGTTAGGGAAATATCCTTTCACAGTTCCTATGCCTATCAATCAGTTAATATGTTATGCCTGTTTTATAGGAAATTACCACTGTAACAGTTGGCTCTAGTTTACAATTAGGGAGTGGTTTCATTACCATCATGTTTTTCTTTTTCCAAAAAAAGGGGAGAGGTAGGAAGGTTTCTCAGCACCTGGAAGGTAAACTTCATTAGGGTCCATTATAAACAGTCAATGCCAATATTATTCAGAGAGATGCTCAGTGTCCATGACTTGGGCAGTCTGAGGTTCCTCATTCCTTAATGTCCAGATGGGTCAACCTCTCTGCTGGCATTCCCCACTTCCTCCTGCACAGCCATAAGTTGTATGTTTTCAGGCATTTAGATCGGTGGTTTTTAAGTATAGGATATTTTAAGGCTTAGTGAATTGTTCAGATTAGTTAAATTTAGGTGTAGGTTTTGGTGGAAATGGTAATACAACTGAACTAATTGGGAATATAAAATGTTAATTGGTTTTATTTATAATTTGTACTGGGTTAAGGTATACAAATGGCCTATATATTTTTTCTGAATAACACAACATCACATTATAACACTTTCTTTTACTTGTAGGACAATTTAAAGGAACTAAGCTTAAATTTCCTTCCCAAATAAGTAGCACACAGTCAATGAGAAACAGTTTGGGTAAATTTAATGAAAGCTTATGCCTTGGCTCCTGTTTATGGGTATGTGTAATACAACTTAGGCATCTATAGGTCAAAACATAAAAACCTAAAAAAAAAAAAAAGAGGGAGGTGGGAGGTGGGGTACTATCCTTTCTAGGATACAAATGGAAAACTCTGTGTTCCAATCCTATTGATAAATTTTCAATTTTTCTGATCTTGAAACTAACAATGGGAGGAGAATTTTATGTTCTTCTTTGTTTTTTAAGTAGCTTATATATTTTGGATGACAAAGGGGCCAAAAAAGCTCAATGGAAGAAAGATAGCATCTTCAGCAAATGGTGTTGGCAAAACTGGATCACCATTTGTAGAACAAAATTACACCCCTACCTCTCACCCTGTACAAAAATCAACTCCAAGTGGATCAAAGATCTCAACCTAAAACCTGAAATCCTGAAGGTAATAGAAGAAAAAGTCAGCAGCAACCTACAAGATATAGGTGTAGGAAAAGACTTTCTAAATCAAACAGCAGCTGCACAGGAAATAAGGACAACAGCTGACAAGTGGGACCTCATCAAACTCAAAAGATTTTGTACAGCAAAAGAAACAATCAAGAAAGTGAAGAGAAAACCCAC
The DNA here is from genome assembly GCA_009823505.1 of Rhizomys pruinosus. NCBI lineage: Eukaryota > Metazoa > Chordata > Mammalia > Rodentia > Spalacidae > Rhizomys > Rhizomys pruinosus. The sequence continues at coordinate 40,566 of VZQC01005790.1, read as the reverse complement.
AGAGTTGGAGGAAACCTTCACCACTGATACATAAGACAAAGTATTTCTCCTTTTTCACCCAATAAATTAGTTTACACCCTACTCATCAGAATTCAAGACTCATATAGAGATATTTCATAAAAAGAAAATAAAAACATAATCTAGAGTGTTTCTCTGACACTTTGAAGTAGATTTCATTGCTTATTTTCTTCAAAGCTTAAAGAGAAGCTTTGTCTGTTGGCAGACAAACCCAGATATAGAGAAAAAGAACTCAGCACAATCAGATTTTGAGTCATTAATGGGGAGATATGGTTTGATAGAAATTCACAGAAATTATAAGCTAAAGATGCTAAAACCTATGACATCATAATCTTGATATATGTGTGGCATGCATGTATGAATATTTGCAGTGATGGAAATTGGAAGGAACAACAACAAAAAGACTGGGTCAAAGAACTGACTGAAATGGTGAACTTCTGCCTGTTGACCAAAGATAAACCTGTTTTCCCTTAGAACTAATAAATCCCAGCTCCCTAGTAAATGTCTTCCTCTTTCTCAGAGAATTCAATAATTCTACCATCACCTTACATAGTTCAAATTATTTCTACATAGATGGCTACTTACTGAGCTGCAAGTCAGAGTATCTGAGCCTCCTCTTTACAAAGTTAATGCATCTTCCCACATGACCCTGTGGTCATTCTGTAAAGATAACCCATGAAATCACCACTGCATGCCAAGGACCCTCAAATAGCATTTTGGCTTCAACGTGTTATTCCTCTAGAAATTATTAACTTCAAAAGAAATCTGGCATTGAATAAAAGTATGGTATTATAGCTCCCATCTGCTCTCCTTGAGTCATGGGCCCTTCCTACTGTGGCTACTAAAGAGCTCCTGATTGGCAGGGATGAGTTATCCTAAGCCCATCACCCCCAAGCCTGTCACCTAGCGCCCTGCTTTGGAATCACCCCAGACCCACTACAAAAGAATTTACACCTTCTCTGCTAGTTAGTAAGAACCAGGCCCTAATATGCTCAGAGGCCCTCCTTGGACTTTGGGCCCTTTCTGCAGAAGCTGCCAGAGAGCACCTGACTAGCTAGGAGAGTTATCCAGAGCCTGTCCCACTGGGGCGCCATTCCCCTGCTTTAGTACCAGCATCAATTGCTCCATTCCAGGGCTCACAATTCTCTGTTTAGCTAGTTAGAACTAGCCTAGCTGATCCCTATTAACCTCATGGGCTTCTTCATCCTCCTGGAGCTTTCTTGACTAGCCTGCCTGGATGCATCCACTACTTTCAATAAAAAGAAGAGCCTGCTACTGGGACTACCCGGGCTGTATCACGGAGACCAGTACAGAAAGATCAAGACAGGATGTGGTACTTACTGGACCTCATTTAGTGACCATGGGAAAGGAAGATCCCAGTGTGGAGCACAGTTGTTTGGGCTTGCCAAGGAGGAGCCTTCAAACAATTCCTTAAGGAAAACATGACATCTTTCAGTCTAAGAAAGAAAAAAAAACAATAATAATAAAAAAGAAATTATAAGCTGAAGATGCTAAAACCTATGACATCATAATCTTGATATATGTGTGGCATGCATGTATGAATATTTTGGAGTGATGGAAATTGGAAGGAACAACAACAACAACAACAACAAGACTGGGTCAAACAACTGAGTGAAATGGTGAACCTCTGCCTGAAACAGTAAACTTCTGCACTGAAAATTTTAAAAGAGACTGAGAAAAACATGAAAAACATGTTTGGCAGAATGCATGAGCTCTGGTGGGGTGGAGGGGGCAAAGAAGGGGAAATGGGCCTAGATTTTGCTGGGAAAATTTGTATGATATGCATAAAGCTTCAATAAAATAATAATAATAATAATAATAATAATAATTTAAAAAAAGAAGAGCCAGGCATAGTGGTGCATGACTTTAATCCCAGTACTTTGGAGGCAGAGACAGGTGGATCTCTGTGAGTTCAAGGCCAGCCTGGTCTATATAGTGAGTTCCAGGACAACTGGGGCTACAGAGAGACCATGTCTCAAAAAGACCAAAAAAAAAAAAAAAAGTGAGAAGAGAGAACCAAAAGCCCAGACCAACAGACTATTCATAACTGACCAGAAAGCAACAAAGCTACAGCAATATTATAAAAAAAACGTCAGATTTCAATGCAATGAAAGTAAGCCTGAGTTTCATATCAGACATACAACCAGCAAAAGAAATCTATGCTGGTAACACAATGGAAAAACACAAAGAATATGAAAAACTAAAATAATATGTCTCCACCAAACCTGACAATTCTAATAGAAGTATTCTACAATTAGAACTGTATAGAGGAATCCCAAGACACAGAAAAGAACAATCACAAACACAATAAAAAGTTCAATGATTTTAAAGGACACACACACACACACACACACACCCCCACAAAAAAAAAAAAAAAAAAAAAAACCCAAAGAGGATACTGTTAAACTCTTGACTGAAGTTAAAGAAAATACAACCACACAGATGAATGAAATATCAAAGACAATTCAGGATTTCAAATGAATGAATGAAATAAATAAATAGTATATTGAAGAATATTCAGGCTGAAATGATGCTGGAATGGAAACTCTTAATGAGCCAATTTGAAGCACAGGTAAAGACATCACCAACAGAATGAATGAAATGGAAAACAGAATATCAGGACTGGATGAGGAGGCTGAAGAACTGAACCGCTCAAAAACAGAATATGAACTTTTTAAAACATGGAAGTGGAATATGCGGGAAATGTGAGACACCATAAAAAGACCAAATTTATACATCATAGACATAGAGGAAAAATAAGTCTCTCAGGTCAATTGCATTGACCGGGTCTTCAACAAGATTATAGAAGAAAATTTCTTTAAATTAAGGAAAGCTATACCTATTCAGATACAAGAAGCACAGAAAACACCAAATAGAGAGGATCAGAAAAGAAATTTTCCATATCATATCACAGTGAAAACACTAAATATACAGAACAAATAAAGAATACTGATAGATGCAAGAGGAAAACAAGTTACATACTGTGCTGGACAGCTTTAGTGTCAACTTGACACACCTGGGTTGAGGGAGCCTCAGTTGGGGAATTGGCTCCATTGGACTGGACTATGGGTACATCTGTGGAATATTGTCTTGATTGTTGAGCAATGTAGGAGTGCCCAGCCCACTATGGGTGGTGCCACCTTGGGCAGGCTGGGCATGGGCCAAGGGAACAAGCCAGTAAGCAGCACTCGTTCATGGTGAGAAGAGGCCATTGATATTTAATGCTATTCTTGAAAGATGTGTATTGGTTGCTGTCATTTGAAATTCTGTTTGTGGCTTTGGTCCTACCTTGTGTTTCCACAATTATTCTTCACTTCTTTTCTTCCCATTGCCTCCTCAGTATAATCATTCCTTTCTTCAGTCCTTTGGGTATGGCTTTGAATACTCTCTCTATAGCTGGTTTACTGGAGATTAATTCTTTCAGTCTATTCATGTCAAGAAAGAGTTTTTCTTTACCCTTTGACTATGATGGACAGTTTTTCTGGATAAAGTATTATGGGTTGGAAGGTTAAAAAGCTGTGTCTCATGTCTTTGAGGAGTGCCAAAAGGGGTGGCAGCCACAGGGTAGATGCACTTGCCAGTAAGAATTAAAGACAGGCCAAACCACAAGTACTCTCTTTTTCTTTTTGTCTTTTTACTAAGAGCTCAAGTTTTATGTCTGCAGTACAGTTTCTCTGGTCTTACTGATTATTTCTTTCTGGTCGTACTTTTCTTTTGGATGCTTAAGGCTACACAATTAGCCCAGATTAACCAAGGTTTTTGTTTTCTCAAGGTCAGTTGAGGATCTTGTCCTCAGGGGTCTCTCGGGGTGTTTTGGGATGGAAGGAGGGGGGAAGCGCCTTGCTCCCTTCAGCTTTTCATTTATCAGTTCCATCCACTTGAGGACCCCCACTCTACGTATCTCCTCTCTCACCTTCTTTTCTCCACCCCTCCCGCCAAGCATATATAAGTGGCTGCCTCATCAGAATATAGACTGCCATTATTGGACTACCTGTGCTGCATCATGGAAAGAATGTAATAAAAATTACATTAAAATTATACTTTATTAAATTTGAAAATATAAAAGAAATGGATGAATTTCTAAATTCATTGAAACAATCAAAGATAAACATGAAAAGATGAACAGTTTTAAACAGACAAATAAGGAAATAGAAACATCAATACAAGACTGAACTGTTAAAAAGAAAGTCTAGGCCCAGATGGACTCGGAGCCAAATTTTACAGGACCTTCAAAGAAGATCTACAACCAAAACTACTTAAATTATTAAAAATTATAGAAAGAGGAAGAGCTTCTAAACTCCTTCTATAATGCCAGTATCACCCTCATACCAACACCAGGAAAAGATACAACAAAAAACAAGAAAGCTATAGGTCCTAACATATAATGAACATAGATGCAAAAATTCTCAACAAATACTCAAAAATTGTATATAGATCATCCTTCATGATCAAGGTGGCTTTATTCTAGAGATGCAAGGATGGTTCAATAAACATATATCAATAAATGTAATAAATCATATAAATGGACTCATAAATAAAAATGATTTGATCATCTCAGTAGACACAGAAAAGGCCTTTGACAATATCCAATATCCATTCATGATGAAAGTACTAGATGGAATTGGACTGGAGGGAACATACCTCAACATAATTAAGGCTATATAACAAACCCACAGTCAACATCATTCTAAGTGGAGAAAAACTGGAAACATTCCCATTACAATTAGGAACTAGAGAAGGGTGTCCACTGTGTCCATTCATTTGCAAAATAGTAGTTAAAACTCTTGCTAGAACAATAAACAAGAGAAAGAAATTGAAAATGTACTAATTGGAAAAGATGAGATCAAATTACCACAACTGCAAAATGTTCTGATATTATATATGAAAATTCCAAAAATTCTACCAGAAAACTGCAGAGTGGGAAAGCATCTTTACCAGCTACACATGTGTCAGAGGGTTAATAGCTACAATTTATAAAGAATTCAAAAAACCAAATAATCAAGAAAACAAATGTCCCAATTAGAGAATGGGCTATGGACAGAACAGAGAGCTCTCAAATAAAGAAATAAAAATGGCTAAGAAGCACCTTAAAAATTGTTCAACAGCCTTATTAATTAGGAAAATGCAAATCTCATATTTATAGAAAAGTATACCTCTCACCACTCATCAAGGATGCTTTTTTGTTTGGAAACATTTTTTGCAACAGATGGAGACTAACACAGACTTTCAGAACTGGTCAAATGTAGAGAATGATTGTCTGTGAAACTCTTAGCCAAATCATTGTGGAAGAGAAGGCAGAAATATTATAAGAGCCAGAGGTGGTGGATGGCCACAGAAATTGGTCAGTTGCCCATATGACAGCCCACAGCAATAGTGACAGCATGCACAAATCCCATGCAAACTCAACCAGAAAATTCCCAGCATAGACATGGGGAAGTGGGTTAGAAAGGCCAACACAAAGGAGCTTTTAGAAACTGCTGACTTCTGGGAGGGAGAGAGGCAGTCTGTTACAAACATGCAACTCTTAGTAGACTGACCAGGCTCTGGTGGGTGGACCCATGCTACAGGACGTGTGGGAACACAAATAAGACACTATAGGGAGGATTGTATATGTAGTGGAGTACAATGAACTGGGCGAATGGTAGTGGGGAGAGGCACGGAGAGGGGAGTAATCAATACCGTCAAATTATATTACACAGAAATCACAAAAGTTCAATAAGAAATTAAAAATGCATTATTATAATTCTCCTTGTTTTAAATTTGTATTGGATTCCCTAGTGCAGAATAGTATATTTTCATGTGAGCCTAACACTGCATAAACCAACTACCATGAAGAATTAGCACCTTCAAGTGTAAACGAGCCATAACTGCATGGAAATTATTTAATCTGAAATTCAGAAACTGTGATGCACATGGGCCATTATGCTTCATTGATTCCATATACGGTTTCAATATTAACATTGTATTCTTAACTCTGTGCGTGTGTGTGCATGTATCTACCAATACTGGGAAATGTCATCTGGCCTTGGATATCCTAGGCAGGTGCTTGCTCCATCAGTAAACTCCACTCCATCTCTCTTATGTTTTTTACATTTTTCAGTAGGGCCTTGGCCTTGAACTTACAGACCTCCTGCTTCAGCCTCTTGTCTCTCAGACTAACAGGCCTAGCTTTCCTTCAAGAAATGGGAAAGGTAGAGAACTTTAACATATTTTTATTTTGTTTATTTTTTTCATTTTAGAAAATTTCATCCAAAAGTAGCATTCTTCTACTAAGTTACATAAAGATTAAGGCCTTTTTTTTTTTTTAGACAGGGTCTTAATATGTAGCCTTGGATGGCCTTTTATGCACCATATGGACCATCCCAGTCTGGCTTCAATCTCACAACAATCCACCTACCTCTGTCTCAAAGCTGGCATTAAAGGTGTGTGCAATCAAACCCAGCCCCAAATTAAAGCTTTTTAACACAAGACTTTTGTGGGAGGTTTTGTTTGTTTGTTTTTGTTTTTGTTGTCTTTTGGGGGGTCTTTTTTGAGACAGGGTCTGTGGGGTGTCACCTGAAGAGGGATGGGGGAGAAGAGTCTCGAACCAGCTGGCCTCCTCAGTGGATGGGGCTGAGCAGGATGATGAGTGTCGATGGTCGGTCCACAGAACACAGCAGACCAGGAGCTCCTTGAAGCGAGGACTCACTTTATTGCATCAGGCAGCTGCTTATATGTGCTTGCCAGGAGGGGTGGAGAAAAGAAGGTGGGAGAGGAAATACGTAGAGTGGGGGGATAGCTTTGGGCCAATAGTAACTCGCCACATTGGTTGTAGGCGTTTTCAGGTGGGGCTATGCTGAGTCACTCCTATGCAGAAGTGACCGGCCAGAGACAGGTCGCTAAACTCTAGTCAGGCTCAGGGGGTTCAGTAGGCCGCATTCTCTAAGGGCCCACAGGGCCCAACAAGGGCCCTTGAATTCACAGAGATCTGCCTGCCTCTGCCTCCCAAGTCTTGGGATTAAAGGTGTGTGCCACCACACCTGGTTTAACACAGGACTTTAATGCAACATTATATGACATTTAGATCCATCTATTTTCCAAAACAGTACTGGGATGTGTCGATTTTTAGATTTTTACAAGCACTTAAAATGCAGAAAAGAATTTCTGATAATAATTATGAACAACATTTAAGAAAACTGAATATATTTGAACATCTGGTTATCAAGACTTTATGCATTCACAGAAAGAATAAATCTTTTACTAGCTTGATTACATTTTATAGGATTTATTCATAAAACACTCACCCCCTATCTCCCAGAAAAATTATGCCAGAGTATTGTACTATGTTTTCTAGTGGAATAAATCACGAAAATGTGATGAAAATAACATGAGAAGTTATTTTCTTCTTATTTTTCAGTATCTGTCTTTAACGTGTTGATATTATAATGGTCACATATAATGCTAATCATCAAAATAGAAAAACAACACTAAACCAAAACCAAACACATCTTGCTCATGTGTAACAGGCCATCATCAGTCTTCAAGTCACTTGCCTCCACCAGCATTTTATTGATTAATTAAAGCAAATTACTGAATGTATTGCTTATATTATTGTTTATTCATGTGTGACGGTATCTCCTTATGGAATCAAGACTATTCCTGAATTTGAGAGCCTCATGCCTCAGTCTCTAGAGTGCTGGAGTTACAAGTATCCCCCCTTGCTCCTGGCCTGGAATTTCCTTCTTTTTATTTTTTAACTCTCTAAATATGGACACTCTTCCCCATAGAATAGGTACATGTGAGGGGCTGGAGAGATGGCCTAGCGGTTAAGAGCGCTGACCACTCTTACAGAGGACCCAGGTTCGATCCCCAGCACCCACATGGCAGCCGAGAACCATCTGAAACTCCAGTTCCAGGGGAATCCAACACCCTCTTCTGACCTTGGCAGCATTGCACGACATGGGTACACAAACTTGCATGCAGGCAATACATTCATACACATACAGAAATAAATAAAATTAATTTAAAAAATTTTAAAAAAGAATAGGTACATGTGAGTTTAATTGTCTTTCTTCTCATCCTTTTTTCTAACTGTAGCAGCCAGCTGCATATCTGTAATTTTGATGACACTACAGATGGAAGAATGTCCGGTCCATATTCCTCCTGGATTTCCTGTTTTTAAGCACTTAATGCCAATTATTTCTAAGAGTTTGTCTCTTTGCTGTCTCTAAACTAGACAAGCCATATTGTAGCCCAGGGTTATTTATTAATTAGTCACATGTATACACAGAAATTTTGATATTTAGAGTCCATAGACCCTCACATTCAATAGGACATATGCAAATGCCCATAGTTCATTCACCTGATGACATAGTAGGTCCCTGAGACATCATCACTTTACACATTAGTGACTCAGTCAGGAAGCACTTGTCAACAAGATCTGAAAAGCTATGCAGACCACTTAGTAAGTGCTTTGAAAATCTGTTCTGGTCCCATACTGGAATATGTAGTGTTTTGTAAATTGTTTGTTCTGCATAAAATGTATGCAGATTTTTAAAACATATTTCAAAATTTTAAGTATGATGAGAATGACTTTGGATGACTTAAACACTAGTTTCCTTCTCAGGGGCAGGTGGAAGTTCTAGTATCACCCTTTAAAAGGTAGCTTTGAATTTGATTTCAAACGGTTCCACATCACTTATTAACCTTATGTATTAACCTCCCACTGTGTTCCTTCTTTCACACTGTGTTCCAACCACATTGTCTTTGCTATGACTTTAACATGACAACCAGAGTCTACTCACAGGCCCCTTTGCCCTTATTATTCCCTCCAGCTGGAATATTCTTCTAAATCTGTGAATACTTATCTCATATTGCTGGGTCTTTGCCCATATTCCTTTGTCACAGAAGAAGAGCTATATTCTTACTGACAGCTTTTAAAACATTCTGAAATTCCTCTGATCTTTAACTTCATTTCTTTTAAAATCCTCCTGCTGAAATTGCATTCTATGTATTTGTTATTAGCCTTCTCTCCTAAAATACAGCAGTTCTGAAAGACCAGACATTTCAAGTGTATAAACAATGCACTTTCAGCCACTCAATAATTGTTTGGAGAATAAATTTTGTTTTAGAGATATTCATAAATAAAATCATTACTTTACACAACATTAACTCATCACTTGAGATTTAAACGTTTAAACAGGTTAATAGACATAGAAGCATGGCATCTGCCCCTTAACAAGCTGGCTTTGTTGTGGCCTACATGGCAAGTCAATCTCCTTACTGATTTCCAGAATTCAAACCATGCTGGGTTACTTTTTTTCATGTGTATTGAACTCAATAAGGAATTGAAGTTGATTTATACATAGATTTTCTATGGGTGGAGAATCGAATTTTGTCACTCATTATAATAATCATGAACCATTTAGAGGTGGAATAAAAACCAGAATATTCAAGAAAGACCATTTTCTTTTTTTACTTTCTTGTTTTAAACACAGTGTCTTACTATGTAGCCCAGCCCAACCTTAAATTTTCAATCCTCTTCCTCCACCATCCAATTATTGGAATTCTAGGTACACACTAAAGTGCAGCTTGTCTTTGGCTTTAACATAAATTTATTTGATAGGTTTCAGTTTAGATTCCTGATGACGGCAATCTCAGGAGTTTAGGGTAGTATCTTTCTGTGTCAACTCAGTCACCTTGTTCTCATCTATGAAATGGGAATAGGCATATCCACAGGGCAGCACTGGACAGAGTGAGTCATTGACTTGATACTTTATTGAGGCCGAAGCCTACTACCTAGCACATGGAACATGCCAACTTCCTTCTGTGTCTCCTTCCTTTCAGTTTGCTCCCATTTTCTTCCCCCTTACTGGTGCCTTTCTGGCCGGATTCACACTTATTTTTTCAGAGACTGTGTCAGTCACTGAATTTGTTTGATGATATGAGAGTCCTGAGTTCCTCAGCCAGCTGCATCATTTTTCTCATTTGCATTTTTTGTAGAGTGAGAAGATTGTCATGTTGATGTCAATCCATTTTTCCTATCTCCATTTTCACAAATTCAACATTTTCTGTGGCTTTAAATTTGTCATTTGAGCTTACAGTAACACTTGATATATTGGACACTTTTGGTGACCTCAACCAGCCAAATTCAATTGCAATGAGCAGATCCAGGCTTGGTCCTGCATGTGCTCATGGCTAGACTCAAATTCCAAGTACATGCCATTCCATTGTACTTTTCCAAGAAATTCAGCAGATCATATTTAATTACTAGGAAGATAAATTGTCAGTGTTATCATTGCTCTTAATTTATTGAAATTTTGTCAAATATTTTGGATCAATTGCTTTCTCTATATATTTGAAGATATGCACGCTGACTAAAATAAATGGCTTTACATATTAATCAATTATCTTCTTTCTACAAAACAATGTCTGAATGTAGAGAATTAAAATTGAATGAGATTGTGTGGTATACATCAATAAATTGTGTCATAACAGGGACTGCAAGATAGATTAGCGAGGATGACCTGAAGTAAGTCTCTGGTACCCACAGGGAGGAAGGAGAGAACAAAGTTCTCTCGCACAAGTTGTCCTCTAATCGCCACACTGGTGCCACTGTCCATGTGCACACACACACACACACACACACACACACACACACATGTATACACACAAATAAATAAATACATGTAACAAAATACGTCATAACAATTCTCATAGCCTGTCTCTATTGATTAACATTACTCAGTATTACTTAAAGGTTATTGAAAATTGAGCATGATATGTATTTTTGCTCAAATTCAAATAGTCATCTTTTAAATAGTCATATATATATATATATATATATATATATATATGTATGTATGTACATTTAGAGGGCTAGAGAGATAGACCGCTCAGAGATTAAAAGCTTGCTCTTGCAGAGGTCCCAGATTTGGTTCCCAGC
>VZQC01005790.1:0-26873 GCA_009823505.1 Rhizomys pruinosus | reverse complement strand
AAAAAAAAAAAAAAAAAAAAGGATCTCTGAGGAACATAGCTGTGGGTCAATAGTATCATATTATTGCTAAAAATAGTTTTAATGAGAGCTGTAGAGATGACTTAGCAACTATGATTGCTTTTCAGGAAACACAGGTTTATTTCTCAGCACCCACATGGCAGCTAACAGCCTTCTGAAACTCCACTTCTAAGTGATTTGATGCTTTCTTCTGGCTTCCACAGGCATTTCACACACGTGATGCACTTACATTCATGTTGGCTAAACACTCATATACAAAAAAATTTTAAATACATATTTTAAAAACTGAATCCTTGAGAAATTCATATAATGTATTTTAATCATATTCAGAGCCCCCTCTCTGTACCCTAGTTACTACTTGCCTGTGCATTTCATATTCTCTATTATGATCTTTTAAGGCTATTCCAGTATAATTTGTGTCCCAAATGTCCTTTGTCCCAAATGCCCTTACTTGTCAATAGTTCTTATCCCCCTCTCTGCCTTGGCGGTGAGAATTTTTCTGCCCTGAGTTTACACAGACCTTGTCCATGCTGTCACAAATGCCATTAATTCATATTAGTCACTGTCGTTCTGTCTGGAAAACACCATTTTCTTGTAGCTGTTCATTACCTCTGGCACTCAGTAGTATCATATTCTCTGCACATTGACCAGTTGGGCTAAGTTAATCACATTCTGCTGCAAGAAGATTGTCTTTTGAGTGTTGAAAGATGTATTATTCTATGGGAATAACAATTAGTCATTTGTAGTTCAATACTATGTCCATTTAGGGGAAGAATATTAACAGGTTCTCACCTTCAGCCAGTGGCTTGTCCTAACTACATGTTCCTAGGCCTGATAGAAATGCCAGGTATCAGCTCCATCTTACAGAATAGGACTTAAATTCAATCAGATGATGGTTAGTGACATTATTGCACCAGTGACATGACATATTTTGTCATGTCAGTCATTATTGTAGTTTAAGAGTTCACAGCTGGGTAATGCTGATACCCTTGCTCCCCAATGGCCATTTACTTGGTTCCTGGCCTCTATGGAGTTTTCAGCTGAAACATGCATACCTAAGGATTCAAGGCTAGCACATTTATTAGTGAGAACATGTGACATTTGTCTTTCTGGGTCTGAGTCATCTCATTCAGGTGGCTGTTTCCGCTTCCATTCACCTACCTGTGAATTTCATAATTTTGCTTTTTGTTAGCCACTGAATAACAGTCCTTACATATATTCATCATTATCCATTTATTAGTTGATGAGCAACTAGGTTGTTTCCATTTCCTGGCTATTATGGATCAAGCAGCAAATAACATGGATGAACAAGTATCTCTGTAGTATGATATAGAGTACTGTGGGTATATGCCCAAAAGCAGTATGGATGGATCATGTGTTACATCTATTTTTAGCTTTCTGATAAATCTCTGCACTGATTTCTACAATAGTTGTACCACTTTTCACTCCCACCCGCTGTGAATACATGTTTCTCTTTCCCCATATTGACAACATATCTGTTGTTTGTTTCTGGACTTAGGCATTCTGAGTGGGGCAAAAGAGAATCTCAAAATGTTTTTAATTTGGGGGGCTTGAGAAATGGTTCTGCAGTTAAGAACATTGGCTGTTTTTGCAGAGGACCAGGTTCAATTCCCAGCACCCATATATCAGCTAACAACTGTTTGTAATTCCAATCCCAAAGGAATCAAATGCCCTCTTCTGACCTTACATATATGCAGGCAATACACTCATACGCATAAAATTAAAATTTGTCTACCGAACAAGCTCCAGGCCAGCTGGGACTAAAGGGAGACCCTGTCTCAAAAATACCAAAAAAATATATTTTTAAAAATAAAATGAGTTTTAATTTGCATTTCCCTAATTGCTTAAGATACTGAACCACTTAAAAAATACATCTCAGGTATTTGTGTTTCATCATTTGAGGACTAAATATTTGCTTAGTTCTTTGCCATGAGTTTAAATTTGGTTGACTGTTTATTCAATGTTTAAGTTTTTTTTAGTTCGTTGTATATTGCAGATACTCTGCTCTGCCAGAATTACAGGTTGTAAATATTTTTAACCCCATTTTGTAGGTGGCCAAATGATGGTGTCCTTTGCTGTCCAGAAGCATTAGTTTCAGCATTAGTTGTCCCATTTATCAATTGTTGGTCTTAAAACTAGCACTACCACAGTCATGTTCAGAAAGTCCTTTCCTGTGCCTAAAAGTCTAGTATATTCATTACATTCTCTTCTGTAACATTCAGCGTATTAGGTCTTACATTGAGGTCATTTATACATTTGGAATTGAGCTTCAGACTGGTTGAGAGATAGAAATCTATTTTCATTCTCCAACATGTAGCTATCCAACTTGACCAGTACTATTTGTTGAACATGTTGTCTTTTATCCAATGTGTATTTTTGGCTCCTTTAAAAAAATCATGTGGCTGTAAGTACATGGAATTATAGATAAATCCTCAGTACTGTTCCATTGATCAATGTGTCTCTTTCCATAAGAGTACCATGTTATTGTATTATCACACTTCTGTCGTATAATTTGAAATGGTACTGCTGCCATCTCTTCTATTTTTCTTGATTGTTTTAGCTATATTAGGGGTTCTGGTGTTTCCATATGAAACTTGGGATTATTTTTTTTCAACTTCTGGAAAGAATTATGTTGCATTTTAATGGTGATTGCATTGCATTTGTAGATTGCTTTTGACAGGATGGCCATTTTCACAATATTAATCCTAATCATCCAAGACATTGGGAGGAGTTTCCATTTTCCTGTACCTTCTATTTCTTTCTTCAATGTCTTAAGAATTTTTTATTACTCATGTCCTTTACTTGCATTGCTAGATTTATTTTAACATATTTTTGGTGCTATAGGGAATGAGATTGTTCCCTGGTTTCTTTCTCGGAGTGTTTTTTGGTGATATAGAGGAAAACTATTTTTTATTGACATTAATATTGTATCCTGCTACTTACCTGAATGTGTTTATCAGCTCTAAGAGTTTTCTGGTAGAGTCTTTAGGGTCTTTTGTATATGCCACTATTGCTAAATTTTAAGAAATATAATATGATTATGTAAAATATCAACATTGAGGAAGCTTGATGAAGGAACATATGGGAACTCTGTATTAACTTGGTAATTTTTCTATGTAACATTATTCTGAAATAAAATGTTAAAATCTCTTTGGGGCAAAGGTGCTTGGTTATTTATGCTTGAATGATACATGGTGTTAAGTAAGAGATTATAACCACATTTAATAGAAGAAGAGAAAAGGTATAAGTACTAATGACATTTATAAAATGGACAGGATATGCACTAATGACTTTAAATTAACCCTGCCAAATTCGATGAATCATGCAGTCTTGTGAGTTTGGCACTTGACCTTGTCTCCTGGGAATCCCAATTTGTTTCTCCACCCAAACATAATGAATAAATGTGGATATGGTTGAGAATGAACATATCAAAGAGTTGAAAGGCAGCATGTGAATCTTTACTGAAACCAATGAAGACTGGGAAGAACATTTGACATTGTGTGCATGTTATAAGCCTGGGGATGAAAACACAAGATTGTCTGTTAAGGGAGTATCTAAGTTTGTAGTTCCCCAAAAGTGAAGTGAGAAAAATGGTTTAGAGTAAAAGTATGGGCAAGGCCTGAGACCAGGACTCAGTTCCAAGCATATAGTCCCAGAAGACATGTGGGAGAATAGGTATCCTCCCTGTTCAGACCTATTCTTATGAAACACTAAAGTTAAGAGTCAGGCTGTTTAATCCAGTTATTAACTGTAACATGGCAGGTTTCATTATAAAGAAAAAATGTCAGTACATAGCTTACTAAAAACACAGCCCCAAATATCTTTAACCTACCGTTGGTTTAGAAAACTGGTGGAAATGGGGCTAGAAAGATGGTTCAGTGGTTAAGAGCACTGGTTGTTCTTGCAGGGGACCCAGGTTTGATTCCAAGCACCCACATGGCAGCTAACAACCATCCATAATTCCAGTTCCAAGGAAATCCAATGCCCTCTTCTGACTTTCATGGGCATTGTACAATACAGGTATACTTACATACGTTCGTATACTTACATATGTTCAGGCAATACACTCACACATATAAAATAAAAAAAAATTAAAAAAGAAAACTGGTGGAAAAATGTACATTATTCCCTGGACACATTTTGCCTGAGTCTACAGTAATTCAACCATTAAGTGTTAAATGATTCTCCTAAGCAGTCATCTCCTAAGCAGACAACACACAATGCTGAAGATGAGCTTACAAAGTACATAGAACAGTGGTAAAGTGTGCTGTAAGTACTTTAATTCTACAATTAATATTTACTAATATTAATCAGACTTACAGTGTGAAAACATATGCCATCTTCATTGTCCCTGCCTTTGAGTAGCTCTCTGTATAATGGACTGAGCATGAAATGTTTTTCCCCTTAGTCTCCAAGACCAAAACACATTTTTCTTTATAACTTTTATACTCTCTTTCTCTTCCATCAGTGACACAAAGTTTATCTGTATTTAATACAATTCAACCAGATGCAGACATACAAGGCATCTGCTTTTTCATTAAACCTGTTGCACAAAGTACACTCAACCTTCCTTTTATTCCTCCTTCTTAAACACTGCTCAGAAAGAATAAGTATTAATCTCCAGTCAGGTCATTTAAGTATAAATGCTGCTGCTAAGGATACAAAGAGTATGAGAGAAAAACACTCAAAATAATGAGTTACTGAAAGAATGAGATAATAGAAAAAATTGTTTAAATGTTATTAGCATTTATTTCTAGGGAGAAAAAGAACAACAGGAACTTTAGCCTCCAACTACATTTTCCCCCTAAAGGAAGAATATCAATAGTTTATTAAATATATAAAATTGGATTTACTCTAAATGTTTTGTATTGTCCCGCCATGCTACTGTTTAAAGGCCATTGCACGTACCCCTTGAAATTTAGTGGAACATTGGAAGCATTGACTAAAATGTCATTACTTCCCTTTCTCAAAGAATAAGGCCAATTTACACATTTGAGCATGGCTAGCTAAACAATAATTGCCTTATCATTGTATAATGTATTATACAAAAGATCAAAGAGTTTGTTCTGGAATGTTCAGAAACAAAATATTATATCCATAAAGCATTTCACTTTTTCTACGAATTCTGTATTAAGTTGGTCTCTTATTTGCCAGCAGCAAAAGTTCATACAACTTAGCTTGAGTTGTTTTGGGTTGGGGGTGGAGGGTTCTGCCATTTTTCTCAAGACAAGTTCTCCCTGTAGCCACAGATGGCCTATAATTTGCTATGTAGATCAGGCTGGCCTCATGTGCACAGAGAGCTTCCTGTCTTTGCCACCTGAGTGCTGGGATTAAAGACCAGCACAACAAAGCCTGGAAAAGCTGAGATTTAAATAATGCTTGGTGTGGAATTTATTATAATGTGTGAGTTCCTAGAGAATCAAAACCCAGGAGTGGTCTACATCTTCCAGCCTTCCTGCTTGTCTCTCTAATCACAGTAATCCACCACAGGGTACCAAGCTTCAAGTTCAGCCCAATGCTGCCACTCCACTCCCTTCCCCATGGAGAAGTTATTTAATATCTTTTTTTTACCCCTCATTTCATTAATAGATGAAATAGAAAGAAAACAATGTCACTTTATGGAGTTGCTGCCAAGTTGAATGAGTTGCTATGTGTAAAACACAGCACAGTCGTGGGTCTAGTGTTCCAGAAGCGCTTACCATCATTGTTTCTTCAAGGTCGCCATGAAAGCTTTCCCTTTAGTAGTTGTTTGTTAAAATCATGTCAATGGAAAAATGCCTCGTGCATCACTTGAGACGCCTTGGGTGCAGGTGCAAGTCTGGGTGTTATAGAGTCCATGGCACAAGAGGAAAGGGGAGCTGGAGCACAGAAATGCAAGCAGACGTCTCATCTGCCCCTACTGCTGTCTAAGAAGCATGAAGTGTGGAGTCAGAAGACCCCAGAAAGGCAAACTGGCTCCACTTTGTGTTGTCTGCCTCACTGTTCCGTGTTCTCCCATTAAACACTCTTGAGGATCCCAGAACTCTTTGGGTTTTTGCTTCTCTTTTTCTAATCTTTTTGACTTTTATCTTTTTCCTTATCTCATGTACATGGTCAAAGATCCATACTCTTTTGCTTTTTTTCTTTTTCCCCTCTTTCTGCTTTCTTTCTTCTTTCCTCCTTCCCTTCTTTCCCTACCCTTCCTTCCTTCCTTCCTTCCTTCCTTCCTTCCTTCCTTCCTTCCTTCCTTCCTGTTTTTGTTTTCTGACAGGTCCCAAATTCCTCATCCTGTCTCTACTCCCCAAATGCTGGGATTACCAAGGGTACTACCACACCTGATGTTTAATCACCTACTTCAATTACAGCAAAACAAAGTAGATATAGAGCCAATCCCAGATGCTTTTGTTAACTGAATTAGTATAATAATTCTAGGTGAGAAACTGGGACAAATAAAGACAAAATTGCTAGCGAGCTTCCTAAGTGAGATTTGACATTCCTTGAATTTGACCAAACTTTATAAAATTTACATGTATTGGCTTACAAAGTGTCAAGACACTTTAGGACTAGCTTCCTTTTCTGTTTAATTCTCACAGCTCGTTTATGCATCACAGTTTTTCAGAGCCAATAGGGAAACTTAGCCCAGAAAAGCTAAGTTTCATAGAGTCACAGAGCTTGTTGAGACAGAACCAGAACTTGAGATTTGGATATCCTAATGAGCCCAAGACTTTAAATTCTTTTGTTGCAATTCTAGTTTTTAAAATGACATCACTACTGGGCCTAGTGGCACACGTATTTAATTCCTGCATTCAGGAGGCAGAAGCAGGCATATCTCTGTGAGATCCAGATCAGTCTGGTCTATATAGGGAATTTCAGGCCAGCTGGGGCTAAAGGGAGAATTGTTTCAGAAAACAAACAAATAAAGCAAACGACAACAACAAAAAATAATGAAAATAACAGAACTGAAAACTTAATAGAATAAAGCAAAGTTTAGTAATTGAAAAAAAATTTTTAATTAATACCATTCATTTTAGCAATTTTTAGCAAAATTGTACATAAGAATGAGTCCATGATCCACATGAGTGCATTTGCTAAGATGAAAAGGGACATAATTATTCATCATTGTGATGCTGTTCTGGGAAGTCATGAGATTAGAAGTAATGTACTTATGAAAAGAATGATTAAGGATTTCTCTTCTCTTATTATTTCAACTTCCTGTGGAGCGTTTTAGCCTTTGAGAATAAACATGATCATCTAAAGCAATAACAGAGAAAATAAAGTAGGTGAAAACAAGATATATATTTTTGTTTCACTTCAATGTTAATGTTGACTAAAATAGGATAAATAAAATATAATAAACAATAAATAATTTAATTAACAATTGTAATGTAAAATAAGAAAAATAGTACTAAGTGTCTGATTAGTAGGAGTTGTTTCAAGTATAGAACTCTGAATTAAAATACAGAAACTTTTCTCTATGATACAGCATATTAATAGATCAATGTATTTTATTTTTTATTTTTTTAATATTTTATTTATTTATTTATTTATTTATTTATTTATTTATTTATTTATTTATTTTCTATGTGTATGAATGTACCATCTGCATGTAGGTTTGTGCACCCGTGTCGTGCAATGCCGCGGAGGTCAGAAGAGGGTGTCCTATTCCCTTGGAACAGGACTTCTCCTGGAATTGGAATTACAGATGGTTCTCAGCCGCCATGTGGGTTCTGGGGATCAAACCTGGGTCCTCTGCAAGAGCAGTCGGCCCTCTTTTTCGTTGAGCCATCTCTCCAGCCCCGATCAATGTATTTTAAATATGCCAAAGTCTTATGATAGCTCTAATCATCACTGCAAGTTATTTCATAAGGTCCAATATTCATGATTTTAAAAAATCCTTTTAAATACTTACCTGGCAGGGGAGATACCATGATCATGAAGGTGGTTTTCCCAGGGCGAGGCTTATTCATTGCACTCCGGATGTGCTGACCCCTGCGATTTCCCCAAATGTGGGAAACTCGACTGCATAATTTGTGGTAGTGGGGGACTGCATTCATGCTCTCCCCTGTTAAAAAAAAATCCTTTTAAAATTAAGATCATAAGATGTTGTACTGTTTGAGAGTTCATTTTTAAAACCAGAAATCAGAATCATTCCTATATAAAAAATTACTAGGGACACAATAAAATACTTGAGATTGAGTTAAAATTAAAAACCAAAAAGAGTTGACCATCAGGATATTAAACAATACCTAGTTCTATGAGTTGACACAAAAAGACTGACTAGTGGTTTGATTCTTTGAATATAAATATACTAGAACCATAGCATTATGTACAAAATCAGAAAAGAATGTTTTAAATTAATAAAATAAGTTTGTAAAGTTATTGGTTATAAAATATACTCATATATAATTTGATTTGCAAATGAAGGAGAACATATGTTGCTTGCTTTTCTGAGTTTGTGTTACTTCATTTAGTATAACACTATTTCCATCCATTTACCTGTGAATTTCATAATTTCATCTTTTCTTACTGCTGAATAGAACTCCATTGTGTAAATGTGCATTATCCATTCAATAGTTGAAGGACATTTAGTTTGTTTCTACTTCTTAGCTATTGTGAAGAGACCAGCAACAAACATAGATGTACAGTATCTTTACAGTAGGATGAGTCCTCTGGGTATATGCCAAGGAATGGAATAACTGGATCATATGGCAAATTCATTTTTTGAGAGCTCTCCACACTGCTTTCTGTAGTGCTTGCATGAGTTTGCATTCCTTGAAGCAGTGAATGAGCATTCCGCTTTCTCCTCATCCCAAACAGTATTTGTTGTCTTTCGTTCTCTAGATCCTAAATGGCCTAATTGACAGGGGTAAGATGGAATTGTAAAGTGGTTTTTATCTGTATTTTTCTAATCACTATGGGTGTTGAGAAGTTTTTAAGGTGTTTTTTAGTCATTTTTATTTTTCATTTGATAACCCTGTGTTCAGATCTATGCCAGCTTTTCTACTGGGTTGCTTCTTTTTTTTTTTAATCAAAGCCAATTTTTATTGAAGCTTTGTGCATTTCATACAAAATTTCAAAACAAATCTAGACCCTGCCCCCCTCTCTGGCCCCCACCCCACCAGAGCTCATGCATTCTGCCAAACATGATTTTCATCTTTTTCTCAGTCTCTCTCAAAATTCTTGATGCAGAAGTTTACTGTTTCTAGCAGAAGTTCACCATTTCAGTCAGTTCTTTGAGCCAGCCTTGTTGTTGTTATTGTTGCTGTTGTTGTTATTCTTTCCAATATCCATCACTCCAAAATATGAATATATGCATGTCACCTATATCACAGGTTTTAGCATCTTCAGCGTATGATTTTTTTCGTTACTAGACTGAAAGATGTCATGTTTGAAGGCTCCTCCTTGGCAAGCCCAAACCATCATCAGTTCTGCACTTGTGCTGCACACTGGGGTTTTCCCTTCCCATGGTCACCAAATGAGGTCCAGTAAGCACCACGTCCTGTCTTGAACTTCCTGTACTGGTCTCCATGATACAGCCTGGGTAGTCCAACAATGGCAAGTCTATACTCTGAAGAGGCTGAAACCCCAGTAGTAGCTCAGTCCACAAGTTGGATGTCTCGGCAGTCCCCATTTGGCACTGAAGGTTTGGAGGATTCTTGGAGAGACATGAGTCTTCAGTCCATATTGGAAGGTTGAAAAGCTATGTCTCATGTCTTTGAAGGATGGCAAAAATAGTGGCAGCCACAGGGTAGCTGCACTTGCCAATAAGATAAGCAAAACAACTGTGTTTTGCTTTGTTTTGTTTTTTACTTTTTGTCTTTTTACTAAGATCTCAAGTTTTATACCTGAAGTACAATTTCTCAGGCCTTACTATTTATTTATTTCTGATTATACTTTCTTTTTGAATATTTATTTTTTTATTTAATTTTTATTGATGCTTTGTGCATTTCATACATCATTTTCCAATTCAGATCAGGCATATTTCCCTTTCCCTTCCCAGATCATGCATTCTGCCATAACTGTCCTGCATCTTTCTCTGGTTTTTTTTTTTTTCCAATTTTTAGCTATAAGTGATAATCCATGAGTACAAGCATCCTTCGTGCAAAACCAATCTGCAGGCTGTTGTGCCCAAACCCCCACAGCCCCACCATCCAGTGGGGGGTGACAGGTTGTTTGTTCAATCAAGTTGATCAAATGAGTGTCCAGACTACATTGCTGTAGTTTCACCATTCACCCCAATCGCAGCCTTTACATTCTACCACGCCCCCTCTTCCGCAGATTGTTCCCTAGGCTTAGAAAAGGGGCACAGGTGGATGATAAGTAAAACAGTCCACTCTCTCTGGAGCTGTTGATTTGGACTCTGGTCAATTCTGGCTGTTTCCTTTCATGGGCTGACAGTTTGTCCAAGAGTAACCTTTCGATCCTACTAATGAAGCACAAGCAATTAGATATATAATTAGCCCAGATTAACCAAGGTTTTTGTTTTCTCAAGGTCAGTTGAGGATTTGGTCCTCAAGGGCCACTCAGGGTTTTTTTTTGGGGGGGGGGGAGCTCCTGGGTCCTTTTGGCTTTTCAATTACTAGTTCCATCCACTCGAGGACAAAATCAGGTCTTGCTAGACCAAGCTTCCCTTTTTGAAGCATGAGCAGACTTCCGTCTTTATAGACTGGACACTGGATGAAGTCCCATTAGTGGATCTCCAAGACCTACCTGCACAGGAAGACTGGTGACACACAATTGGAGGACATTTCAAGAGATACCTCCATGCATAGTCCCCTGGGACTTAGTTGGCCTCTGAGAGCAAGGAACAAAGTTATCCCTTAGGTCCCTCTGCCAAATTGGTGTGGGCATTATGTATGGTCATTAAGCATCCAGAAAAGCTAAGTTACACCAGCCTGATACTTTTAACTACTGTGTAATATTTTATAAAAGTCTTGGACAAAAGCTCAAGCAGCCTTGTATAAGAAATATGGGGCAGGAGAGATAGCTCAGAGGTTAAGAGCACCGACTGCTCTTGCAGAGGACCTGGGTTCAATTCCCAGCACCCACATTGTGGCTAACAACCATCTTTAATTCCAATTCCAGGGGAATCCGGCGCCCTCTTCTGACCTCCACGGATTGCATGACATGGGTGCACCAACCTAAATGCAGACAGTATACTCGTACACATAAAAAATAATAAAAAAATAAAAAATACTAAGAAGCACTCCCATAAAATAAATACTTTGATTAGACATAATGTCATGACAAGCTAGTTTTTTTCCTCATTCTTTTGATCTTATGTTACTCTAAAATACATACCCTCCGACCCAATTCCTAACTCTGAAAATAAACGGTAGCTTAGTTCTAGAACTTAATAAGGGATTCACAATATAAGAGCACAACTGTTTTCAGATCATGAGGAATATAACATTAACTTTGCTCAGTTTGCCTTACAACTAGGTAATTGTCGCTAGCATCCACAGATGAGCGATACCATTAACATGATATCTTCCTTTTCCATCTACCTGCACATTTAATGATGTCATCTTTCTTTACCGCTGCATAGACCTCCATTGTGTATCTAGATGTACCACATTTTCTCTATCCACTCATCAGTTTATGGGCACTTGGGTTGGTTCCAGCTCTTCCCTACTGTGAAGAGAGCTGCAATAAACATGGCTGTGCATGCATCTCTGTGTTAAGATGAGTCTTGTGAGTATATACCCAGGAGTGGTATGACTGGGTCAGGCGGCAAGCTCATTTTGAGTCTTTTAAGGGTTCTCCACATTGCTTTCCATAGTGTTTTTTTTTAATTTTTTTAATTAATTTTATTTATTTCTGTATGTGTATGAATGTACTGTCTGCATGCAAGTTTGTGCACCCATGTCGTGCAATGCCACGGAGGTCAGAAGAGGGTGTCAGATTCCCCTGGAACTGGAGTTCTCCTGGAATTGGAGTTTCAGACGGTTCTCGGCCGCCATGTGGGTGCTGGGGATCAAACCGGGTCCTCTGCAAGAGCGGTCAGCGCTCTTAACCACTAGGCCATCTCTCCAGCCCCCCATAGTGGTTTTATGACTTTACATTCCCACCAGCAGAGGATGATCTTGATTCTTGATCCTAGCCAGTCTTACTGGAGTGAGATGATATCTTAAAGTGGTTTTAATTTGCATTTCCTTAATTCTTAGTGATGTTGAACATTTTTAAAGATGTTTCTCAGCCATCTCTGATTCCTCACTTGTGAAGTCTCTGTTCATGTCTTTGCTCCATCTTTTGAGTGAGTTGTTTGTTTTCTTTCTTCTTTGTTTTTTGAGTAGTTTCTATATTCTGGAAATCAATGCTTTGTCAGACATATCTGTGGTGAAGGTTTCCTCCCACTCTGGGTTATCTCTTCACTTCCTTGATTGTTTCTTTCACTGTATAAAAACTTTTGAGTTTAACAAGGTCTCATTTGTCAATTTCAACATTATTTCCTGTGCAGCTGCTGTCTGATTTAAGAAGTCTTTTCCTACGCCTATGTCTTGTAGGCTGCTGCCAACATTTTTTTTTCTATCACCTTCAGAGTTTGGGGTTTCACGTTGAGGTCTTTGATCCATTTGGAGTTGGCTTTTGTACAGGGTGAGAGGTAGGGGTTTAACTTTCCTCTTCTACAAGTGGTGATACAGTTTTGCCAACACCATTTGCTGAAGATGCTGTCTTTCCTCCTTTTTGTCTTCGTGGCCCCCTTGTCAAATATGATGTGGCTGAAATTCTATGCACTCAAATTTGGATCTTCAGTTTTGTTTCATTGGTCTACAGGCCTGTTTTTGTGCCAGTACCAAGCTATTTTTATGACTATAGCCCTGTAGTATAGTTTGAAGTCTGGTGTAGACATCTCCCCTGTATTATTCTTTTCACTCAGGGTTGCTTTGGCTATTCAGGGTCTTTTGTTTTTCCATATGAAATTAAGGATTTTTATTTTCTTATTTGTTTGTTTTTAAGTTCTTTGTATATTCTGATTATTAATCTGTTGTCCAATGTGTAGCTAGTAAAGATTTTCTCCAACTTAGTGTATTTCTTGTTCACTTCATTGGTTTTTTACTTTGCTGTATAGAAGTTTTGTAACTTAATTAGGTCCCACTTTTTGATTGTTGACCTTACAGTCTGAGCAGCTTATGTCTGATTTAGAAAGTCCTTTCCTATACCCTTAGAGGGGTATAGGAAGGGTACTTCCTATGTTTTTCTTCTAGTAATTTCAGACTTTCAAGTTTTTTATTGAAGTTTTTACTGTATTTGGAATTGTCTTTTGTTCAAGGTGAAAGACAAGGTTCCAATTTCATTTTTCTACAGGTGGAGATCCAGCTTTGCCAGTGTCATTTGTTGAAGATACTATCATTCTTCCATTGTGTGTTCTTGGGACCTTTGTCAAATATTAGTAGTCTGAAATTGCATGTATTCATGTTTGGGTCTTCTATTGTGATCCATTGATCTATGTGTGCATTTTTGTGCAAGTGACATGCTGGTTTTATGACCATAGCTCTGTAATATAATCTGAGATGGGATATGATGATCTTCTAAGATTGTTCTTTTTGCCCAATATTACTTTGAGTATCCAGGACCTTTTGTGATTCTATTTGAATTTTAGGATTTTTTTTTTCTGGCTCTGTGAAGAATGTTGTGGGTATTTTGATTGGCATGGCACTGAATCTATAGATTGCTTTTAGTAAGATGGTCATTTTCACAATAATAATTCTATCAGTCCATTAGCATGGTAAGTTTTTCCATCGCTTAGTGTCTCCTCTTTCTCTTTCTTTAAAGATTTAAAAAATTTTATTGTAGAAGTCTTTGATGTCTTTGAAAATGTTTGTTCCTAAATATTTTTGAAGTTATTATGAATGGGATGGTTTCCTTGAATATTTTTCTGATTGCTTGTTATTTGTATGTAGAAAGGCTACTTATTTTTCTAAGTTGATTTTGTAAGCTGCCACTATACTGAAAGTATTAATAATTTCTAACAGTTTTCTGGAAAGAAAGAGGCCAAAAGAAGGAGATATTAGGGAACACATGTAACCATGGGGGAGATGGGGAGGTGTTCAGCTGGAAGTGGAGGAAGGAAATATATGGAGGGGATGATGGTGGGGGAGGCTCAAGAAGTGGGGGATGGTAGGAAGTGGGTGTTATTGGTGGGAGGGTGGAGATAATGGAAGTAATTGGACTAGGGAGGGAGGTTGGAATTGGGGGGTAGAAAAGTAAAGATTAGTGTATCTTGAGGATTGGGGAAGACAGAAGGAAATATGTTGGCTCAGGAATCCCCTGAGAAATGTACATACAGTGTCTGAACATATATATGTATATATATATATATATATATATATATATATATGCATATGTTGAAGTGGTACAGNAATAGAAGATTTGATGATGGTATTCTACAAGAACCAGAACTAAGAACTCTGCAAATTAAGCAGCTGTTCTTTATGATATGCATCATTTTCTTGGTCGTATATCATCCAGTGATTTTCATTATTATAGTGCTTTTAATTATTCAAATTAAGTTCTTAAAGGAATGACAGCATAAGGGGGTCTATGATGTATGATATGGAATTATAAGATTAGGGTATTGGAATCAAGTTTTTTTCAAATAAATGTAGAAAATCTTCAGGATTCTGGAGTTGCTCTATCAATTCATGAAATTTAACCATGGCATCTGGCAAATCCATTTTATTAACTACCAAAAGTGCAGGTTTTTTCTTAAGTACTTCTTTGTATAACTCCAATTCTTTTGTAAGAAGTATTATGGTTTCAAAGGCAGTTCTGTATTGAGTTTTGGAAGAAAGCTGAAATCCAGAAATATCAACAACAAAAAGCAGTTGTCTGGTTCTTTCTAAATGCTTGAGGAATTTGTGGCCCATTCCTTTGTTCATATGTGCTCCTTCTATCAGACCTGGGAGGTCAGCTACTGAAATCTGTTTGAAATCACTGTACATAATCTTCCCAAGTTCAGGCTTTAATGTTGTAAAAGCATAATCTGCAATCACAGGTTTTGCATGAGAAACCCGACTCAATAAAGAGGATTTTCCAGCATTTGGGAATCCTACAAGGCCTATATCAGCTATAAGTTTTAGGTCAAGATGAATTATTCATTTCTGGCCTTTCAAAGGTAAGAAATTTGTATGTAATTTACCACCAAGGCCACCTTCAGCTACCAAAATTCTGTCTTCCTCTTTATTGAGTTCCCCAATAATTTTACCATTTTCATCAGTTACTGAAATACCAACAGGCACAGGGATTTCACAGTCTTTTCCTTTGGAGCCCTTCAGTGCATTAACTCGACTATTTGCTCCTCCTCCAGCCACAAATCGTTTCTGCGGATATTTGTCTTTAAGTTGTTTTAAAGTCATTTTCTTATGGGCTACAACCCAGACATCACCGCCTTTTCCACCTTCTCCACCTAGACGAGGATAACCCATTCCACCAGTTCCTCCTTTGGTGAAGAGTCTTAGGTTATCAATAAAATTTCCATACTTTCTCAGCAGCACGAAACCGCGGCGCACCATGAGCGCGAAGGGCAGGCAGGACTCCCTCCCGCGAAACCATGCAAACTTAAAAATATGGAACGCTTCACGAATTTGCGTGTCATCCTTGCGCAGGGGCCATGCTAATCTTCTCTGTATCGTTCCAATTTTAGTATATATATATATATGTATATGTATGTATATATATATTTAGTATATATATATATATATGTATACACATATATATATATATATATATATTTTTTTTTTTTTTTGGTCTTTTTGAGACAGGGTCTCCCTGTAGCTCTGGCTGTCCTGGAACTCACTCTGTAGACCAGGCTGGCCTCGAACTCACAGAGATCCACGTGCCTCTGCCTCCCAAGTGCTAAGATTAAAGGCGTGCGCCACCACACCTGGCATTTATTTATTTCTGTATGTGTATCAATGCACTGTCTGCTTGCAAGTTTGTGCACCCGTGTCGTGCAATGCCGTGGAGGTCAGAAGAGGGTGTTGGATTCCCCTGGAATTGGAGTTCTCCTGGAATTGGAGTTTCAGACGGTTCTCAGCCGCCATGTGGATGCTGGGGATCTAACCCGGGTCCTCTGCAAGAGCGATGTCTAGTCCTAGATGCCATATTTACAGTGGAACCTCTACACCTAACGCTCATGGAACATAGCAGAACAGGCATTAGAAAACTAGTGCATTCTTCAACTTTCAACAGTTAAACTTCCTTATATAAGACAGTGCAGTGCACACAGAGGGCGACAACTGGGCAAGTTTTAGAGAACAAGAGACTCAAGAGTACATGACCCTCACCTACCTATGGCTCAGGGAGCAGTGTGGAAGAAGGAGCAGAATGATTGTAAGAGCCAAGGTTGGTCCATGAACATAGGGAAACAGAGGATTTCAGGCTACTGGAAGCTTGCATGTGTGAACTTGCAGAAATGGCGGCATCAAGCACAAGACCCAGGCCAATTCAGTCAGACAATGGCCCAGAGTAGAGTAAGAGAAAAGGGTGTGGGGCCAGCCATAGTCTAGGAACTGTTAGAGATTATGACTGGGTGAGGAAGAATAGACCTTAATTATGGTCTCTAGACTTATGATGTCTAGATAGGCTGACTAGACCCCAATGGATGGATTTGCACTGAAGAACAATATATCTTGAGTGTTCATTGACATTACACTCAGCTGCTGATGGGCAATAGCATTCCCTAGGCAGGGGGTCCTGAAGTAAAAGCCACTGACACAACAAGCAAGCAAACAAGGATCTCTTTATCTTCATTTGCTCTTGATTGTGAATATAGTGCTTTGAGTTCCTGCCTCATATTCTTCAAAATGATAGAGAGTAACCTGGAATTGTAAACCAAATAATCTTTTTTGACTCAAGTTGTTGTGGTCAGGGAATTTCATCACAGTAACAGAAATGAAAGTAGGACAACCGCATTGCCTTCTCTGTCTGCTCAGATTTTGGTATTTAATGAGCTCACATATATAGTCATGCTTCCTTTCTAAAAACCATATATCTAAAAGCATCTATCTAGATTTTTTACATATGTCAAAATTAAAGTGACCAGATATCAAACACATAGGAAATGAGCACTTTAGACATTGTCACACACAGGTTATAAAGACATGGCACTTACAGATGCCACATAGGGATGGATCATGGTTGCATTTGCTGCTCCCAGATGTTAAACACTGGCCATCTCTCCCATGATTTAAGCTCAAGCAGTTTTCTAATACATTTCCTCAGTTCCTTCAAAAAATTGCTCACTAGGCTGAGAAAATCATCTTCATAAAATAAATTAAATCATGTTCCTACCAAACTCAGCAATTGTTGACTGTTCTCTGTTAGTCCCTTGGTTTACATTTACTCCACCACATTTTTCTTTTTTTTTTTTTAACTTTACATTTCCCCCTTTAATTTTATATTACTCTAATATATGAATACATACCCTCCATACATATGCCACAATTACAAAGTCTGAAAATAAGTGGTCAGTTAATTCTAGAGATTGTTAAGAAATTCAAATTATAACAGCATAATTGCCTTCAGATAAAAAGAAATATAACATTAACTTTTCTCAGCTTACCTTTCAACTATGGATTTGGTGTTAGCATCCACAAATGAGGAAGATCATTCATCATTTGTTTTTCTGGGACTATGTTACTTCACTTAGCATAATGGCTTCAAATTTCATCCATTTACCTGAAAAGTTCATGATGTCATCTTTCTTTACTGCTGCATAGAATTCCATTGTGTAGATGTATCACATTCTCTCTATCCACTCATCAGGTGAGGGACACTTGGGTTGCTTCCAGCTCTTTACTGTTGTGAAGAGAGCCACAATAAACATAGATGTGCATGTATCTCTGTGATAGGATTAGTCGTGTGGGTATATACTCAGGAGTGGTAAGACTGGGTCAAGTGGTAGGCTCATTTGCAGTTTCTTGAGAGTTCTCCACACTGCTTTCCATAGGGGTTGTGCAAGTTTTCATTCCCACCAGCAGTGAATGTGTGTTTCCCTCTCTCCAGCATTTGGTAACCAGTCTTTTCCTATGTCCATGACTTACCACATGGGCATTATTCTTGGACATAAATGTTCATCTTCCTGTAGTGCAAAACTATATTTACACAACCTCAAGGACAAACTTTGTGGTGTTTTATGGAAAATGTACAAAGACATGACGCTGGTGATCAATGCGCCCCTGGAGCCTAGATCAGTGTCTCTCATATAAAAGAAGGCTCATTAAATATCTGTCACATGAATGAGTCAATGAAATTTACTACAGGTATATTCACACATTGTATTATAATTATTTGACTATTCTCTTTTGTTCTATTTGCAGGTAAGATTGTGTTTGGGGAAATTCTGGTTAATTTGTTTGTCTCCCAGGCCTGGACACATGGCTCGGATATGAAAAATATTTGTTAAATAAGAAAATAAATTTTATAACATAATGTTCCAGCAAAAAACATATATACTTAAGAAGCACAAATATGTATGGTAATTACCTACAGAGCCAGTGACATAAACATATTTCCTTATAATTATTTGGCATTTAGACTACAACAAATTTCTTTTAGATACTCACACAGCCAACATTCTTTTACATATCACGTTATATAGACACAGCAAAAGAAAAAAATTCTGACATCAGTTCACACCATCATGCATTGTCTTAGGACCTGTTTCCTTCTCTTGAGTTATCCACTAGAACCTAAGAGAGAACCCTGGGAGGCTCCCTGCCTAAGCATCTATTCATGATGCAAAAGCTTGAACTCCAGCACTAATGTTGACATTATCATCTTGGGCACCTATCTGTGTTACTGGTTTATGACATCCCACAAAATTTTCTCTGCAAACAAAAACTACACATGATAAATTTGGAAAAAAAAAACTTAAAATGACATTTCACGTAAACTCTCCATCATTTAACATACCTATTAAAGATGGACTCATTACAAATCCAATATACATTTTTAATCATTTTATGAAAGTTTTGTAAGTATGCAAGAGAACCTGTGTGTGCCATGCCCACATAGGCCAGAAGAGGGCATTGGATCTTTTGGAATGGTAGTTAGAGATGGTTGTTAGCTGCCATGTGGGTGCTGGGAACCAAACCCCAGTTCTCTGGATGAACAGCAAGTGCTTTTAACTGGTGAACCATCTCTCTAGCACTCCAATTTTTAGTTTTTATAAAACATACTAGAAAGGCACAATTGTCAGTTAATTTTGAATTCTGGATTGTTATACTTAGACTGAAGCAAATAGCAACTGTATATGATAGTCAGTGTAAATGGAATGAGGTAGCCACCTCAGTGTCTGCTCTCCTTTTGTCTGAAATTAATGTCCTGTCTCATGTGGCATTCTGACCATAAAGTTAGACACTAAAGTGTCCCAAATCATTGTCCTCAATGTACAGCACTTTGTCACCAAATGTCCCTGAGCCAGATGAGTAATTAAAAAGTAAAAGGCAGGTCTGGAGAGATGGCTCAGAGATTAAGAGCACTGGCTGTTCTTGCAGAATACCCAGGTTCAAATCCCAGTACCCACAGGGTGGCTAACAACTATCCCTAACTCCAGTTCTGGGGGTTCTGATGCACTCTTGTGACCTCTGTGGGCATTATATGACATGGGTGTACTTACACATATGCAGACATCACACTCATACGCATGAAATAAAAATAGTAAAACAAAATATTTTAAAAACTTAAAGCTGGGGAAGGTCTTCCAAGAGCACTCATGTCTAAGAAAAAATAGAACCAAATGAAGCACACTGTTGACTCAACCCTTGGGGGCTGGCTACCTTGAGTTGCGTGTTGATCCTTGTGAATGACTTCTTAGGTCCTGGGGCTCTCACAGTGTGTATCACCATATCTGGCCTCAAAAAAAAACTTTTTTTTTAAAAAGACAACACTTAGCAGATATTTTAGTTTATTTACCAACTTGTTTTGTTTTGTTAATTTTAAAGATATTTCTTCCTTTATGTGTGTATACCTTGTCCTTGAAACTTATTTTGGTTGGACAAGCAATTTTCTGTGCATCATTTATTATATCATAATTATATTTCTTATGAACATGGGCATTAATACCTATAGGAAATATTTATGCTAAAAAGACATTTTCTTAAGTTGTCTATTTAGCAAAATGCCCTAGGAAGTCTTGGGTGGTTCAATTGTGGCTAATGATAATCAGTGCTTTAATAACCAGTCTTTGCAAGAAAATGAGATGTGCTGTTGGCCTTTCAGAAGATAAGAGCTTCTGACATTATGGAATGCTGTCCCCACCCTTTCCTGGTGTCAGGCCTCTGACCTCTACTTGTACGGTTTTGTATTTCTACAACTCAAGCAATGGATCATGTTAGGATAAATTAGAAAACTTCAGTCATTAATCTTCAGAGAACAGCTTTTACCAAAATGACAAAAATTCCTCAAAATGTGTAAATATCCCTTGATGTTATGTCCCTACTAATGGGAACACAGTATCCATATTCCATAATTGGTTTGTTTGCTTGGAAAAAGTTAAGGTCTAAGTGCCAGTATTTACCTAGTGCTGCTTCTCAATGCATGCTTAGCATGCAACCAATTGCAAATGGAACAGGTGAGCAGAAGGGAAAACTAATAACTGCACTGAGGATCCCTGAAGAGTGCAAATTTTGTGAAAGGTGCTAGAAACAAGGGTGCTGTTCAAGGCATGAGGTGGAGCTGATGGTGTGCATTCACCTGCCTGCAGGGTTGAATTACATATTCAGGATGCAGCTGGTCAGGGCCAGGTATTCTACCCAACTTCTGTTATCCAAGAGCCAAGACAAAGAGTTGATTCAGGTGCAGCCCACACTTCAGTGCAGTAGCCATAAACCACTACGGAAAGTTTTTTGTTGTTATTGTTGTTGAAAATGAAGCTTTTATAATCAAAAACTACTGACAATATAGGGAAATTTGACATATTAACCCAAGAGTCATATAAACTAAGAAAATAAGCATTTTTACAAATTTGGCATCTTTTCTTCATATCACTGTCACCTGATACATATTTACTAAATTTTAAATCACCAGGTTTCCTAACTAGGCCAAGGCCTGGGTCATCAATAGCAATCTGCCCTCAAAGAGACATGGCAGTCAGATTCAATACCCCATGACACACATTTGGGGTTCAAATGAGGGCTGCTTTAAAGTCAAGAAAATAAAAGGCATCAGGACACACCTCCTCAAAGAGATGATGTAAATCAGACTGAGTCAAACCGCAGAAATGTGAACTCAGCAACTGTCCCGACAGCGCATTGCTGGTTTTCCTATTGGACTTGATGCACTTTGAAAACAGACACAGAAAAGCCTGGCTTGAACCAAATAAACCCTATAAAGATTACAGTTTTAACTTCCTGTGTGAGTTCTGGGTGCGTTTTTGAGGGTAACTTCCATTTGAAGGCGTTTTAAAATTGGGTCTTTCTTAGGAATGTGGTAAAATGGAATTTATAAGAAGGTCACTAAGGAAATGTATTGGCATGATTCATTCATCCTTTTATAGGATATGGATATCCAGACAGAAAAGTGTTATCTACAGAGTTTCTAATATTATCTTTCTAAGACTTTCATCCAGCTTTAGAAAGCTTCAAAGAAAAAGAAATATATTTCTTCTGGCTTACTTTAAAAACAGGTAGATGGGGGCTGGAGAGATGGCCTAGCGGTTAAGAGCACCGACTGCTCTTACAGAGGACCCGGGTTCGATCCCCAGCACCCACATGGCGGCCGAGAGCCGTCTGAAACTCCAATTCCAGGAGAACTCCAGCTCCAGGGGAATCCGAGACCCTCTTCTGACCTCCGCGGCGTTGCACGACACGGGTGCACAGACTTGCATGCAGGCAGTACATTCATACACATACAGAAATAAAAAAAAAAAAAAAAAAAACCAAAAACAAAAAACAGGTAGATGGCCATAAATGGAAAGAAAGATACCCCTTGGGGGAGTTCTCTAAAGAACAACAGGCAGCCTGCTGGTACTTGAACTCTTTCAGAATCCTGACCTTTCCCCTCTGCGTTTTAGCATTTCATTGGAGGCTTGATATCCACTGAGCAATGGTCAATGTTGGGTATCTGCTGTGGTTCACACAGAGAGAATTGATTAATTCAAAGAAAATTTGGAGAAGAATCTAATGGAAATGTTCATCAATTTCAGGATTATTTTTTTTCACTTTGCATATAAGTTCCATTGCTTTCTGGTTGTATGAAGCTTAAAGTTGGAAACTATACAGAAAATGAAATGAAGCTGGTTAACTTCAAAATGAGATGGGCATGTGCCTAGGGCTCTAGAATCTGGCCAAAGGAATATCATCCCTTGTAGGTACTTAGGATTGAGCAGCTATTAAATCTCAATAGCCTAATCATGGTCAAAGTCAGAATGCTGTCAACCATCTGTCCTCCAGATCCTTTCACAGTGAGACATGGTGACAAAAATCTTTGGGCAGGATTCTTTCCAAAATCAAAGCTAACTGAAAATGAGTGACAGAGTAGTGGAAGCTATAAAACAGGGACTAAAAGTCAGGGCCGTGCTCATCTATAGGTCCTTCCCCAAGTTTTCATCGTATCAACCTTGCCACTGAAATTTCTAGAATATGAGGTCTATGGAAGGAAAATGATAGGGACTCTGACTCTGAAGAGAATATAAGCAGCTATTCAGTGTTTGCCTGAAACTTGAGTGAAACATTTGATATTTGAAAGAATTGGTCTAATGGGTAAGTTAAATATCTATTTCTGCAGCATTAGGTCTGTGTTGTTATTTCATAAGAAAGAAATGTTTCTAGATTATATTATCTTAGTTCCTTGCAGAAATGGCTTGTAAAGGTTAAGCTTTAATGTTAACACCTTCATCTTTTATAAAGGTGAAATTAAACCTTTGGACATTTAACTGCCTGTTCCTTATATGTCTTGTAAGAACCCTTATCATAAATCCCTTCTAAGATTTGGTCAGGAAAAGATTTTCTTTTTTTTTTCAGGTGAATTTTAATACTCTTTTTGGGGGGCAGAAAGAAACTGAATAAATTAGTCGACTGAGTTTTGAAACTGGCTGCCAAAGTATCTATACCTGTTGTCACCAAGCCATCCTAAGTTCTTGTCTTGCTGAAGCAGCTCCCTCTCCTTCCTCCTCTTCCTCATACTTGAGATCTACAGATTGCTTCAGAATTGCTCAAGGCCCTTTGGAAAATATGGATGGATACCCAAACCACATGTCAGACATCTGGCAGAGTTTGCTCTTGAAAGGATAAGACTGTGAACAACAACTGCATGAAAGCCTCCTGGTTTGTGTGCTCCCTCCAATATTTAGAAAATATTCTAAAGCATTATCATCTACACTTTGGGGAATTCAAATCTCTTTTGTTTTTAATAGAACATTATGATAGGAAATATTCTCATAATATACATGCTGTCTTTTGAAAGCAGTAAGATGGTGAGAAAAAACAAAAGAAGGAATAAATACATATAAGAAGACCTTCTGCTATGAAAATGTATAAAACCCACTAGTATGTTGTCTATCACTGAGGTCACATTAATGAAAACTATGCACAGACAAACCAGGGAATTCATTAATAAAACTGAGCAAGCTTTTTGCAGAAAAAGAGAAAACTTCCAAGCTGTGGTTTCATTCCAATTAAACACAGGATCTCAAATTCATTGTTTTTATTTTTAAAGGATTTTGTGCAAAAAAGTTTTGTTTTGGCTGTAACTTAACTGTGTGCATTTTATTGCTAGATAGTTTTCTATCTCTCCTCTAGAAATGATCATTAATACATTAAAATCCAGAATTGCCCGTTGGTAGAATTCTTAGACTTGTATATATATAATGATAGTAATTTCTAGTCCAACTGTTGATTCTATCTTTATGTAGACCCAATCTAAAGATATAGTGATTAAATTTTTCCTTTTCTCAAGAGAAATACTACCTTGTAAGAAAATAACATAGAGGAAAAAAAGAGAGAGAATAACATAGAGGCTAAAAAAAGTCTCAATAATATTTCTTATTTTTAAGAGTCAAATGTTGGACATCCCCCAAAGAAACGGAGAGCTCTAGGTCCACAGTGAATCAGACTGACCAGTGAGGAAGAGCCTAGCAAGCAGCCAGCCATGTCTCCAAAGGAAAGCCAGCCCCTTGCTTGTTTGGTTAAAGGAGTTTTGGGTTGGGTGAAGGCATTTCCTAAAACAGAAGGAACTAAAACCTATAATCAGAGAATATTTAGGAAATAACAATAATGAAAAAAAATTGTTTTCCTTAAAAATGTTGACAAGTGGCCAAAATTACTCTTTGAAAAGAAATAATAATTTCCATTGCCTCCATGGTTCAATAGGAAGGAATAAAAATAAGTTGACTAAGTATCCAAAGTAGGACTAGAATAAGAAAATAAACCCAAGCTGGAGGGATGTCTAGCCATTAAAGGCTCAGGCTCACAAACATAAAGAAAATAAACCGAAAACAGGCAGAAAAAAGAATGAAATAGATGTTGATATTTGTGTTTTTTTTAATTTTTTTGTTTATTTTTAAGGGGTTCCACAACATAATGACACAGTTGTTTGCAGATAACATTGATGTTACTCAGTATGTCATACAATTAGGTAATTGGTGCATTTTGCAAGTATCTATGTCCAAATTTTGAACAATGAACAACCAAAGGTTCCAATAGTCCAGTTGCAGAAGCTTGCATGCACGAGATGTAGGTGTTTCATGAGGGCTTTTGTATTCTCTCTATTTGGGTGCTGCAATTAGCAGCTTTCACACAGAGGGACTACTACATATGCACTACGTATAGTACCACCTTCGTAGATGATATACAGAAAAGGCCAAGGTGTGGTCATGACTATTTTTTGCAATGCGGTCGCAGCGAGAGCCATTATAGGCAATGGTAACAATTCAAAATGCCACACCTCACTCTTTCCACATTTGACTATGTACTCTAGGGTGAGGGAAACGGAGCGCACAATTATATGGAGCAGATGAGAACAGTTCTCTACATCCTTTCTTGGCAGTATGTACCCAGACTTGGTCCTGGACTTGCGAGAGTTCGTGTTCATAGGTATAGATTTCCTCTCAGGACATGAGAGTTGACAGCTTTATCAGTGCAACCTCTCTATTCATATATCATACTAACTACATATAGGCTACAAAAGCTAATGGCCATATGTACAGACTGCAATGTTTTAAAGCAACACTATCCAACATTATATGTCTCAAGTCTAAAATCCTGGTAGAGACCATCATGACACAGATGCTTGGATTTGGAGTATTGCTATCTGTGAAAGGCTTAGTCGCCGCTTTCTCTATAAACCGGGTTGAAAGATATTATCATATAGTGGCTTTAATATATCCAAACATAGAGTACACACTCAGGTCTGTCGGCAATCCACTATTTGAGTTTTATTCTTGCCTCCAGGAGGAGTTAGTCTATTACCTACGCACAGAGGTTAGATTATTTGTCGTGATATTATTAATGTTATTATGTGAGACTAACTTATTTAATACAATATTAACTTATGTTTACTATTTATTTTATCATATTTATGTTATTATAGTGACACTTGCTGCTTCACTTGATTAGGTCTTCATCGGTTATATTTGAGTTATCGCATACATGTGGGGGCTGTTTATTTTTCTTATTGGTTTTTTATAGTGGTTATAGTTTTAGTTATACTGTTTAGTGGAAAGTGTATACCCACTTTTGAAACATAGCAAGGGGGGATTTCTTTGGGGAGACATGGCTGGCTGCTGTGGCAGGCTATTCTCCGGTTCAGTCTTGGATTTTCAATGGTGGACCCTTTAGGTCTTCCTCTCGAGTTGTCGTAGTATCTCTGAGGGAGATGTTCACAAACATTGCTCTTTAATATTAGGAAATTATTGATATTGAGAACTTTTGTCTTCTTTTATGCCTTACTATGTTGGGATTCCTCTCTCTTTCTTTTTTCCTTGCTGATGTTATCATTTTCTAGTACAAGGTTACGTCATTTCTCTTGAAAGGAAAAATTTTAATCGACTATATCTTTTAGTTGGTTACTATAGATCGATTACAGATTGGGAATGAGAAATTACTACATCATATATATAAGAGTTTTCGTAAACGCTAGATTCGCAAGTATACAGACAGGCAGTTTGGATTTATATATCTTGTCTCATTCTAAAGAGGAGCGATATGGAGATAAGAAACCTATCTGCAATTAAAATTGCACACATTAAGTGCACCAGGCACAAACAAACTATCTTGCCACAAAAACCTCCTTTAAGGAAAAACAATCTTGTAATTATTGAGGATCCTGTGTTTATAGTATCGGAAATACAAAAAGCCAGCAGCGTATTGGAAGCTTTTTACTGTTCTCATTTCTTGGCATAATAAGCTCTTGCTCAGTTTTATTAATGAATTCCCTGGTTTGTCTGTGCATAGTTTTCATTAATGTGACCTCAGTGATAGACAACATACTAGTGGGTTTTATACATTTTCATACATAGCGAAAGGTCTTCTTATATTATATTGGTATTCCTATCTTATTAGTTTTTCTCACACATCATTGCGCCTTTCTATAAAAGTACAGATGATATTATAAGTAGAATATTCCTACATAATGTTCTATTAAATAACAATATGAGATTTGAATTCCCCAAAGTGTAGATGATAATGCTTTAGAATATTTTCTAAATATTGGAGGGAGCACACAAACCAGGAGGCTTTCATGCAGTTGTTGTTCACAGTCTTATCCTTTCAAGAGCAAACTCTCAACCATCCAGATGTCTGAACCATGGTGCTTGCGGTTAATACTGGCCATATTTTCAGGCCTTAGCATCTGCAGCAATCTGTAGAAAATCTCAATAGGAGGAGGAAGGAGAGGTGAGCTGAGTTCTTCAG